>SNQJ01S0004013.1:171356-277639 GCA_010110895.2 Picea sitchensis | reverse complement strand
TCTCTGTGGCTTAAAGACGCCGGAATACGTCTCTACCCTGAAAAAAAAATACCCACAATTTCTGCCAAGGAAAGTGCTCTGATACCACTTGCAAGATACCAGATATATAAAATATGCAGAACATAAATGAAATACTAGAAATGGCATAATAACAGTAAAATATCCAGCATGATCTTCACAATACACATAAATGATATACGAAATAGCAATAGAAATAACACTTTGATTCAGATAGCAATGTTCACAGGCCTCTTCAAGGGGGCAACCTCCAGTCGAGCAACGCTCTGTTACAATAATCTCCAAGCTAGGGTTTTCATACCCTCGACCCTTATTTATACTAAATATGTCTATTAAGAGAAGCATCTAGAGGAAGATCCTTCTAGAAGCGGAAGCTTCTATTAGATCTTCTTGCATCCGCCTTATTCTATTTTATTGAAAGGCCTTATTAATATTGACCTCTATTACATCCGAATACATTGATCTACCTATGTGCGGGTTAGGACCTTAACATGATCAACTCTCTTACGAGATCATGATGCTAAATCATCAAGATAAGCCTCGAATATGTGTTTGAGGTCGTGGAAAGCAAAAGACATGGCCCGTTGAAAAGTAGCTCCAGTAATTTTCAGACCAAAAAGCATCTTCCGATAAGCGAATGTACCCCATGGACAAATGAAAGCGGCTTCATGTTGGTCTTCGGGTTTGATCTGTATCGGATTGTATCCCTAAAAACCATCCATGAAAGAAAAGGCTTCACAACCTGCACATTCATCGACTATCTGGTCAATAAATGGTGTGGGGAAATTATCCTTTGGACAGGCCTTGTTCAAATCACGGAAGTTCGTACATATGTGAATCGTACCCTGTTTTTTGTTGACTGGCACGGGATTTGACACCCATTGAGTCAATTGGACAGGGTAGATGAAACTAGCTTTGAGTAGTTTCTCCACTTCAGCCTTAATAGATGCTGCTTTCTTAGGATTAACCAGACGAAGCTTCTGTCGGACCAGCTTGGCATCAGGATAAGTTGTGATTTCATGTTCGACGATTCTTGGATCTATGCTTGGCATTTCCTTGTAAGACAAGGCAAACACGTCACATAATTCTTTAAATAAATCCTTGTAGATTTGAATCTCCTCGGGAGAGCAGTCCGCTCTGACAAAGACATTCTCCACGATGCCAGGGGTTCTGGAGATATCAATAGGTATCATTTTAGCGATGATTGCCATATTTCCTTCAGCGTAAAAAATGTGCATAATCAAAGGATTGATAGGACAAGCCCTATCTCCAGTCATAGTCGGAGTGAATTCTCCTGCTTCAATTCTTCTTAACTCTGGGAAGAAATATGATCTGTGATGGAGATCATCCCAAGGTCTATCCGGACTAGTCATTGCCTCAATAATCACCTTGTCTGAGGGCAAGACCAAGTCTAAAGAATCAGTATTGGTGAGGGAACATTGAACCCAAATAGGCTCGAAAACCGGATCTAACTCCTGTGCGAGAATCAGATTGGGGTCGACGAAAGCTTGTTGGACTATAGACTACGCAACTTTTGCCGCGGACAAAGGCATGGCCATGCCATGGTGCCCTGTCCCTTTCATCGTGGTTGATGGGGAAGGAAGAGTCCACGGATCGTTAAAGTAAGTCGTGTGAAATGACGAGATTTGAAAGATTTCAGCCCTAGGCTAGTCAGGGACAACCGATATGTACTGGACATTGTCGGTCGGAGGCGGGTAATCGAAAGTACCCATCAAAGGTAGACACAAACCAACCCCTATGTTGACGATGCTGGGCTAAGGGTTATCAATCATTGGGACCGTGGATACCTCGGATGAAGGGTCAAGACGGGAGAAGGATAACTAATCAATGGACACGATCTGACCCTCGTGTGGAAACAACAAGACCCGAAAAACTATCGTGACCACTGCTTGCATAGCATAGGTCCAACTCCTTCCTAACAAGAGATTGTAGTTGAGAGACACATCGACCACTTCAACCTCGACGCACACGGTCTTCCCCCCTAACTACACGGGGAAAGAGGGGATGATTCCATGTGGTCAAAATGAACGATAGTCGAAAGCGGTAAGAAGAGTAGGCGACGGAGACCAACATGCCAAAGACATCACGCATGTCGAGTTACCCTCATCAACCACCGTGCGGAAAATGTTCCAGGTAAAAGTTTTCATGGTGTAAGCCACTACTATCTGAAACGCCACATGGTAAGGAAGATGAGGTTTTAAGTTGGTCGTATCAAGCATGATCGTTCCTGGATTACAAGTCTCAGCAGATCCTAAGGCAACTAACAAAGCCTTTCTCTGGGAAGGGCATCTCTGGAGGACTTCCAAAGCAGACATCACACAAGGGGTTTGTGACAAATCCTCCACCACAGAGTAGTTTTGGGTGGCCCTTGCGTTTGGATTGTGGGAAGCTTTCTTGAACGCACCTTTGGGGATGCATGTCATTGTTTCACCCAACGTTTTCTCAATCTAGAGAGGAAGAGGTGGGTTTTCGGCTTCTTTACCCTTCTAAGAGGTGTTTGGCATTCTGTAGTCACGTGTCTTAGTTGTTATATCAACACTTACTTTCATCATGTACACATTCTCGGATGAAGGATTACTCGAAGACGGAGGGGGTCCCTGACTACCCCATTCCGCGCTCGAAGAGGCTTGAGTTAAATTCTTCCCATGTGGAAATGGGTTCATTAACACAACAGGCTGTTGTTGTGCCAATAACTTATGGGCCTTTGCAAGCCGAGGGCACTGGTGAGTTGGATGGTCTTTCATGCAAAGATTACACGGATACTTCGACTTCTTCTTTTTTGTGTTGCCCCCGCCAGCATTATTGGTAGGTTTCTTATCCCTGTTACCCTTCTTTCGTTGTTTCTTCTTTCCGTGAGGCTATTGGGTGGCCTTTGGGTTTGTCGATTGCACAATGTGTACATCTGACATTTGAGTAGGGGGAGAAACCAAACCAATGGTTTGGCTGGCTACTGTCTGTTGTATTGACAATTGTTGCAATTGATTCGACAACTGATCAACGAGCTTCGTTTACGCTGAACCAACAATACCATTAGAATGTGGTCCAGATCTCTGTCTAGTTTTGTCAAGTATCAACCGTGGTGCATCCGACAAAATTTTGTAAAGTAAACCAGACTGAGAGTAAATCAACTCTAGCTATTGAGCTCTCACCATCACTTCTTCTTCTGAAAAGACCCCCGACGTTGCGACGTCTTTAGATAACTAAGGTACTAAAGACTTAAGGAACCACTCAAATAGGAATGCTGGTGGGACTGGTACTTTTATCAAACTCTTCCAGCGTTTCCATTCCCGGATGTGATCGGAGATATGGTCTTCCTTTGTCTACTCAAAGTTGACCAACAATTCGGTGCCGACGTCGTATCTCACAGGTAACTGAAAGTGGTTTAAAAAAACCATCGCCAATTCGCCAAAGGTAGAGTATCTTGATTGGTCGAGCTCGATGTACCATTTCGCAACACTCCCGATGAGAGTGCATTGAAACAAACACAACTGAACGGAGTAGTCTCTCAAAGAGTTGGAAGAGCACCATAAATGGAAGGTAGTCACATGATCGTCTAGATCTTCGTTAGGCTTAGCTTTGAACTTGGGAATGTCTGAAGGTAACTTGGTTGGCATAGGAGGCCAATGCGGATCATGACATATGGGGTCGTTTAATAACCTTGTCAAGTCTGGAAAGTGCAAAGTTGCCAGAAACGGTAATTTGGGTTGTTGATTATAACCAGGGAAAAAGGAGCCTGGAGTTTGGCTGGCACTAGGTTGCCAGGAAAAGTTAGGTTGTTGGCCAGGGTTCTGGTACTAACCATGGCCGTGACCAGCGTACAGATTTTGCACTTGTTGAGACGTCATCGTCTGACTCCCGTAATAGGACGTAAAAGGTTGGGCTTGCGTCGCATTCCAAGTATTTTGGGAAGGGTTGCCCCCTGTCGATCCGACATGCATAGATCCTGAGCCTTGCCTAGGGTTCCATTGACTATGGAAGGGGTTACCCCTGGTCGGCATCCCTGACGAGGGAACTAATCCCTGCCATGGATTCCAAAGTCCTTGTGAGGAAGGAATTCCTGAGTTTGCCCCCTGTGCAGGAATAGTACCCTGCATAGGATTTTGTTGTCCATAACCGGGGTTGCCCCCGGCCGAGACGACAACCAACGAGAATGTGTTGTTACCAAATGTGTCGAACAAAGAGAATGGTGTCGAACCTACCGACATGCTATAAGAAGGAAGTCCTTGACTACCTGCTCCAAACGAACTATAGTTTACGTTCAACCTGGCGAAGTGTTGGTGAGCACCGCCAAGCGAAGGGGACGAAGGAGGTATATGACCCCCTCTGTAAGGGAAAGCGTTATACAGAGTTGAAGTGCCCCCCATGGATCCTTGCAGAGGAGCGTTCGAGCTCCCTGCCCCTAGACCTAAAGTCTGTAGAGTGGAGTAGAAAGGACAGAGTTCGTATCGAAGTTAGGCATCTCGTACAAGAACGAAGGACCTGTCGCACTCTGGGTGAAAGGAGCAGTGATCGTCGCCATAGACGGAATCAGACCATTGCCTGAAGTAGAGGTGGTCGAGACAATGGTGGTCTGGACCAACGACGATTGGTTAGGAGGCAGAAAACCCCCTGTAGTGACAACCGTAGAGGGAATATGAGGATTCCCTGAAGAAGTAGCAACATTTGTCTCCATCGTTGCTTGTGACACTACTTGACGCTTGTAAGGTTTAACCTGTATGACGATGGGCGCCGATAGATCAATGATCGAAGGGTTATATAGACCAAGAGCTTCTGCTCTGAGGTAAGAAATGGTTAGTTCCTCCATAATCAAATGTTCTCCTCTCGGAGATGGGTCGGGCTCAGTTTCCTGTGGCTCGGTCGCCTCAAAAGACCCTTGTTGGTCTAGTCTTCGCCTTAGCGATGGCGGGGGTGGCTCCAGATTAACCGGCGGTAGGCCAAGAAGCCTTCACGACTAATGGAGCTCCTGATCCTCCATGGTGTGAGAAGATCAGTGACACACTAGGGATTTCTATTAACGTTAAAGACCAACACACACTAGAAAAATCTCCTTTGAGACAAGACAAGCAGATCACTAGCTAGTTGGAAGAACAGTTACACCAGCCAACACTAGAGCAACTTACCGGTGCAAGTGCAACTCGAATACAGAAGCACCCTCCGGGTATACTCTGCAAAGCGTGGCGTAATGTCTGCCCTAGGTACCACGGTATACCCCCGCAGTCACCTATGAAAGTCACTAAGATAAAGTCAACTAGGTTGTCAGCACGTGAACAATCACCAGGCGGGTACAGTCGACAGTCAGGTGGACTGCAATGAGCAAGGTATCAAGCCCGAAACCTATCAAGGGTATCAAAAGCAAGTGTTTTAGAAGATGACTGAGGACCTCGAATGGATTCGAGACCCACAAAGCTCCGTGGCAAATGCGATCAACGAAATCCCAAGATAAGCCCTCTATATGCGTTCCCCACTACACTGGGTGCGGCTTTGGAGGGGTTATCTTCGCTACCTTTCCACATGTGACCTCGTGTTTAGCCCCTGTGTGAGAGGGGGGTCCCAGATGAGGGGGGTCCCAGATAACTTTCACGGTTACTGGACTTTCAAGCACTCCCTAGCACAAACTCTTATGTTTGTTTTTGTAGCCTTGAAGAGTTTCTTCTCCAATCCTAAATCACGGCTCTAGCCTAGACTGAATTGATGGACTCTAAAAACACAAAGTCTAATAAAATTTTAAATAAGCGTTAATTTTATTGGTTGTCTTAAGTCAAAAGGAATGGAAGTGAAACCAATGATGTTCTTTATGAGATGAAAGAGAAGAGCATAAGATGAAACTGAAAACAAACTACTCCTTCTTCACAAATAAATATTTGCCAAATTAAACTCTTTCACCAAACTTTTTTGTAACTACTTTTCTCAGATCTTTGAAAATAAAAACTTAAAACAAGATTTCGCTTGACTACGAGCTACTTAATGTCCTAAGTATTCAAGTAAAGAACTTAAGAAAACTTTCTTTTTCCTTGGTAAATAAAGCAACTAACCTGAACTACTTTTACCAAACGAAGAGATGATTTTTTTTTTTTTTTATTGTTTTATGCTTCAAAACAAGAAAGTTGAAAATGAATTCTTTTCTTTTCTTCTAAAGCAAAAAAGGGAAAAATGTCGACAAGTCAAGACCAAGAAATGACTTCCGGCCCATCGCAGATCGCAGGGAGTCACTGACAATACCAAATAAGCAGATCATAACAGACTCATAAACTTGTCTAAAAACCCTAATAAAGAAAACACAAGAAAACATTGATAAAAAGAAAGCTATGCTGAGGTCAGACCTAGGCTACAGACTGCCATGATAGAGACCAGGGCTAGATCAAGAAAACCCCTGAGAAGTGTGACTTCTGACAGGGAAGAGCACGACTGCCTCTAATTTTTTTTTTCTCAACACAGGCACGCTACTGACACTTCAACAACCTACGTATGTACACGGGCTGTCCAAAGGCAGGGCGCGTATGTACATGTCCAGGCCCACTACAGGCCGCATACACCTCTGCAACTTCTCAAAAAAATGAAAACCAACAGTCAAGCACAGGTAGGGAGTACTAGTATGGAAGACCAGAATCCCTTAAAGACACAAAAGCTTACAGAAACTCAAGAAACAGTAAATAAACTGATTCAAAAACACCCAAAAGAAATATCTCAAAAAAACCCCAAAGGTCTCCCCAGTATGGTCACCAATTCTTCTATAGCGGGAAAACCCCCCTACAGACTACACTAGGGTTTTAAAGTGCAGGCATAACTAACCGTCTAAAGTCTCCTACTTTTAACAACTATCCCGTCATTACTCCACAATCATACATAAAAGACAAAGTATAGGGATCCAGTAGGCATACCTTAAATTCCACGTCCAGTGTCGATCCCTTTACGCTCAATTGTTTCTCGACTGCAGATCTCCTCCCAAGGCCAACTTGCATTCACCAAAAGACAAACAAGAAACTACAAGCATGCATTCTATATATGGACTAGTGGGTTAGACATCATAACAAAAAATGTAAACAAATCATAAAGATTTAAGACATCATTTGGCGGGACATAAAAAATATTTCTTTATATTAATCTCACAAAAGTTGTTTACAATATGAGACCGACAACTGCTCCTCGAACTCGGTCTTGGGCTCCTCTTCACCATGCACCAACTGCTTCCACGTATTCTTCTCCTCTTTAGTTCTCTCTAGGGAAATGACAAGGGTTTGCAAAGGAGGAAGAAGGAATTCTAGCTCAAACTCACAACGTGGTTGCAAAATATTGGGGCAAAGGGGGAATACTGAAATGGGCAGAGTTTCTATGCTCTCGTGCTTCTTCTTGGAATGGGACCCCAACACCTTCTTTTATAAGCCAAAATAGATAGTAACGGTTGGGGTGACTGGCTATGGGCGGTCAAATGGTTAAGTAACGGCCCGAAAACCCGTATCCCTTTGCAATTTTCATTTTTCGCGCTTTTTGTGAGTGTACACGGGCTGTAGTGATGCAACAAGCGTGTGTACTCGGGTAGTAGTGGTGCAGGGCGCGTACACGTTCAAAACAATGGTTTTTTAGAAGAGTTGTTCAGTGATGGCTTGGCAAAGATAACAAGTAAGATGGCCTGATGCCAGGTATGCATGTCTGGTGCAGTTTAGGGTTATAACACCTCTAGAATTCCACATGGGAGTGCCATGTGTGACATACCTTTTGCTACTACAGTGGTTGTGTACCACTGGCGGAGACTGTGTATCTCTGGACAGTGGTTGTGTACGCTACTACAATGGTTGTGTACCACTCCCGGAGTCTGTGTGTCTTCGAACAATAGTTGTGTTCACTACAGTGGTTGTGTACCATTGGTAATGACTGTGTGTCACTAGATAATAGTTGTGTGCTACTAATAGTGGTTGTGTACCACTGGATAGTAGTTGTGTACTATTGTGGAAAGATACCTCCCTAGATAAGAGGGAGTGTTGATGTTTCAACATCGAGCGAGCCTTCTCCTAGATTGGGCTGCATACCAAGGGAGATATGATACATTTATCATAAAGGTGCACTTGTGGTAAATGGGCCCAGGCATAGTCCTTCCTTGATCATGACAAGGAATAATATGGACTCAAGGTGCTTGAAGTGCTTTCCACGTGTCAGTTAGCATCAAGTTGACATTCACTCATAGGTGTGTACCTGTGGTGAAAGATCCTGGCATGGTCTTTGTCCTAGTCATGGTGATTTAGCAAGGAATGATAAAGACTCAAGATGCTATATGCTATTACATGCGGACCTAGAGTGAGCCTGATCTCAGAGAGAGTCAATTGGCTCAAAAGGGAGAGCTGCAAAAGGAGTTTCTCCTTGGTTCAAGTGGGAGAGAGACGTCTCCCAAGACTAACAGACAAGTGTCATGAGTCTAGGGTGAAGTTTGTATACTTCATAGACAAGCTTGGCATGATGCAGAATGTCTCCCTTGTTGAGAGGGAGTGTTGATGTTTGGACAACATCGGGAAGACATTCTCTTAGATTAATAATTAATAATATAATTATTGATTATTAAACACTATATATAATAAGTAAATGATAATACAAAATAATTATTGATTGTCCAAGGGATGCATCCTTTCTTGGATGGTCACCATATGTTCCCTATATATGGAACACTCATCATTGTAATTATATATCGATCATATCTCATATGGAGAAAAAACAACAGTTTGTGCCAACAAGCAGAGGAAATAATTAATCACTTACTTATGACTTGTCCTTACTGTAAAAAGGTTTGGAAATAAGTTGGTTGCATGATAGGGTTAATGAATGCATTGAAAGGTGGAAGTATTTAAGAAGCCTTTGAGACTTGGTTTATAGACAAGGATACAAAAAAGATCGAAGTTCTTCCACAAAATATAGTTTGGGCAATATGGCTTGCTAGAAACTTGAAGCTATTTGAAGGACACGAGACACTTCCCCTCAAATGTGCAATCTAATCTCTACATATAATAAATGCATATCTAAAGGTAGAGGAAAAACAACATAGAAAGGGGACAAAAGGAGAAGTCATCAACAAAGAATTCCTTGGGCATACTTTGATGGTGCCTCTCAAGGGAATCCCCCAAAAGGAGGTTTGGGAGGGATCCTATATCTCTCCTCAAATCACAGTATATCCTTCAAAGCTGTGATTGGGTAGGAAACTAACAATTATTGTGCATCGATGGCTCTCAAATTAACCCTATAGTTGGCTCAAGAATACAATGTTACATAGTTACAAATTTTTGGGGATTCTCTACTAGTCACTCAATAGTTAAGAAAGGAAGCATCACTCAAAAATTTCACTTTATAGCCACTCTTTGATGATATCCAACGACACATGACAACTTTCACACACATTTATTTGTCTCATATATACATGGACAATAACAAGGTAGCTGACAACCTTTGAAAAGAAACATTGAGGTTGGAGGGGGATACTTGAACCATCTCCATCTTTCACGACATGCATATAAATGATTTCTGTCATGCACCTTGAATATAAAATTACTTCAATGAATATATTCTTAATTTCAATCTTTGCAAAGATGTATTCTTCTCTTTTAAATCTATAAACAATCACATTTTGTTTACAATAAACGATTTTATGCTGGACAGTTCTCGATCATGGTTACTAAGAGACATAATCTATGTACTTTTAAATCAATAAACATTTATCTTTTTAATTTAGCCTTATAATATATAAGGTAAGTATGCATGCATAGCTATTATTCTCAATCAAACTACAAAACACTTTTTTGAATACCTTACTCTAAGTATATAATAGACAAAACACTTTTTGGAATACCTTAATGTAAATATATAATAGTTATAAGTAAAGTAACAGGTACAAAAATGTTTTAATATATTTAAAAAACAATATAAATAAATCGTTTAATAACGTAACAAATAATTCTTCATATATTTTAATAAATAAATTTAATAATAAAAAATTAGAATGAAGTATGTTTATTAAATAAATCCGATGATTAAAAAACATATATTTTAATTTTTTTTAAACAAATCTAAAAAAAAATTAAGGTATGTGACTTCTATAAATTTAACTTAATCAAATCACTAAGGAGGAGTCCATTGTGGTCCCTTGTCTCTTCTAATTCTGGTTACTATCAAACAAGAGAAGGCCTAACCATCTTGGGACTTCTCTCCTAAGTAGAACATTTTAGCAACGTTGCACCTGCTTGTTCCTTTTTCATTGGGAACTAAAGAACCACATAGATTTATTTTCAAGTCGACACGTGTCCCACCAAGTTTTGTCCAAGAAACTCGAGCGCGAGTCCTCCATCAAAATGCCTTGAAGTCCCCGTGCAGACTTATTTAACTCCGGATTTCAAACTTCCATCAAATGTATTTGAACGCTCCGTTCCTTTACCCAGTCGACCAAACCCTCTCCAAGATCTTTCAAAACCCTCTCTAAGATTCTAAGCATTTCGTAGCAATTTGATCGGATAAGTACTTGTCAGTGGGCTTTTTCTGCCAAATCCATTCCGACTTTCGAACTGTAACTCCATTTCCTCGCCGAAGACAATCATTTTATTGTGATTCTGGACAAAAAGAGAGACGTTTTTACGAACAAGAAGGTCGAAGGGGCTTTTTCTCTAGTTTTTCCGTGCAGCAATGGCGGACTACGGTGATGCCTTCATGCGCAACAAAGATGCGGCGGTTCAAGCGCGAACGAAGGCCCAAAATCGAGCCACAGTTCTGCAGTTAAAACTGGTATGATCAAATCTCGGAAAATAACCTTTAAATGTTTATTTCTCTATGATCGTGTCCGCTTGAAACCCTGACAGCTAAATTCTTATGGTGTACATGCCATTGTTGTAACCCTAAAAAATATAAACCTACACTACAGTTACTAAGCAAAAACTTATGATTAAAAATTCTACGGTTAGGTTATCTGTGTCATAAATGTTTGTCTATTTCGTCAGCTAGTCTAGATTTACTCGGTAGTTCCCGTGCTTGTAACATTGTTGGGGATACAATAACAGGTAATAATTTCAAACCCGTTTATAGGGTTCGTGAATTCTTATTAATATTAGAAAGCCGTAGTTTGATGCATTTTATTTTCTCTGCATGAATATTTAAATCTTTATGGTAACATTTCTAGTTCTGAGTTTACCGATATTTAGATTTACATGCTAAACTTGTAGCAGGTTACCATACGTGTGCTCGTTATAACTCATTTTAGTACTTCATATAAATGTGCAAGCGAATTGATCCATAGATTGTGGAGATATGCTTTAGTAGATTAGATAGACGAGCAATATTTCTCTGTTAGCATACACAGCTGGCAGACGAATGAAGCAAACTTTAGCGAAAAATTTCTCTGGTACATTTGCTACCCATACAAGCTATCTCTTAAGAATTCCAGATCCACTTTTTTTTTCCTGCAATTTTTTTTTTTTTATATTAACAGAAGAAAATATTTGGGAAAGTGGCAGCCCAGTTCCCAAGTATGGTGCTTGCTGGTCTTCTTCAGACTTAATCATCATATACTCCTTTTATTGCTCTTCCTTAATTTCCTTCAGTTCAGATTTGTTGGCTGGTTTATTTTCCTCAGTCTTAAATTTTTTCTCCTAGGTCTGATGAATTTCTTGCTTAAGTTTGAGAAAGTCAAGTCATTGTGTTGTCCGTCAGAGTTTTTTGGGTCTCAGAGTTTTTTGGGTCTCTCCATGTGGATGATTCTACAGCCTTTTTCACTGACTTCTTGCCCCATCTGACTGGAGTCTCCTCATACCAGGATTGCCCTTTTCTGGAGAAGGAAGAGTGTGTGCTGTCAAGAGTCAAGACTTAGCTGTTTTAGGCTTTAGGTCTGCAATTGCTGGGCATGATTCTTTCAAGCAGGTTTTTTGTCACCAAATGCTTTGTAGTACATCCCTTATTCCTCAAACTCCTTCCCACTGCCATAATCCCCGTGTTAAAAAAACTCAGACTAGATAGAGTTGCAAGATATGGGAGAAGTAGAATGACAAACTCACATCAATCTTGAATCCAAGTTGTTGCCAGGTTGGCAATATTTATAGAAAGTTGGCAGAAGGTCGGTCAATGTGGAGCTCATTAATATTCTAGCTTTTTGGAATTTTCCAAGATTTGCTATTAATAAAAAAAATAAATTTTCAGGGCCACGTTCCCCAAAGCCCGAGTGCTTCAAATTCCTGATTAAAATTTGAATATCCCCTGGAGGGTTGCCGACAGTGTTATCTTCCTAGGGGCCATTTAATTGTCTCAAGTAACTTGCTATCCAATTCACTTGATTCTTTTACCCCTTAATCAATATATGAATCTACGATCCTGAGATTAACCTCTTTACCATTTAATGGTGGGTTAGCTATCCAGTTTGCCACTTTGTTGGCAGTCCTCCAGACATCATGGAACAACTCCAATCTTCCTGAAGAGGCCACCCTTACTCATCTGCCTTGGATTTCAAGCATTCATCCTGGAGATGAGGTTTTCACAAGCTTGATTATGAGCCATGACTTGGGGGTCTCCTTCATTCTCCTTTCTTTTTAGACCTAATTTTTGACAGGTTTTGATATCTCCCATTGAGGCTCCCATCATTGCCTGATTATGCATGTCTATTACTATTTTCTACATAGAGATTGCCACAGTATCCCTATTTCTGTTTATTGGGAGTCACTCACAAGTTCCTCCATTGGGGGTAGGGGTTGTCGTTGTACCTCTTGAGGACCAGTGTTCTACAGTTGAAATTTAATTTGGCGATTTTATGAATTTTCCTCATTTCTTTTCATATACCAATCTCCTAGAGTGTTCTTTGTATGATACCTAATGATTTATTTGGTTTAATTTAATCTGCTGTACAGAGTATGTGTGGGTTGACCCTTCATCTAATTTGTCTAGTTTTGGAAACTCTTCATCTAAGTTATCCATGCCCTTACTTTATTTCAATTTGTCTAGTTTTGGAAACTCTTCATTTAAGTTATCCACGCCCTTACATTATTTTAATTTGTCTAGTTTTTGAAAGCTACTATGAACCTTGGGATGTTTTGGATTATATTTCTGTAAGTGCAACTAGTCTGTAGATTCTGATTCCCTGACTCTTGCTGATTATGTGCAGATAGGGCAAAGTCACCCAACAGGTCTTACTAGTAATCTATTGAAGCTTTTTGAGCCACGGTCTCCGCTTGAATATAAGCCACCACCGGAGAAGAGAAAATTACCATCATATACTGGTACAGTTAAACTTTTTGCTTATGGTCTTTGTGAGTCTTTGATATTGTGAGTCTTCTTTCTGAGGTGTGCTTTTTGTCAAATAATGGTTTTTTATTGGCCTTTACCACTTCCTGTTAATTAGTTGAATTTGTGGTTCATGATCATCATGTTCGCTAATTAGTCTACATACATCACTAGCATGGGTGGATTCTTTTCATTTGAAGAACCGAGGACCAAGAGAATGAGTCAACCTCTAAATTTAGAGACCCCCTTCAACAGAACCCTAAGTTGGGATACTAGCTTGCTTGCCTGTGTGGGGATGCAGAAAATATTTGTTCTTGAATGTATGTTTTATAGGATGATAGGATATGGGGTTGGCTAGCTTAGTTGTCGGGTTTAAGTCTGTTCAGGGTTCATGTCCTTTATTTCAGGTAAACATATGTTGGTTTTTCCTGGTTCTTTAATGATGCCAAGATCTTGCAAAGTTCTTTTAGGGAGTTTATTTTGTTATCTTATTATGCAAATTGGTTTTTAAATCTCCATTTTGGTTGTTAGATTGCTTTTGAAGTTTGCTTCTGGTAAATAATTTTGTATCTTTTTTGTGGGCAGGGATGGCACAGTTTGTCCAAAATTTTGCAGAGCCAGGAGATACTGAGTATGCCCCTCCTGTTCCACATGTTGAAACTCCGGTATATTTTATCATTCTCTGCCTTTTATTTTGTATAGACAATATAATTAGAGGATTCTTCGAATTTGTATAGTGGGCTAAATATTGCATTCAATATTTTGAACAGGGTTAATTTCTCTCCTGACTTTGTAAATAAGGTCAAAGCATATCATATATATTCATAAGAGAGGGTTAATTCTTTCCCGTGCTCATCTTTCTGATGAAAAGCTTTATTTTTCCAAGGCATCAATGTGGTAATATTCCTAGATTCTTGTAAATACATGTAATAAATTTTACTGCATCGGGTTTTAGGATATGCCAAATTGCTCTACGAATATATCATATAGGTGTTATATATGAATTGTATTTTCCCATTATAGTTTCCTGAAATTGGCGATGATGTGGAGTCTAACTATATGAATTTCAAAGGAAGAAGAAAAGAATCACACATATATATATATATATATATATATAAGACACTTCCTATGATTTTCATGGTCACTAGCAATATTGCATATTATAGTACGATTTCTTTGGTTCCAACAGTTTAATTGGTGAAGTGGTTATCCAGGGAGGGTTTCAAAAGTGGATATTGGATTTCTTAGAAGTTCAATGTTTTGCCATGATTGCATCAATGCCAGATAAGAAGGCAGCCCATGGTAAACTAGTTAGTTTTGTTTCTTGTCATATAAAATCTCTTTGTTTTCTATTTAATTCCAGGAACATATATAACATCTGAGACAGACAGCATCAGAATGATAAAACGTGATCTTGTGTTGTGATACTCAGTTACATGATGAAAACATTTGATCATGAGATCTATGTTTCCTCGGTGATTAAGGACAGCTATTAATTGCCACAGGTTGTAATCTTGCTGTGATGTCATTTTATTTGACAAGCTGACTTGAAGCTTGGGGGAGAACAAATAGCTAGCATGAAGTCAATATAATCACATTGCAGCAGCTGTTGATCCCTTTTCCCATATCCCTATTTTTTGTTAGATTATTTTGCATGATGATGAAAATATTTGATTACGAGATCTTCAATGTTTGCTTGGTGTTTGAGCTTTTAGCCAGTAATTGTTACAGGTTGCAATTTTTTCTGTGATGTGATTTTATTTTACAAGCTTACTTGAAGCTTTCGGGGATAAATAGTAGCCAGCATGAAGTAAATCTAAATACAATTGTAGCAACAGTTGATTCCTTTTCCCACATCCCTACTTTATTAAGTCGTGTTATTTTGGGTGATTTTGACAATACATTCATTAAATAAGTGGCGGTAAGGAAATTTGTTATATCTTAATCTTTTCTCTGTTCATATGAATTTTATTTATATTATCGAACTCTTTTCAACCTTTTTTTTCAAAAAAGATTTATGTTAGGCATTGCCATAAAACTGCAGTAACGTGTTTAAATGGATTAATGAGTTTGAATGGTGGTTGGTAGGGCCTACCTCACTTCTCATCATACCATAGTGTTGTTCTGGGTAATTACATAGGGTAGAAAATGGCGACCGAAATTGGATTTCAACCGAGAAGGTGAACTTTGATAAGCAGAAGAAAAGAAACCAACACTTTTTTAAAATGCATTATTTGTAGTTAATTTGAAATGATGCCTTCCAATAGATAAGGAGGCAATAAAAAGAATAGAGCTCTGGCAAATAAATAATAAGAGAGTTTTCTAGACACTAAACTATAGAACAATCTAATGTTGTCGGTGTCAAATTATATTTCTGTTTCTGGAATCGATGGATCTGATTAACGTGCAAATCTTTAATTTCAGATCTTAGTCACTAAAACTATTGTAGAGATTTGATGAGATATCCATCTACAAACATTGTTTTTGTCCATCAACAGCACTTTTTAAGTCTTTTTAAAAATTCTGATACCTGTAGTGTTCTTGTATTTAGCATATCCCAATAAGTTTGACACTTACCTGTCTACATGGCATTTAATTTGAATGCATTATTAATGTAGGTATACTTGGAATGATAACATAATGGCCAGGCAAAAAGAAAGTGCAAAAAATAAACTATAATTGCATAGGAGTTAACAGTAAATATAATGAGCATTTTGAAGCCTTCAATATGATTCCAAATAAATGTTTGTGCTAAGTTTCTCTGAAATAGATATGGAGACAGGGAAATGGACATGGCAAAATCAGAAAGAGCCGGATACAATATATAGCATGGGTCTTTTTATCTGTATGCATAGCATGCCCAGTATCTGAAATCAGGATCAACACAACTTGTATTACTGATCTCCCAAGGAAGATTAGGATGATTTTATGGGATTTTCTAATGTTTTGTCATTTTTAGGGCAAGATGTGGGTTTTCTGGCTGGATACATCTCCTAAATTCTGAAACATTGGCTAAATGTGCTTGAAATGACCATCAGCCCGCATATCCCCTCTGTTTCAGTGTCTGAAACTTTGAAGGTTGTTCATGCACTTCTGGTAGACAATTCTGGTAACAGTGTTTGTGAGTGCTCGTTGTCCTGCCTATTCCCTAGAATTTAGCATGATACAAGTGCTTATTAGCATTCCATGATGCACACAGTCAGGAGATCATAAATAGAAATCTCAAGGAACCATATTTCTCTTTCACAAGTGTAGGAACCTTAGCGAATTTTTCTCAAAACATCTCTCAATTATTTATCTCATAACAATGGGAGTTATCTTTCAGGTCACCATGAAACACACTTTCTCATAATTCGATCATATTTGGTGGATACCTTTTTTGGTATCGTTGTGAATATCCTCTTTGTTTCTGAGATCGTTTAATCCTTTATTTTTTAAGAAGCCTACACTTGATGTCTAGTTCCGATCTGGTTAATTGTATCCTAAACTGTGACATTTTCTATTGCCATGACTTTTGAGGAAACAGTTAATGAATATTCAATTTAGACACAGTTTTGCTCCTTGTGCAATTTAACATCGTTGATTTGCATCCAGCTCTATTGTTATTATTCACTGTGTTTTTACTTTTTGGGCTTCTATTCGGGGATTCTTCCCCTTATTCCCCAAGACTTTTACACCATATCATTTATTAGGGGGTGAGGCTTGTTCGTATTTGCAGAAACCCAGTGATGCATGTTGAGTTCTTTCAGTTGTTGAATGTGCACTATGGATGTGCTGGTGAATCTATTAGTTAGATACTAACTGCTATAAAAAATTTGACTTTGGCAACTGAAAGATTCTTGGTAGTTGCAAACGTTGACATCAGCAAAAAATTGCTGGGGGTCATTTGAAGATTTTCTTGAGGTTCTATGGGCTGCCCAACAGGTCTGTCATTTGAACTCTTGTTGGGCATTAAGTTTAGGAGCTTTCAAAGTGTTTTTCTCGCTGTTTAAGGACAGCCTTCTTGCTGTTCAAAACAGCCCACTAAATCTGAACTTTACCCTCTTGAACTCTGCCCACAAAACTTTGGTTTGATGCTCTTTAATGCCTCTTGTTATAAGGATAAATTATGGATGGTTTTGCTGTCCAACTTAGCCTTCAATAACATGCATTAAATATCAAACACACCTCTAGGATCTTTAACAACCTACAGCTGAAAGTAATAAGCAAACCATGACAAATGTACACAAGTGGTTTTTGGTCAACATGACCCTGGAAAAACCCCCATGGAGAAAACCAGTAAGGGAGATAGATATATATATGGAGATGTGAAAGCAAATGCTACAACAAGTAAATACACAAGGAACCTGATACAATACAAGCTTATCCTCAAGCTTGTAATGGAGTTCCTCTAAACTTGTGCTTGCTAGCCTTTGAACAAAGGCGCCCTTTGCCTTGGTACACCCTCCTCTCTTTGCTATGCTGTTTGCTTGCCTGCTAGTGATGTAGACTTGCCCATTTGCCTTGGAGAATGTGCCCAATGCTATGGTGTGCAGCTTGACTCTCACAACTATCTCCTTGGTTTGCTTGCTACATCAAATTGTGTGCCCTCACACACTAGTGTGCCCCCTCTACTCAAGAGTTCTCCCCTCACTAGTGTGCTCCCTTCACCTAGCAATGCTCCCTTACTTTCTTGTAGTGCGCCCAACCTCGAGCCCAAGCTCCTCTCCAAACCCTTGCGCCCTTCTTGTCCTCAAGAATGCGCCCTCCTCCTCAAGAATGCACCCTAGCTCAACTCAAACCCTCACTTGCTTTCTTCGTTCTCACCCAACTCTCTCAAGTGAATAATGAATCTCATCCTTACCCTTTTGCCTCCTTTAGCCTCTCTTTGGCCAAACCTAAAAGATCACGGTCCTAGATCACATCTAGCCTAAGTCTAATCAATGGGTGAGATCACTTCTCATAAATTTCAGTTAGAAACCCACTTTACTTAAGTTTCCATAGTTTGATTTATGTCTATTAATTCACCCACTTTGTGAATTAATTGTCACTTTATGACTTAAGTGACAAATTTCACTTTATGACTTAAGTCTCCTAAGTCAATGTGAAATTAGAACATAAAGTAAAGGTATAAGGGTAATAGTCTACCCCTTTGTGTTTAGAGATTCACAAACACAAGGGGCCACTTTTCAAGGTACCCATATCTCAACAGTCATGAACTTGGGACGTCAGAAAAATTGGAGAAAAAATTAGCAAACTTAAGAAAATTACTGAATATATTCATTTTTAAAAATTCTCAAAAATGGCCAAAAAACCGGAAATTTTTGCAACGTACCATCCAACTTATTGACTACTGCCCCACCTGTGTTGTGAGATGTGCAGTGTTATTGAGGGGCATACCATCCATTGGATGACAAGCAAATAAAGTATTGGTGAACCTGAGTCCTTGTGATAAAACATGGATTCCTTTTCCAATGGGTTGAGGTCTAGTTAGCTAACATGTGATCTGCCTAACAGTTAATTTGCCAGGTAATATCCTGTTTCCTTTCATTATTGTATGTCGTTTATTCAGTGATAACTCTCGAGTCTTGTTACATTAGACTTGTGATTAGGTTTGGAATTGCAATCTTATTTAGATATGTGGCAATTTGAATAATCTAGGAATCAACAATCATTATAACTGAAAGTTGATTGCAGTTACTTTTGAAGCTTATTTTGTGTTCCATGGAGCTGCTGTTCTTTGCTTAATTTTTTTTGTCAAGTGGTCTGATCTGAGGTGTTTTTAACCTTTTGAAATGTCGTGTGTTGAATCTTTTGGAAATAAACCGTGTTAAATTGAAATAGGTTGGACTTTGTATATCTGAGTACAGGTATTTACTGGTTCAAAAAAATAGATACATTTTCCATTGTTTTGAAAATCATCCTATTTTTTCTTGTATTTCTTCCATCGGACAGACTCAAAGGAGGGCAAGAATACATAGGCTTCGATTGGAGAAAGGTGCTGAACAGGCAGCAAAGGAGCTTGAGAAATGTAATATACATATTTTATTTTTTAACACATAAATTGCAAATATTGGTAGGTTCCATGTTTATGATATGAAGAGATATGGCCTGAATTCTTTTGACGGGCCATGTGTTTGCAAGCTGCGGAAGTTAAAGGGGTGTTTTATTATTGGTTTGTCATTTATGTGACTTGGTCACATTTGATTTTCCCTCTTATGCTAAGGAGCTTAGTGGATGGTACGTGTAGAAGTCTACTAACATTGCAATGATTGATGTAGATGACCCTAGCAAAGATCCAAATATGTCAGGAGACCCCTACAAGACACTGTTCGTTGCAAGACTGGTAATTGCCTTGGTACTACTTGTTTGCTTAGTTTTAGTTTAAGTACATAAATGTGCATCCCACCCATTCAGATGTAGCGGCTATGTTGTGGCTGCTTTTGACATACTTTCTATTAGGAATGATCATATTTGGCTATTCTATGATTCAACTCAGCTTACTTGGTGCATTTACGCAGAGCTATGAGACAACGGAGCATAAAATCAAGAGAGAATTTGAGGTCTATGGGCCTATCAAGCGGGTAGGTATTTTAGAGCAATTCCCAAAGGGGCCTAGACTTGTTGCTCTTGGGTAAGAATTCTTGCTGGTTCATGTTTACCTGTCAGGTTGTGCACTATACATGATGCTTCTGTTCAGTTGTATTGTATTGCTCTCGCACTGTGTTTCATCACTCATTCCTAGACTGTGTTCCTCATGCTTAGAATTGGAGATGAAAGTTTGTATTTATTGGCGACTTGGGTATGTTGCATTTAAGGTTTTCTTTCTTACAAGATATTTTCATTCAAGATAAATGTTGATCAAAGTTGACTTTCCACTTTCCACATTCCACATTCCACATTAGTCATGATGTATTCTTCTAGAATTCCATTTTAAGCATTTAGTTTATTTAAGTATATCATCCTTGGTAAGGGGGAAGGTTCCATATATCTTTTGGTAAATCAGCCACCTGCATGCTTTTATTCTGCCAACACAATTGCCATGATGGTGGTGCATTCCCAGTTGAACTTGCGTGGCGAAGCTGTACACCTCAAAGGTGAGCACGGCCAGTGAGGCATAGTGCCTGTCTGCCGTGCCAGTTTAGGTTTAGAAGTTTGAAATATTGTAGGCTTAAGTTTGAGTGCCGCTCTGTGTTAGGTGCTTCTCGCTAGATAGTCTCAGCAAAATTGCAGAGTAATAGCATGCTATAATTTGCTATTTTTGTCATATGTGCTATATTCAGGTTCGTCTGGTCAATGACAATGTCACGAACAAGCCAAGAGGTTATGCATTTGTGGAGTATATGCACACACGTGATATGAAAAGTATGTTTCCCCTGACACAATTTTCCAAGTTTGTTTGTTATAACATGCTGTTCTTTTGATTTTTACTAAAGTCATTATCTAATTGCGTCTCTCCAAGTGCATGACGTTTGCTTTGCACCCCATTATATTTTGCAGCTGCCTACAAGCAGGCTGATGGCCGCAAGATAGACAATCGGAGAGTGCTTGTGGATGTTGAGCGTGGGAGAACTGTTCCAAATTGGCGGCCTCGAAGACTGGGAGGCGGCTTGGGATCTACTAGGGTTGGTGGTGAAGAAGTCAATCAAAAGTACTCTGGACGGTCGGTGACATTTGCTTTTCCGGAAAGATGGTTTGTTTTGAAGGTCGACTTTCATGAGATATTTTTAATTTCTTGGACAAAGCTTGATGGTTGTTTGTCCTCTATAACAGAGAACCTCAGCTACTTTCAGCTGGGCCACCACGGATAGAGGAGCCAAAGATCAGAGAAGAGCGGCACGATGATCGGTAATTCTCATTTTTTAAGTTTTTCTGTGGCTGATTTTCTTGTGATGATTCAACTGATTCTCTAGGTTTCTTTTGGTTTTAGCAGTGAAAGAGACAATGAACGTGAACGTGACAGGGATCGTGACAGGAAGGAGAGGGAACGAGAACCCGAACGATCACATGAGCGATCACGGGAGAGATCACACGAGCGTAGCCGTGGTAGGGATCGAGATCGTGACTATGATCATGATCGTGATCGCGACAACATAAGAGAACATGATAGATATCATAGAGATCGGGATAGAGATCGTGAAAGGGACAAGGACAGAGGTGAAAGGGACAAGGACAGAGATCGTGGTCGTGATCGCCATCGTGATCGGGAACGTGAGCGCCCTCGTGATAGAGACAGAGAGAGAGAACGCATAGAACGATCTCATTCACGTGATCATGAACGGGAGAGGTGAACGACTTCATAAAGGTTTTCAACTGTAGGTAAAAAGGGTGAGAACAAATTATTCTTTTACAGCATTTTATTTTTGCCACAAACAATGAGAATATGAGAAAACTTCATTACTAGGCATTAATGGAACCCATAGTGGTTCTGATAGAAGTGTGTTCAGAAGTGGGATGACACCCAATTTGCAGACCGTGGCATATAAATTTTTGGGGAATAGTTCAAAGCTGATGCCAAATGGTTGTTATCGCTGATATTGATTTATTGGTGCAGTTCTGTCAATGTTTTCTCTTTATGTAAGTGCTTTGAATGTCATGATATTTACGGAGTTGTCGATTGCCCTTTTAAAATCATTCGATTTTTCCACCATTTTCTTCTAATATGATCCCAGTAATTTCTTCAACAATTCACATGAAAGCTTATATTGTGCATTATCCTTCTGGAGACATTACCATGATTGCAGTTATCTTTCATTTGTTTTATCTGCAAGTACTGTGAATTCACGGCTTCCAGAAGTTATACTAATCCTGTACTACTAATCCATACATGAGCATGAATAGCTGAGTGTGTAGGTCCCTGATGATGGGTGGAGTGATTTTTCCACCATTTTCTTCTAATTTGATCCCAGTAATTGCTTTAACATTTCACATGAAAGCTTATATTGTGCATTATCCTTCTGGAGACATTACCATGATTACAGTTATCTTTCATTTGTATTATCTGCAAGTACTGTGAATTCACTGCTTCTAGAAGTTATACTAATCCTGTACTACTAATCCATACATGAGCATGAACAGCTGAGTGTGTAGGTCCCTGATGATGGGTGGAGTGTCCACTCGAAAAATTGAATGTTTGACAAACCCTCACACAGTTTAATCTCCAAAAGTTTCAAGTAGCATATTTATAGCTGTTAACCTATATGTTTATAGCTGTTACACTATATGCTTATATCTGTTAAACTATATGCGTAATAGGGAACTGCAGAACTTTTAGCTGATTTAGTGGGTTATCTGTCTTGGGGCGAGGAGTGTTGGGCGTGGACACACCACAAATAGGCAGCGTGTACTTAAAAAACAAACTCTCACAGTTTAATCTCCAAAAGTTTCAAGTAGCATATTTATAGCTGTTACACTATATGCTTATAGATGTTAAACTATATGCATAATAGGGAACTGCAGAACTTTTAGCTGATTTAGTGGTTATCTGTCTTGGGGCGAGGAGGGGCGAGGAGTGTTGGGCGTGGACACACCACAAATAGGCAGCGTGTACTTAAAAAAACAAACTAAAAGTTAGTGACTACTGGCAGTGTTGATCTAAATTCAAAAATTAATACACCTTCCGATTGAAATGGATATGAAATCTGATTTTAATTTTGTACTCAGGACGGTTGGGGGAGAGAGGATCGTCGTTAGTTGACATGCCTGGGACAAGAAAAGAGAGCACATCAGAGTAGATTGGGGTGATGCAAAGGCGATAATTTGGAGTCTAAACAAATATTTAGAGAAAAACACAAACAAATATTAGAGCAGATACATTTTATGTTTATAAAAAATTATTTAATTAAAAACAAAAGCTCGTCTAATTTTATAACTTTTTAAAATTTAAAGCACAAAACTAAGATACATTTTACATGGGAGTGTGCCATGCCATAATTGCTATTGGTTATGGTGTATTAATGATAAGGGGGCGTGTCGTGGGTGTCGTTGCTTTATTGAGTAGTAGTTCCAAAGGTGATGGTTGAATATCTTTTTGCGAGGTATACTTCAATAATTAATTGAAATATTGTATTGAAATTGATTTTTTTTGAATTTATAAAGTTTATATCAGTTAAATTTGGCAAGTCTATTACCCGATTTTTATCAAAGTTGTAATTTTATAATTAATGAAACATTTTTATCAAATTGTAATTTTATAATTAATGAAAGTTATTTTCAATCTAGAAATAGATTTAACATAAATATTTCTAAATATTATATTATATTGAAATGGAAATGTTTTGAATTTTTCAAGTTTATTATATTGGTCAGGTCATTTTTATCAAAGTTGTAATTTTATAATTAATGAAAGTTGTTTTCAATGTAAAAATGGATTCAACATTTTCAAATATTTTTACTTCAACTGGATTATGTAATGTTAACATCTGATAAATTGTAATTTTATAATTAATGAAAATTGTTTTTAATGCAAAAACTGGATTATGTAATGTTAACATCTGATAAATTGTAATTTTATAATTAATGAAAATTGTTTTTAATGCAAAAATGGATTCAACATTTTCAAATATTTTTAAATCAACTGGATTATGCAATGTTAACATCTGATATTTGCATTTCTATTTACTCAATTTTTATTATTATTATCAAAATTTAGGTAAAAAATGTAAATTTCCTTTCTCATTATTTATTTGAGCAGCTGAAGAAGAACACTTTGGTTATTGAAAACTATGTAAAATCTGGTCTTAATATTATAATCAATGATGACTAGTAAAGAGAGAAAACTATGTAAAATCTGATCTTAATATTATAATTAATGATGACTAGTAAAGAGAGAACTATGTAAAATCTGATCTTAATATTATAATCAATGATGACTAGTATCTGATCTTAATATTATAATTAATGATGACTAGTAAAGAGAGAACTATGTAAAATCTGATCTTAATATTATAATCAATGATGACTAGTAAAGAGGGGTGAAGAAGAACCAAATTGTGCAAGTTTAGACTTTGGATATTGAAAACTATGTAAAATCTAATATTATAATCAATGACTAGTAAAGAGAGGGGTGAAGAAGAACCAAATTGTGCAAGTTTAGATTTTGGCTATGTAAAATCTGATTTTAATATTATAATCAATGATGATTAGTAAAGAGAGGGGTGAAGAAGAACCAAATTGTGCAAGTTTATACTTTGGCTATTGAAAATTATGTAAAATCTGATCTTAATATTATAATCAATGTGCAAGTTTATACTTTGGCTATTGAAAATTATGTAAAATCTGATCTTAATATTATAATCAATGATGACTAGTAAAGAGAGGGGAGTATCGTTTGTTGGAGTATCGTTTGTTGGAGAAGAGTGCAAATTATATGGCTTGGGCATGTGGTTAAATGTTTTAGCGGTTAGAACAGGAGAGTGTGGAAATTCAAACCCTCAAAATATTTTGTGTAGAGGGCATAACATGGTACAGGATTGTGTAGAGGGCATAACATGGTAAAGGACTCTGGGCCTATTGGTGGGGGACGGTGATTTTCACCCAGCCCACTAGGGATCAAACCCCATTGAGACGTGAACATGTTGTGATAAGGCTCAAAGGGTAGGCGCCCCCCCCCGGGATGTCTCGGCTCTTGCTGAGTCACAAGTTATTGGTATATTTGGCTTGCAGACTGTTGGATATACTCTTGGGTTTATAGTGGCAATCGACGGATTTGAACTTGGGCCAGGCCTAGGTAATCTCGACGTGTTATTGATTTCCCCATGGTTCAAAAAAAAAAAACATGGTAAAACATGGATGTTTGGGTTGAATGTCTTGTTTTTCGTTTATATTGATTGGATTTTGGATTTTAGTATGTTTGTGATTTTATGCTATATATTTATTTGTTGGAGAAGAGTGCGAATTATATGGCTTGGGCACGGGGTTAAATGTTTTAGTGGTTAGAACAAGAGAGCATTGGAAATCAAACCCTCCACATATTTTGTGTAGAGGACATTTGTGTAGAGGACATAACATAGTAAAACATATTTTGTGTAGAGGGCATAACATAGTAAAGCATGGATGTTTCGGTTGAATGTCTTGTTTTTCGTTTATATTGATTGAATTTTAGTATGGTTGTGATTTTATGTTATATATCCATTTTTGTTTATCTTTCCCCACTATATCAAAATGAGGATTTGCATTGTGTTATTGTTGAGTGGGATTCGATGCTCCCCGTGATTTGCATTGTGTTATTGTTGAGTTGAGATTCAACGCTCCCTGTGATGAATCAAAATCATCTTTTTGCTCCCTTTGATGAATCAAAATCATCTTTTCATCTTTTTCCTCTATATTAAGGAGATTTTTTAAAAATTACTTCTTATAGAATTTTTGGCAAAATTAACTATGTTATTAAAGTGTACCCATGTTGTTAAAGTAATTTAAGATATGCATTTCACTTCATTTGCAACCATTTGGAGGATTTTGAATTTGAATCTTTGAAGTATAATGTTGTGAAAGTCATTTAAGATATGCATTTCACTTCATTTGTAACCATTTGGAGGATTTTGAATTTGAATATTTGAAGTATAATTGATTTAAATTTGAAAAAACATGTTTCCGTTGTGTAGAGTAGTCGGTGAGGGAGTGCGTTGTTAAAGTACTCTGTAAGTGAAATCACTGTGCTGTTAAGGTACTTTAAGTGAAATCACTGGTTTGAAACCTCTGGGGACACTTCAAATCCAGCCATGTTAAGGGCTGGTGTGGTCTAGATTAGGTACGATCCATGGGTGATTTTGACGGTTTAGATGCCTTTGAATCGTGACATCTCAGCCACAAGTCAATTCTGCAAGTCAAAGATATTTAGCTAAAAAAAATTGAAAAAACATTATAAAAATTTAATAATTTTAAAAATAGATTAAATAATATTTTAATAAATTATCTTATTTTTGAAAGACCACACGAAGAAATGTCCAAATGATGTTTCATATTTGTGATGGATATTTAATAAATCTATTGGTGTAGATTAATGTGTTTAATCCTATTTAAAATAAGATATGTTAACACACAATTGGCTAATTACCCAACTCCAAAGAATGTTTCATATTTGTGGATGGATATCTAGTAAATCTATTGATGTAGATTAATGTGTTTAATCCTATTTAAAATAAGATCTGTTAACACACAACTAGCTAAATTCCCAACAATAATAACAATAATTAATAACCTTTGACTCAAAAGTCAATCTTGAATTTGATCCAGTTTTAGATTAACACACAACTAGCTAAATACCCAAATGCCCAACAATAATAGCAATAATTAATAACCTTCGACTCGGAGGTCAATCTTGAATTTGATCCAGTTTTAGATTTAATAGCTTCTTCTGTTCCATATCTTTTAATAATAGCAAATCTAATAGCAGATTTAAAAGCAACACCTGCACCAGAGCAAAGCAAGTAGCAAAAGCACCTAGAGCAAAGTGTACCAGCTCTTCTTTTGTTGGTTGACGGGCGAACAATGAAAAGAACGTAGCATGACTATCTGCCGACTTAGGTGGTCTCATTGTAGTGGTGGAGAAAGACACCTATTTAAAGGAAGACCCTCATTGAGAATAAGCAGAGAAGGTGCTAAAGGCCCGCATAAGGAAAAATACGTCTTTTAACACTTTGAACTGAATTGAGTAAAATATATATGAAGCACCATTTTTATGAAATTTATCATTATGTAAAAATGATATGTATGATAAGTTATACCATATTTTAATAAAATTATCTGAAAAAAAAAAGTCATTTTGATATAATTTCTTATTTTACAAGGTTTAAAATTCAAATTCTTTAACTTTTAGTCTTATATCCATAATAATATATAATAATATTCATAGCATAACTAAATTACATTACATAATATTTTAAGAAATTTATAAGAAATTATCTGCTTCATGATTTTATTAAAATTTGTAATATTGTATTAAAAAATAAAATAGATTTTTTTTAGCTATTGATTTTTTGATAGGATTTTGCGCACCCTGCTCTGGTGCGCCCCCTCTTCCTCTCGCTCACGTTGCCATGGCCCCAGGAGGGGCCCTCGAGGCTCCCACCCCTCTCCCTCCAGAGATCACAACATTCAGGAAGCTAGTCGCGATCAATAGCAAACACCCAGTATCAGAGACATCAAAAATTTGTTAAAAAGATGGATAAGATTCCTTCAGTCGCCCTCCTAGTAGAAGAAACATGCCGATCTGCAATAAACTTAGCTGAACAGGGGCTCATTGGGCAGTTCACTGGCTTATGGCCTTCTCCCAAAGCCGTTGACGCGTGGGTGCAGAGGAACTGGAGTCCACTAGTAAAGGAAGGTATCACAAGCCACCTTGTTGGCAGGGGATTTTTCGTCTTCGTCTTCGTCTTCGTCTTTGGCAATCTAGAAGATGAAAATCTCATCTTCAGGAATGGACCATATTTTATGGGCCCTCGGGGTCTGTACCTAAACAAATGGTCTCCAGATTTCGATCCGACGCAAGATGTGCCTTTGGCTGTCCCAGTTTGGGTGCGCCTTCCTCATTTACCCTTGCATTGTTGGAATCCGAAGTCATTAGAATCCATTGGAAACACCCTCGGAAAATACATTGACAAAGCAGAGAGAAAGGATTAGTTTTCCTGTGCAAAAATATGCGTCGAAGTCGATTTGGAGGTGGGGCTCCCAGAAGCCATTCGACTAACGGTCACAGACTGGTCTCACATCCAAGAATTGGATTATGAACAACTCCCATTTAAATGCAGGTATTGCCATGACTACAGACATTTTGCCTGACATTATAAAAAGAAGGTTGAGGAAGAGGTGGAGAATTCGAAAGGCAATCAATGGACATAGGTTTAGAAAGCATCCCCGCCAAAGCATAACAACAGATCCAAAGGGAAAGGGGCGCCAATGGGGACTGCCGCCCCCACCTCAGGGTAAGTTCTTGGGGAAGGGAGCTCAGCCCCTCCAATTTCAGAGGCTTCTAAAAATCCTTTCGAAATCCTCAACAATCCTTAAAAAATTTTTGATCCAATGATCGAAGAACCTGAGCAGTAGACCCTTCCTCCCGTAGTGGAAAAAGACAATGTAGAGGCACCCCAATCCGGTTCCCCAATTGGAATCTCCTCCTCCCCCTCCTATGTAGAAATGACAAAAAAGAAACTTTTGCAAACCTCTGGATCTTCGGAAGAAGAGTCTTTTGAGAGACCCTAAAAAAGAGCAGGAAGGAAATCACATAAGGAAGCTAGAGAAGAAGAAGCGAAGAGGCAAAAAATGCAAGGAAGCCAATCCACCATTAAAATGTCCATCGAAAGAAATACCAGAACAAGGCCCCCCAAGGGAGGTCCTACCCACTCCAATCCCAGTAAATAATGCACATAGTCTCTTGGAATTGCAGAGGCCTGGGGAATCCATCGAAGGCCAAAGCAGTCAAAGATCTTTTGAAAATTGAATCTCCCGAGATCCTCATGCTCCAAGAGACTAAAATTGAAGGGGAAACCCTTCTAGAAATCAACAACCAAAAATGGAAGAAAAATGCAGGGAAATCCATCAGCGCAAGGGGCTCCTCAAGTGGTCTCGCAACTCTGTGGACGAAGGACAAGTTTCATTTAGAAAGCTCTTTCGAGACTCAACATTGGATTTTCACCGAACTCCGACATACTTCAAGTAAGCTTTCTCTCTCACTCTTCAATATTTATGTTCCTGTCTTGTATTCCGAGAAGAGAAATTGTTGGCAATCTTTAGCAGATTTTTTAGAGATCTTCTCTCCTTCGAACATTATTCTAGCCGAAGATTTAAACTTAGTTTTCGAACCAAAATAAAAGAGAGGAGGCAACAATTGTAGTGACCAAATGCTCCCCTTTGTTGAGGATCTAGTTCATCAGTGGGACCTCCTTGACTTCAAGCCTTCGAAAGGACTCTACACCTGGACACATAACAAAGTAGGGGCTGATCACATCTCAACTCGCATGGATAGGTTCTTAGTCCATAGCTCGTTCCTGCAAGAAAGGAGATTAATCTCTTCCAAGATTCTCCCAAAATTGACTTCCAATCACAAACCCATCCTCTTTCATTTGGAAGAAGAAGAAAATATGGGTCCAATTCCTTTCCGGTTTAGCCCTCTTTGGATAGATAAGGAGGGGTTCCTGGAAATTGTCCATCCAGCTTGGTCCTCTCCAGTTACGGGGTCTCCAAGCTTTGTATGGGAACATAGATTAAAGGAAACAAAACATGCATTGAAACCCGAGTTAAAAATCCCATTAACACCCCCCTAGTCTGAGAACTAAGACTGTTTAGCAGTTATCAGATTTGCAATTGGAAATGGAGAGCAAGGACATCACCAACTCAGATTTAGAGAAAGAACAAGCTGCTTAAAGAAAAAATTTCCGTGATTTTCGCCAAGAAGAAGAGTACTAGAGGCTTAAGTCTTGAAGCTTGTGGCTAAAAGCTGGAGACCGAAACACCTCCTCCTTTCATCGGTAGTCCAGATCCCTCCTTTCCCGAAATCACATTTCTGAAATTGCCTCAGATGGATCGATTCACAAAGGTTTTAATCAGTTCAAAGTAGCAGCAGAAATACACTTTCAGAACCTTTACAAGGAAGATGGCTCCGACTGCAATGAGACTACCTCAAACTTCCTCTCACACATTCCCTCTCTTGTAAGCAGGGATGATAACTCAGTCCTCATGAAGCCATTTACTGAAAAAGAAATCTGCAATGTCATCTGGTCCATGGAGCCCGACAAAGTTCCAGGGCCAGATGGTTTTTCAATCCATTTTTATAGAGCATGCTAGGACATAATCAACACTGATTTGCTGAGAATGATTAAAGATTTCCAACAAAGAGCCAAAGTGGGAGGCAACACTAACTCCACTTTCCTAGATTTAATCCCCAAAGAAGTGAACTAGAGCTCCTTCGAAAGATTCAGGCCTATCTTGCTCTGCAACGCTTCATACAAAATTCTGTCCAAGCTATTGGCAAAAAGAATTAAGCCTCTGCTAGAGAATCTCATTTCCCCCATGTAAGGTGGATTTGTCAAAGGGAGACATATTCTAGATAATGTAATTCAGGGACAAGAAGCCATGCACTCCAGTCATCAACGGCAGGAGCAAGGGATGCTTATAAAGCTCGACATGGCAAATGATTTCGACCGGGTAAACCTCTCCTTCCTATATAAAGTCCTTCTCTCTTTTGGATTTTGTCCTGACTTTGTAAATTTGATCAAATATTGTACCGAAAAGCCTTGGATATCCCCCCTAGTGAATGGTAGACCGACTAATTATTTTCAAGCTTCAAGGGGATTAAGGCAAGGCTGCCCTCTTTCCCCCTTTCTGTACATCTTGATGGTAGATTCTTTAAGCATAAAGATCACTGCTGAAAAGAAGGCTGGATCAGTCCCAGACATTAGGCTGTTGAAGGGCCTTGATCCAATCAATCATGCCCCTTTTGCAGAAGATTCCCTCATTCTGGGCGAAGCCTCCATAAAGATTGCAAAAAACTTCAGCGAAATCCTACAAAGCTTCTGCAGTATCTTCGGAGCGTTCATCAATAAAAGGAAAAGTGCAGTGTATGGATGGAATGTAGATCAACAAACAATTCAATGAATTTCCCTTTACCTGGGGTTCTCGAGCTATGCTTCTTGGGAAAAAAAAAAATATCTAGGACTTCCCTTAACTCTAGGCTCCAACAAGTCTTCACTGTGGGCAGAAGTAATAAGCACATTCAAAGAAAAAATCTCGGCTTGGGGTGGTCAGTGGCTTACCAATGTTGGGAAACTCACCCTCATTAAATTGGTCCTGTCTTCCTTGCCAATCTACTAGGCTTCCTTCCTTCTAGCCCCAAAGGCGATCACAACTTAGATTTCAAAGCTGATTCGAGACTTTCTCTGGCGTGGAGGTAAAGGCAATCAAAAGAAATACCATTTGGTCAATTGGGAAATTGTCAAACGCCCATTTTCTGAAGGAGGCTTACAGGTAAGAGATCCCGAACTTGCAAACCTGGCACAGTAGAAAAATCCTTCGGAAAATTTATACAAATCGTCGGCGTCCACTAAGTAAACTCCTAAGAAAAAAATACCTCAATGGGGCTTCCTTGAGAAACCTCCTGGCAGAAAATACTCCCAAAGTCACTTTGATTTAGAATCTCTGTCGTCGTGGGCTTGATTCCTTCCAAAAGCATCTATATCGTATCCCAGGGAATGGGAGAAAAAGCATGTTGTGGCAAGACAATATCATGGGCAACGCGCCCCTCAACGTTTTTGATGAATTCAAGGAGATTCGCGAGTGGCTAACTCAACACAGATTCACCAAAGTGTCAGATATCTCTTCTTGGTATGTGTCAGGGAGCTGGTGGACCTGGGTCCTCTCGGGCGTTCCAGATCATTTGCAAATGCAAAAAATTATTTTCCTAGCTGCGTTCACGGACTTAGCTCATGTTCAACTCCTCTTGTTGGATAAATCGGGCTGGGGAAAGACTGGATTCTACACTGCAGCTCAAGGATTTACTTCACTTCAATCCCCCCATGTGTTGATCGAGTCAACGACCCTCTGGAAGCAGGTATGGGATCCTCTTGGCCTTCCTAAAATAAACTTCTTCTACTAGGTTTTAATGCACAAGAAAATTTTGACAGGAGAAAATTTGGCAAAAAGAGGCATTATCGGTCCTCATAGATGTTCCATGTGTTGTAATGCTCTTGAAATGATGGATCATCTGTTTGTGGACTATCCATTCACCCAATAAGTATGTAAGATCTCCCTACAAGGCCTCAATGCCACATTTCCAAAGCAGATCTCAGTGGTTAACTTATTCTCCACCTGGAAGTCGCGCTATCCTCAAGAGGTTCAAAGCAGTTCAAATTGGAAAAGAATTTGGCAGGCTATCCCCAAATACATTTGCTGGAAATTATAGCTTTCCAGAAATGAACAGATCTTCAACAACACTCTGCCTTCCCCCCAATGGTGGTAGCTAAAGAAAAATCCCTCCTTGAAACAATGGCTAACCATTCCTTCAAGAACAAAAATACTCTCCTCCCTGAAGAAAAGAAATGGATAGGAACCTTCACTTTCCGGGACAGAAAACAAACCTCTGTTCACCCCTCTATCACTCCAGGATGGCGTTTGCGAGACACAGATGCATTTTTTCAAGCTTCGTGGAGGAGGCAAGGCATAACCTCGGTCTTCTTCGACGACACCTCAAAAGGAAACCCAGGGAACGCAGGAGCATGCAAAGTGATTTACTCGGATGGATCCCGAAAAGATAGCTTCAGTTGGGGACTTGGCCAGAGAACAAATAACCAGGCTGAAATTCTCGGTCTGCTCAAATCTTGTCAGATAGCACGTGAAAATGGCAATAAATAAATACAAGTTTTTGCTGACTCCAAAATCCTGATAAAGATTTTAAATATGAATGGTCACTTCAGCGATCCAGCGATCAACAAGACACTGCAAAGGCTCCGACAAGTGCTGCAAAATTTCTCCTCCTCTCTCTTCTTCCACACCCTGCGTGGATCGAACAAGGAAGCAGATGCAAAGGCGAACATGGGTTTCCTTTTGCCCCTAAGTGCATTCAACAAAAATGACGAAGCCCCCTTGTTGATTCCCATCCTATAGATTTGGCTCTTCCTCTCCTCATAGCTTTGTAAGAATGGGACATGATGTATTTTGGTTAAGCGGGAAGTTGTCCCCTTGTAATGATGGTTGATTTGGCCTAGGCCCAACTGGTTTTTAGATAACAAAAAAAATAAATCCATTTTAGTTAAAATAAATAAAATAAAATAGATTTTAAAGTCTGTAATATTGTATTAAAAAATAAAATACTTTTTAAAGTTATAATTTAACAAGAAGAGTATAAATAATTATTTGATTAAAAAATAAAGGTTAACTTAATTTTGTAATTTTTCAAAGAAAAAAATATGAAATTTGTGTATAAATTTCTTATTTTTAAAAATCAATATTATGTAAAAATATTATAGTGATTCCACTTGATTAATAGATATAATTTTTTTTAAATAAATTGTTAAAAATATGTTTTATCTTTTTGGGAATGAGTGCAATAACATTTGAAAATAGTATATATAACTAATATATATATAGCTAATCAATGATAATCATTGAACATGCTACCAAGAAAACTTGGCATGGCCGCTATAAGGTCTTCGCCTACATATGGTAGTAGGCGCATTGCCTAGGTGGGTGCAGAGGGTTGTTGTAGAAGGTTGCAATGCCAAATGTTTCCTATTCGATCAATGAAGGATTTCATGTTGCCTCTATACAAGTTGGGATGCCTTGGGCGCATGAGTCAGACATGTAGACCTAGTGCCTTAAACATCCTTTAGCCATTGGAGTTAGGCATGCATTGGGCCTACAATTTGCTCAATTTTTTTGCATACTTGAATTTCTTGCAAGTTTGTTTCAACATCTGAGGTTATGTGGCATTGCTTTGTCTTGACGAGAGGGGCTTGGCTAGCATGTGCCTATTGCAACTAGATTATGCTTCTTCATTTAAGGTCTACCTAGAACCATCATCTTAAGCTACAATGTGTTAAATGCAATTAAGTTCTACTCAAGTAGGTTCATTCAACAATAGGAACACGTTCAACTGCAACCTTTAAAACATCCCAATGATACTTGTCCAATATTTCAATACTCAACCAATACAAGCAAAGCAAGGAATAGTAACATCCAATACATAAAGAGTCCACAACAAACATGTATAGGCGACACCCAAGGGAGGTGCCTTAACTTATTATATGAATAATGTCACATATATATAAGGGAGTTGCAACGTTTTGCCTGCAACTCAAGGCTGCAACTGTATTATAGATGTACAATGAATTGCAGGCAATATTGCCTTCTAATCAATATTCAACTGTGCACAATCCAAACCCTAAAGCAATTGCAGTTTTGTTGTCACAGACTTGTAGTCCGCTTGGATTTTTTTTCGTGACTTGAGTTCGTTTAAGATGATTCGATAGTTGCGGTCGTGCGACATTTCCTTGCCTCAGTTGCAGTGGCTTGGCCAACTTATGCCTATTATAACTAGACTACACCTCTTCACCTAAGGTTTGCCCATAGCTTCATCTTAGGCTACAACAAGTTAAATGTCTAGCCAATTTTAACAAACTTAGTTCATTCAACAATTAACACTTAGGCATACATACAACTGTAGTCATAAAACATCCCAAGAATATAACACTTAGCCAATATTTCAACTTAGCCAATTAATAGTATGCAAGGAACAATATTCAATACACATAAAGAAACCATAGAACATAAGTATAAACATGCACTAAGATATGTGCCTTAACATTGTTATATAGAGAATGCTATAATGGTGTACAACAAGGGAGTGGGACTAATTGCTTGCGACTCATTTACATACTACACTTACAATGGACAACAATAAACAAAACTGTCAATCCAACCCTAGAAGCAATCATATGCATGTGTCCTATATGTCTTGTTTTCATCTCCTTGTCACTTAGTCAATGCAAGTCGACGTGCGATGTCCATGCCTTGATTTGACAATCACATACCTCTTTGATGACTCCTTGCAACTCCTTGCTTGTATGCCTCAACACTTTGAGGCATCCCACCTATTTATATGGGCCTGCCTTGCCTTGTGAGGCCCCTTTCATCTATTAACCGTTCCGTTGAATCGTTCCAACTCATACCGAGTTCGTTGAGGTTGTCCCATCCGCTCAGGTCTTCCTGTCCACCCAGATTGTCTCAAGCTTGCCTAGGTTGTCCCATTTACTCGATTGTTTCGTTCGACTATGCCCAAATGTTCCCAACAATGTCTATGTGAGCCAACACATTCGATTCATCGCAAATTGTTTGAAGGCAACTTTGTCCACTCATCTCAGTCAACCTAGCAGTCCAAGTGTGTTTGACTCGTTCGAGTTTGTACCACTACACATGAGTCCATTCTTTTTCACCCAAGTGTGCCCAAGGCGTTAAAAAAATGTGCACCCAATGAATGCATGCTCAAGGGTGTACCCCTTACTAGTGCACCCCACAATTGTGGCCTACAACAATCTGTGCTTGAAGGCACCTCGACCGTTCGTCGTAATCCCCAAGTGTGGGTTGCCTAACTTTTTCAATCTGTATAAGTCTAGGCACTCAGGGCATTGAGCTTCCTTATCACTTCTTCGTTTGTCATGCCAAGTGCATATATGTGGATGAGGTTTCCTATAACAACCTTCATTGCCTCTAGCTAATTCCTGTCCAACTTCTTTGGCTCATCTGACTTGTCACTGTTTGTGGTGCACTTAACTTCGTTTGTGATGAGCCTTGCCAGTGGGCCAAAGCATCCAACTTTCCAAAGTGTGCCTTGCCATGGGCCAATGCGTCTATCTAAGGTCTACCTTGCCAACGAGCCAAAGTGTCCAATTACCATTCTACACCTTGATAACAGGCCAAGGAATCTCAATTGATTTGTCTAAGGCATCGCTTGTTCGATATGTCCATCGACATCTGTCATTGTCCATCGAGGTGATTATGTAGCAGAGTCCCATGACGTAACTCTAGGCAAGGGTTTGCATCCTACCTCACTAAATTTCCACCCTTGGCAACATCCTCAAGAACTTGTCGTCCTAAGTCACTATCCAAACCCATGCATCCGTCCGCAATTCATACTCATGTTGCTATGATTGCAATCTAATTTGTCGCTATTGTAGTGGCCTCCTACAACTGCAATCCCACCTTTGATTGTCCAACATCGAAGTGTTGCACGTCTTGGGCCTACTACTACATTGGTACTTCAATCCATTTGTTATGGTTCTACATACTGGATCTTCTCAAGTCTTGAATTGGTTGGGTAGCTAATCCAACCATTACGTCCAATCCATGAGAATGCATTTCCTCATGCCCAAACAAACTTTTCCTATTGTGATTCAGTGACTTTGCACAACTCTTTCTAGACCAAGGAAAGGTCACCATTCTTGCCTTCCTACTGTTCTGTCACGCCACTTTCAAAACAAAATTTTCCCAAGGTGGTGCACTAGGCTCCATTGGGTGCTCTTAGGTAGTGATCCAACCTGCTACAACTCAATGATAAATCAATGGAAAGTTGCTACCTAGGCCACTTCCAACATTACCAATCCATCCAACATCTAATTCATGTGAAGAGTTTGGAAGGTCATCATACTTTTGCATCAAGTACATCATTAGAGGCATGTTCGAACCAATTCTTCCCTCGTCTTGTTCCAAAAATCATTCGATTTTTGGGTCACCTTGCCAATCATCCTGCCCAAGTGTGCCCAAGGAGGGATTAGCCTCCTCTTTGGCCCTAACATACCAAGGTCACTGTGCCTCTACCTTGTTGTGTTGGTGTATTGTCTCCAACTTCCCACCTAGATTTGGAACGTCTTGCCTACTCGAACAAGCATCCGTCAATTTAGCCATCACTGCCATTGTGGAGTCCACCATGACTTCCTTGGTTGAATTTGCTGCTGTCTCCAACTGTCCACTCAGACATGGAACATTTTTCCTACCCAAATAAACATGCATCAATGTAGCCACAATTATCATTGTGGAGTCCACTATGGTTGTAATCCTAGTGAGTCTTTGCTCCAACACCTTCACTGAACCAATGTCCACCGAAGATCGTCCAAGACCTCCTCTCAAAGTCCCATTATGTGGTCACTCTTCAAGGCTAAATCGTCCATGTTCTTTATTGCAACGTTGCTCGACTCACTTGTAGAAACCATGCTCAAGGAGGTCATTTTTCTAATAGCTTCTTGACTCCTCACAATAGGGACAATGCATGGACCTTGGCTTGAAAAAATGACCAAACATTCTAAGAGAAGCATAGGTGCTGCCCCACCTTTGCCTTCCTCTAAAATTCTTAGCCAAGAAAAACCTCAAAGTCATCCATATGCACAATGGTGAAACTTGCAGTTCCACTCCAATTTCCAAGCTTCAAGGTGACTTCATTGGCCGTACCACCTTTTCCACCCTTGAGTTCACTGCTTTGGAGTAACTCTATGTCGACTCAATTTGCAACCCAAGTTCTCTTGTGACATCTTCCTTTACGAAGTTGTGGGTTTCCCCAGTATCAATCATGGCATCCATTTCCCTTTCATTCAATACTATCGGAACATGGAAAAGTCTTGTAACATCTTGCTCTTGGCTTATTACATATTTATCCTCTAACACAACACCTAAGACTTGCAAAACACCAACATATCGTTTTTCCACTTTCTCCACAACAGACAACCTCTGTTTCATTTTACACTTTTTTGCATAGTAATCCTTTGCAAAAATCCAACATGAAATAAACTGACCTTTTTTTTAGGAGTTTTGGTTTCTTGGCCTTGTCCTCACCAGTGTTCCTAGACGAGTTTGCCTTCCCTTTGTCTTTTTTCTTGTTCTTTCCACACTGATTCTCTCCTTGAACATCCTCACCATTCCTTGGAACACATTTTGTATTTGCCTTGTAGTCCAACAACATGTTTGTTGTGGTGATCACTGATACAAGGGTTTGCATGTTTTGGCGTCGTAGGTCACTCTGCGTCCAAGGTTGCAGTCCGTTCATAAAATGGACCAACATGTATTCCCCAAACATGTCTTTTATTTCCAACATAAGCCTTGAAAACTCTTTGATATATGTTTGAATCATTCTCGTGTGCTTAAGAGACAACCACTGATTCTGTGCAATCCAACGTTGATTCCCCAATCCACACTAAGCCTTCAAGGCAGTGGTCATCTCCATCTAGTTTTCAATCTTCTTCAAATTGTGCCTAGCAGCCAAATCCTTCGCTCGGTTTCTCCACCAAAGCTTCATGGTACCTATAAAGAACATTGCAACAGTGTTGACCTTTGTTTCGTCTAAACTTCTGTTCATCTATTCCAAACACTATTCAATGTCCCAATATAAGTTACCAAGTGACTTAGCATTGCGGGTTCCATCATATGGTTTCGGTTCTTTGATCTTTATCCTCATAGGCATTGAAATTTTTTGTCAATTATCAACAATTTGTTTCAACACATTGATAGTGTCTTCTTGGTCTTTGACTTGCGTCACCACTGTGTTCAACGAGCCCTCCACTATCCTCAATTGTTCCTCAACAACACTAGTCAAGGACGCAATGATCATGTTTGCGGTCTTTTGACATTTTTCCATAGTAGTATTGAAGGTCTAGCACATGTCGGCCATCTCCTCTTCTAAAGATTCAACCTTCTCATCGTGCTTACGAAGGGAGGTTGTCATCTTCTCAACAATATTCTCCAAGTTTGAAATTTTGTACCTCGTCCTTGGTGTCTTTGGATCTTTCCCACCATTATTATCTTTTGCATGCAAACTGACCATCACCACTCACCTCAGTGAATGACAAATCGTCCCAAGACCTACTTCCCTATTTCAAGTCGCTTCACTTGTCCGATGGAACACCCCAAACTATCAAGAAGTCAAGTTTGCAATCATAAAACTGTTGTGATACCCACTATCATTGACCTATAGTTCACCCAAAGTTTTTTTGCGACCTGAGTCCACCCAAGTGATTTCGGCACCCATGGTTGTGCGACACTGTTTTTCCTCAACCACAATGGCTTGTCCAACCCACGCCTACTACAACCAAACTATGCCTCTTCACCTAAGGTTTGCCCATAACTTCGCCTTAGACTACAACAAGTTAGATGCCCAACCAAGTCTAATACACTTAGTTCATCTAACATTTAACTCTTACGCACGCGTTGACCTGTAGTGTTAAAACATCCCAACAATACAACACTTAGCCAATATTACAACTTATTCAATTCAAAATATGCAAGGAACAACATCATTCAATACACATAAAGAAACTATAGAACACAAGTATGGATGGGTATCAAGACATGGGCCTTAACACTTTATTATATAGAGAATGTTACAATAGTGTACAACAAGGGAGCACAACCAACTGCCTATTTCTCATCTATATACTCCAATTACAATGGCCAACAACCAACAAAACTATCAATCCAACCTTAGAAGAAACCGCAATCCTACCTCTTGCAGGTCCTGTTTTGTTATCCTTGCCACTTAGCCAATGCAAGTCGATCTGTGATGCTCAAACCTTGAACTTAGCAATAGTAGACATCCTTGTTGACTCCTTGCAACTCCTTGGTTGTATGCCTTAACATTTTAAGGCATCCACTTATTTTTATGGGCTTGCCTTGTCTTGTGAAGCCCCTTTCATCCCAAGGTGGACCCGAGTGTCATTGAGTCGACTTACTCTTCTTCGATGTATTGTTTGTTGATTTCTCTGTCAAATCATTCCAAATTGTGTTGAGTTCGTCGAGGTCATCCCAAGATTGCAGAGGTCGTCCCAGGCCTTTCTAGGTCATTCCTTCTACCCAAGTTGTCTCAAGCTTTCCCACGTCTTCCCATCTACCCAAAATGTAGGCTAGTCCACTACAATGTTTACAGATGCTAGAGAGACCTCAGAAAAGTGTCTCTATGGACTTCATCATTGTTGATCTAAGATAATGTTTTACGGTCTTAAGGTCAACCTCACGAGGATATGAATCCCCCCGTGTTTTAATAGAGGTGGTACTCTTGTTCTTATAATTCCAAGAAAATAACATGAAACAAAATAAAATATGAGAAGGACCAGACTTAAATATTTACATTCACATTCAAGGAAAACAACACCCGAGATTTAGAACCAAGTGTTAAAAAAACTCATATGTACAATATCTACGATGTGAATAGATAAGATGCATACATAATACAAATGACTGATATATCCATCACAACATTCATCATAACATTTAACAATACCATATATAGAGAGAACAAGAAATGGAACACAAAGAAAAGAGAGCTTTAAATTATATTTCAATAAAGTACCAAAAATATTATGATAGATAGAACATTTGGTAACTCAAGCTTCTAGTTTTTGAGAATACAACAATGTAATATCCCAAGTAGCTTTCTCGGAGTCTCAAAAATAATAATGAGTCTTTAATACAAAGTAAGTGTCTTTAAAGAAAGTAAAATGCATTCTCTCTTCAAAGAGGACTGGGATTGGCTCCCACAGACCATAAAATGAAAATATCTGGAAGATAATAGAAGGACAACCAAGAATGAACCTAAATCCCACAGAAAACCGAGTAGATAGAGTGATAAATTATTGTAGCGGAAATGGACAAAAGAGGAATTGAAGAGTAGAGTTTATGTTCGACTCACTGTGATGGAGAAATTTCATATCTTCACTTGCTTGCAACTGACTCCTTTATAGACATCTGTTGTGGTTGATGTGGCATAACCGCTCTAAATATTTCTTGATTTTTTGGTTCAGTAATTTCAATTAACGTCTATTTCAACTATTCCTCAATGTACTCTCTCAACGATGCCGCAATGATTTCATGTTTGGTTTTAATAGCAAACAACTGTCTTTTGAATTCCCTCAGGTCTAGTTCTGATTGATGCAATGTGTCGTCCACCTCATCATTTCTGTTGATATACCAAACCAACTATCTTTCAACTTCATCCTCATAAAATTCTATGATTTTGGTAAATTCATTAGCCCAAGCAACTTTTAATGCTTTAAGTTGTCCCATTAAATATTCGTTAGCTAAGATCATGGTATTCATCAATAAATCAGGACCATCTAATTCCTTGGTAAGACCCACAAGATTAAGAAATAAATCACTCTTGTTATTCCTTAGGTCCTTAGTTTCATTTATCATTTCTCTTAACTCTTTAATTCTCCTTAACCAACATGCATTAATTTGCTTCATACGATAAGGCGAAGGAAGTTTTTGTTCCTTTCTCTGTGTTTCATTTAAACTGGAAATTTTAACTGAAAATTTATTTACGACTTCCTTAAAAAATCCTTCATCATTCTCCAAATCTTTCTGCAAATATTCTTTGAAATTCTCCATTCTGGAGGAAAAGCTAGCAATATTTTGGGAAAGCTCCCAAATTTCCTGAATTATATCAACCCGTTTTTGTATGGCATCACTAACATCTTTTCTTACAGCCTGCAGTAAACTTGATGAGCCTTTTTATTTCATACTTCTTTCGAGGATCTCCTCCAATTCAAGTATAGGTTGCATAGAACTTAAAGGTTCTCGGAACAATGGTGTTGGTACTAGAGCAACTTCTAATTCTTTTACTCTTTTCTTTAGTTCCAAATTCTCTTTCTCCATTTTGTCAATTGATTGTTTTAATGCATCTCCAATAGCTCCATGAAGATCTGCAATTTTAGATGGTGCTACTCCATCCAAGTCAGTAGAAGATTTCCATTGTTCAGATGAGTTTTTATTCTTGGTATTGAAATTTTCTAATAGTAACGTTTTGGTTTCACGATTGTAATCTGTGTGGTGTAGAGTGACAAACTCTTCCAATATCTTGGGATCCCGAGTCATACTAGAATTAACCGTTTCTCTTGTCTCCAACAACCTTTGTGCATACCAGTTAGGCTCTTCAATGATTTCGTTCGTGTCCATAGCATGGGGACTCTCTTGGTCTTCTGGTGCGTTCATTTCCACTGATGAAAAATTTATTTTTCTTTTTATAGGATTGTGTGCAACATGTGTTTTCTCAAGGAGTTTCCTTGGTGGGTTTTTATCTCCACCATCATCTGAGCCTCCAAATGGTGTTTTTCTAGTATCCATTCCACTGGTTCTGTTCTTCATTATTGATGGAGTTCTTCTTTGAGACGTTTTCAACGAGTTAAGGTTTTGATTTGTTGTTTCTCTATCGCGTTGTTTGTATCCCTCATTTGTACTATTTATTTCTATTGTATTCTCTGAATTTTGGTAGGCCGCTAGTTCCCGGAGATCCAAGTTATCTCCGCCACCTTATTGGAATTGTTCAATTCTGATAAAGTGTGAAGCATACCCGACTAACTGCATATGTGTGGTGAATTTTCTATCCGGGTCAAAACCTTCGACAAGTTTGGCTTCCTTCAAACCCATTTGTTCCTGAAGTTTTTCCAACTCATTTAAGTGAGTTATGTGCTTAAGAATACAATCCCCAATTTTCCATGGTAGGGGTATAAACTATTTTTTCCTTTTGTCATGGAAGAAATGGGCCCAAGTTTTGCATTGCCTGCATATTTCTCCAACAAATAGTTTATCTGATGTATAAAATGGTAAGAGGAAAGGTTTATCCTTACTCCCAAATACTCTAATCATAGTGAATTCTTTAGACAAATCATAAATTCCTTTTCCAGTGAGGAAGGAAGTTGCTTCCACGGATAACCTTCATGTGCTCTGTCCAAATATTAACCTTTTGAATTTTGAGATGAAATTGTAGTGGACTGGATAAAAACTGTATTGGGCCTTATGTTTGTACAAAATTGAATACCACGTATAAACTAGTTCTAACTTAAAATCCACATGTTTTGCGCGAGACAAATATTCAAAAACATGGCCATAAGAAATGGCGAAAATGAGGTAAGAAGCTATATATAATTTATGGGTCTTTTTGAGGTTATTCAACTAGAAATAGATTTCACTGGAAATGAGATAACCCCAATCGATGATATTTTTTTCATGCAGGGCATAATGCATAGAATATATGACATTTCTTTTTACAAACACAGTAGATTCCCATCCGAGAATGCGGGAAAATAGACAAGCAAATTCTTTGTAAGGGTATTTTAGCAAGTTTACCTCAATTCTAGAAGTACCAGGGTTGCAGGTTGGATCTTCCAAATAGTTCCTCGACAGTCGGTTCCCTCCCTTGTGCCGCTTCAAAAATTTATCAGCTTCCTCGCTCTTGAATCACATAGTTGGCACAAGTAGTCGTAACATTTTAGAAAATGTTGAGGGATCTAAAGAAATGGGTTGATGACCTTGCATTTGAATTATTCTTCGTTTAGAAACAAATTTATTTGCACAACATTGAATGATCTCTTTCATATCAGTTACTTTTGGAACACATCCTACTAATGCATTTCTCGAGGTCCAGATTAGGTTCGCCTTCTTCTTAGCTGGAGAAAGATTTTTGTAGTACTTGTATGCCCTGGACCAATGAAACTATTGATATTTTGCAACCAAGAGTGCTCAATGTATCTCCAAAAAATATTTCCTTCTTCTTACTTGACATCTTTTCTACATTTTACAAAGGTGGAATTATTGTCGATACTTACAGATTGACATTTTTATTTTATTTAAATTCCACTACGTACTGCCTGTTAGAATAATAGGTGTGCTTGTTTCACTGTAGACAATATAGCAATATTGTCACCCAACCATAGGCACAAAGGCCATCCCCGAGCACCTTAACCTTGACATGCAAAATAATTCCAGAAGAAAACCCTAGAACCAATAGACAACCAAGGTAGCGTACCTCTCTCCAAGGCTAGCGTAGCAAGCAGAAAGTCCAAACCATAACCAAGAAGAAAGTCCAACCATAACCAAATACCAAGTCACCATTGCAACAACTACAACTCTCCTCCTATCATGTGCACCACTTGTCCTTATGCAGTTATGAGAGTGAGTGTGACAAATGAGCTCTAACGCCCTCTTATTTATAACCCTCCAAGTGACCTAACTGGGACAAATTCTACTTCTAGAGGATAATAATTTAATACAAATTATTATCTTGAGATGACTTGTCTTATAAAGTTATTTCCTAACTTTCTAGGGTTTCTCTTGCTTCCCAAAATATTCTAGACTCGTCAAAGGTTACATGTAGAGGTTAATACTTCCCGCAACTACCATAATATCAACACTCCCTCCTAGATAGGGAGGTATTAAAGGCAATGGTCTTGAGCATAAACAAACCATTCAATCGATAGCATCAACATAGCCACACATGCTGACTCATGATCAAATCATGAGCACCATCATCACTATCGAAGTAGATAGTTTCCATGGCAATAAGAACAATGTCGTCCAATAGAACACAACTATGTCTATTCATAGTAGTATACAACTACTATCCAATGGTACACAACCACTCCTAGTAGCACACGACTACTAACCAATGACACATAGTCACTACCCGTGGATCACATCCACCACAATAACATATAGTTACTTTCCAGAGACATATAGTCTCCACAACAATCATATCATCTGATATCAACCTATATAAACAATGTCATGTTATAAACTGAGTCATCTGGGCCATTCCTCCACTCACATATGTGAGATTTGGAAGAGCATCTACGCTCAAGAAGTTAAACATTAGCAACGGGATGTCTGGACTAATCTTCCCAAGAATAGAACAATAACTATCCTTGATTGATGAACCTTGACCATTCGACCTAACTGGGCCATTCTTCCGAAACGATTCACAGTGCAACCTGGAGAGAATGAGTCTGCCCTAGGGAATGACTATCCAGACCATTTCCTAGGGAAATGATTGTCCTGGACCAACCTCCTACATCAGACTATTCTTTGAAACTGCTCACAATTGTGAACTTTGAAAGGATGAATGCTCAAAGAGGCAGACCATTATGCTTGACCACTTCTCAGAGTGACTGCCAAGGAGAATGACTATCCTAGACCATTCCCCCACACTAGCCACAAGGGAAATCAATGTTTATGGTACATCAAGAATCCGTCAGACCATGAATGTCCGTTCTGGACCATTTTACGAATTGGAAAATGACTTTCCATTAGAAATCTTGGACCACTTTATGGAATGGAAAGTGACTACCCAACCTGGACCATTTTCCAAACTAGAAAATGACTGTCCATCAAGAATCTTGGACCACTTTTCCACATTGGAAAGTGATTTCCCAACCTGGACCATTTTCTAAACTGGAAAATGACTGTCCATATATAAATAACATATTAGTGCTCCCTCCCAACCTGAGGAGTAATCACTTCCATTTCCAATAAGGAAGGTATCTCCATGAGTCTTAGCTTGTCCCTTAAGTAGAAAATTTTTTCATCTTGGACAGAGGCTTTACCAAAATATCTGCTATCTTCCCATCGATGGAGATATACCGAAGAACCATTTCTCTCCTCTCGACTTTATCATGGAGAAAATAATACTTGATATCAATGTGCTTTGACCTGTCATGGAACACCAGGTTCTCTGAGGGCTTCACACAGCTCTGGTTATCACAATATATCACGGTTGAATCCAACACCTGATCAAACAATCCAAAAACCAACTTACGACGCCACACTACTTCCGTACAAGCATCACAAGCTGTAAAATAATCTTCTTCTACAGTGCTAAGTGAAACAAACTTCTGTTTCTTGCTAGCCCATGATATCGTGGCAAAGATCAAATTGAAACATATCCAAGAAGCACTTCTTTTGTCATCTGCACTCCCTGCTCAATCTGAATCAGTAAATTCATGCAACTGTACATCACTGTTTGAGGCATATCTCAAACCATAAGTAATCATCCCACAAAGATATCTCAGGATATGCTTTGCCATTATCCAATGCTATTGTCTAGGTTCCACCTAGAACTGGCTCAACATGTTCACATCAAAACAAATGTCTAGCCTAGTGTAATGTCCCTTTTTAAATAGGAGCTCTAGAGAGGAGGATTAATGGTCTAAACCGCTCAGTTAGACTATAACAAGGGCTAGAAAATGGGTAAATAGGGTTACTAGAGGTCACTCCAATCAAAGGTGTTATGTTCGGAAAGTGACATTGAGCTAAAAATGGTTAAAAGCGCTTTTAAGACATTATGATCTAAAAATAGAATAGATGAGATAAAATTAGAAGTCAACAATGAATTAGGGTTTCAGCAGTGAATTAGGGTTTTGGAAAGCTATAAGAGAAGAGTCAACGACCTAATTCATCATTATGCAGATTATGACTTGTCATTGAGGAGACAGGCGCATCTCAGGAGAGATAGTTCAGTGGATTCCAGGAGGAAGACACTAGTTGGCTGATTTCGGTGTTGAGAGACACACCCTAGTCACCGGGAAGATCACATAGGTCTTCCATCGTTCTTCATCAACATTTATGCAGGGTCCAACAACAAGGGTGAACTTATCCAGGGTGAGGGCGCAACTCTTGAGGAGGTTAAGTGGATCGACTTGTCCCATCCGGGAGGAGTTCAGAGATTCCCCTCCGACCCAGTTGAGAGGAAGGCAAGGCACATATTTTGCCTAATTCCTCGTCAGATTCCGACGAAGGAATCATCTGGGGCAAATTTTCTAGACTTGGAAGTGCGACACTTTTGGTAGACACATTCGGGGTTCTCGAGCGAGCATCAGATCAGATTCACGGAAAACCTTCTGACCCATTTCCCAGTAGACCAAGGCAATCATTTTGAGATACATCTCAGCCAATTCCAATGGTGGAATCACTAGGGCAAATTTTTCCAGTGAGAGAGGGGCGCATTCCCCCTGAGGGATCCATCTGGGGTCCAGACCCACCAGCAGAGGGGCCGTTCAATTACCAGGCCCGAGAGCTAGAGAAGGACACACCATTTGGGACATTTTCCAGGCCATTCCGAGAGGTATAGCCGCCAGGGAAAACTTTTGAGACTTCCAACAATTATCGTACGAGCTGCCATAGTTCGAGCTCATCCATTGATCCCGCAATGATCATCTATTATAAGGTATTATCATTTAGTTTGATTATTGTATTCCGGCTAAGATCCTTTTGTATTTTGATCTAGTCGAGTGATTCATTTTATTTAGCCGTATTCGACCTTTGTACTTCGTAGAGATATCATAAAATAAACTTTGCAGTTCTTTGTCGCATTTGTTATTTGTATGATCATTTATATGTTGTAAACGATTAATCCTACACACACATTAGCAACGTTTCCTAGACTAGCCAAGTCAGGAACATTACAGTGGTATCAGAGCTTTAGTCCTGCCATCCTGTGACTAAAGACGATGAGTGCAGCAGAATACCTAGAGGGCCATGAACACGTAGGTAGTGAATATGTCACTTACAACAGGTGTAGGGAAAGAAGGTCTAGGCCTGACTTTCCTCCTTTTCCTCCTAGCTCAGAGGAAGATGAAGAGGCACACAAAGAAGCAGAGAGAAGGGTAGAGCGTGAGGTTGAGCGGAAGGCAGAGAGCATTCTAGGAGACATATATGAGCGACCAGAGGGCAGTGGAAAACCCCCCATGGAACCAGAGACAACTTTCATGCAGGTTATCAATGATATGTTAGCTAGTCAACGGACCATGTCTCAGTCCTTGGCACATGTGGTTGATATATTGGCTAGAGTGGAATCCTTGGACACACAAGCTCTGCATGCAGCACAGGGGAACTCAGGCGCAGGTAGTAGACCCCAATCACCCTCTCACACATACACCTCTGCTAGTAGGATTCCCATACCCTTGTTTCCCAGTTTCCAGAGGGCACCCCCGGTAGCAGCACAAGTGCTGATAGCACAAAGGCTGCCCACTCATGTAGAGGACATAGAAAAGTATCGGAGGGAGTATGCAACATTGGGTCGTGACTTCCATCAGGACATGACCCTAGTCGAGTACTATGGACTCAGACTTAGGAACCGCCCCAGAGAGCCATAGAGAGGAGGACCACAACAGTAGCAGGAGCATAACTTGGATTTCATCCAAAAAGTTGGTAAACTCACCATACCTTCTAAATGCACCGCTAGAGCTTGGGTACAGAAGCTAGACACATACTACAAGCTCAATAAGATGACCGAGACAGAGGCCATTGGTTTCGCGACCTTACACTTGGAGGGGTAGGCACATGAGTGGTGGTATCATGGATTGGTGACATTGGGTCACAGTCACATCACCTCCTATAGGGAGTTCACAAAGAGGCTCATGGACAGGTTTTATAGGAGGGATCCCGAGATCCACTTCAGGGATCTAGCCCAGTTGAGACAAACTGGCACAGAAGAAGCGTTCATCACAGAGTTTTAGCGGGTATCTATGGCAGTGACATATATATCAGAGCCTAGGCTGATCACTCTATTCACAGAGGGACTCACAGATCCTTTGAGAGGATGGGTGAAGGCATACAAGCCTCCCACCTTGCAGGATTCCATCCTTCGCACTTGATGTTTGGCACTCAGTGCTAAAGACTAAAACCTTTTCCAAACCCTTCGTACCCCAGAAGGATTGAGAAATGAAGCCATTCCAGAGAGAATGGAAGGGCAAGGATAAGTTGGATGATGAGACTAGGCAAGAGCTTATGAGGAAGAAGCTTTGATTAAACTGCAAAGACCCTTGGGTCCCAGGCCATAGGTGCATGGGCAAGGGATAGATTAATTATATTGAGGTGGCAAAAAATAGTGTGGACAATGAGGAGGAGGAGCAGGACAATGGATCCACTAGCTCAGAGTAGGATTCAACAAAGGCAGAGGATCAACCTCCCCATAGACCACCGACAGCGACAGGAGACCATCCTCTAGTAGTCCCACAACCGCCTGAGCAGGCTAACAGGAGGAAACCAACAAAGGGAGGAGTCATAAAGACCCTTTCTAGTGTTCCCAGTTATGATACCCTCTGGATCATAGGGAATATTCAAGGGCAATGTGCAATCACCTTGATAGATGATGGGGCCACCCACAACTTCATCGACGCTTCACTAGTATCGAGATAGGCACTTCAGACAGAGGAGTTTGAGGGGTTTGATGTTGCAGTAGCAGATGGCCACACAGTGGAGTGTCTAGACAAAGTCCCAGACTTGGAGGTAAAGTTAGGAAACTACACAGTGAGAGACACATTTTATGTGGTTGACCTATCTGACACAGATGTGGTGTTGGGAGTCCAGTGGATGATTACCTTGGGAAAAATCACCACCAATTACCAAACCTTGGAGATGGGATTCAAAGACCATGACGGGAAGAAGGTTGTTCTAATAGGTATGTCGATAGGAGAACCCAGGATAGTTTAATCCAAGAGGATGGAGAGGATATTCAGACATGGGGAGGTAGCATATGCCACTGAGTGTTTGATCACTATGTGGAAGGATTCAGAGGGTCGACAACAATATCATAAAAAGATCAAGAATTTGTTGGGACGACATCAATAGGTTTTTGAGTCGATTCCACCAGGGAGACCACCTGAAAGGGGGTTTGAGCACACCATTGAGTTGGAAGAGGGGGCCAAATAGATGATCACCCCCCCCTATCTTCATCCTAGGAGGTTCAAGGATGAGATAGAGAAGGCAATCAAGGAATTTCTAGAGATGGGACACATCAGACCGAGTAGCAAACCATTCGCTTCTTCAGTTGTCTTAGTTCTGAAGAAGGATGGCACCATGAGGATGTGCATTGATTATCGAGCCTTGAACAATAAAACCATCAAGAACCGATATCCTATCCCATACATTGACGAGTTGATGGATGAACTGCATGGGGCAATTTTCTTCTCAAAGATTGATCTACGCTCTGGGTATCACCAGATCAACATCCGAGAGCAGGACATAGAGAAAATGACATTTCGATGTCACTTTGGAAATTTCGAGTTCCTAGTTATGCCATTTGGGCTAACCAATGCACCCACTACATTCCAGTCTTGTATGAACCACATATTCAGGGATCAGTTGAGGAAATCAGTCTTGGTTTTCTTCGACGACATCTTGGTCTACAACAAGACATGGGAGGAGCATATGGGGGACTTAGATGAGGTATTGAGCATCATGAAGGCACACTCATTATATGCCAAAGAGTCAAAGTGTGAGTTCAATATGACAGAGTTGCTTTACTTAGGCCATATCATCAGTGCACAGGGGGTACAGGTGCACCGGGAAAAGATCAGGGCCATTCTGGACTGGCCAACGCCTAGGAACGTAACAAAGTGAGGAGTTTATTCGGGCTGTGTAGCTATTACAAGAGGTTCATTTGGGTTTTTTCTCAGCTTGGATCATCACTGACGGATCTTACCAAGCATGGGGCTTTCATCTGGACCAAGGAATCACATAAATCCTTTGATCACATGAAGGAAGTCATGAGCACTTGTCCAATGTTGGCATTACTAGACTTCACCTTGCCATTTGTACTAGAGTGTGACGCATCCAACGAGGGTATCAGGGAAGTTTTGATGCAGGGAGGACACTGCATTGTATTCGAGGGAAGAAAAATCAGTCAGCCCGAGAGGTTGTACTCCATTTATGACAAGGAGATGTTGGCAATCATGCATGCCTTGACCAAATTTAGACAATATTTGGTGGCAACAAATTCGTGGTCAAGACAGATCACAACATCTTGAAGTATTTCCTTGAGAAGAAGGACCTTAGTGAGAGCCAACAAAAATGGGTGGCGAAGGTACAGGCATTCGACTTCGACATAGAGTATGTCAAGGGGAAGAAGAACATTGTGGCTGATGCACTATCGAGGAGACCTACGACCTGTTCTTTGATGGAGATTTCAACAGATTGGAAATCCCACTTGTTAGTGGAATATTCCAAGAACAAGTTGGCTTGTGAGGTGATGGATGGATAGATACAGGATGACAGGTATAGGGTCATTGACGATGTCATATTTTACAAGGATAGAGTCTACTTGGTGCCAGATTTGGGGCTCAAGAAGAATATCCTCACAACAGTTCATGATTCACCACTAGTAGGCCATCAGGGGTTTTTCAAAACCTACAGACATATCAGGGAGAGGTTCTCATGGAAGGGCCTCAAACATGACATTATGAGACACGTCAGTGAGTGTGTGACTTGCCAACATAACATGTCAGAGCATGCTCCTCCAGTAGGGCTACTTCATCCACTCCCCATTCCAGAGCAAAAATGGGAGAGTATATCGATGGACTTCATCATAGGCCTACCCAAGGTCCAGGGTAAGGACTGTATCTATGTAGTGGTTGACAGATTGACCAAGTTTTCTCACTTCTATGCCATACCGATAGAGTACAATGAAGTTTAGGTAGCCGATCTATTCTTTAGGGAGGTTTTTAGACTTCATGGGTTGCCAAGGAACATCGTTAGTGACAGGGAAAATCGGTTCATGTTGACATTCTAGAGAGAGTTGTTTCGGTTGGTGGGGACAGAGCTGAAACCCAACTAGCTATCACCCTCAGACAAATGGGCAGACCGAGATTGTCAACAAGTGGGTTGAAGGATATTTGAGGAACTATGTAGGTGGACAATATAGAACATGGGTAAAGTGGCTACATCTAGGAGATCATTGCTACAAAACCACTTTCAACATGTCCATTGGTATGACACCCTTCCGAGCATTGTACATATATGATGCTCCCAGTTTGGTAGAATTGGTTTTCTGGGAGAGTAGAGTTCCCAAGGCCAAGGATTGGATCATAGAGAGTCAGGAGATTCTCAAGTTGCTGAAAGAGAACCTGCAGACGACACAGAACCGACAGAAGATGAGTGCGGAAAAGCACATGATAGAACACAACTTTGAGATTGGGGATTTAGTTTTCTTGAGACTCCAACCTTACAGACAATCATCTCTGAAGAAGAGTGGGGCTGAGAAGCTCAAGCCTAGATTTTATGGCCCTTACAGGATCATGCGCAGAGTAGGCGAGGTTTCTTATGAGTTAGAGCTTCCAGAGGGGAGCAAGATTCATAACATGTTTCACGTATCTTGCCTCAAAAAGGCAGTGGGACAATTCATTAGCACATCAGAGGAGATTCCCCCATTAGATGAGGAGGGAAAATTGGACTTGGTTCCGAAGGAGGTTTTGGAGTTCTGGGAGTAGAAACTAAGGAGCAAGGTCATCAGAGAGTGTTTTATCAGATGGAGAGTGCTTTCAGTAGAGGACGCTACTTGGGAGAGCGAGTAGGTGTTGCAACACCATGGACTGGTATTGCTTGAGGACAAGCAATTTTGGGAAGGGAGGAATGTAATGTCCCTTTCCAAATAGGAGCTCCAGATAGGAGGCTTAATGGTCTAAACCGCCCCGTTAGACTATAGCCAGGGCTAGAAAAGGGGTAAAAAAGGTTACTAGAGGTCACTCCAGTCAAAGGTGTTATGTTCAGAAAGTGACATTGAGCTAAAAATGGTTAAAAGTGATTTTAAGTCATTATGAGCTAAAAATAGAACAAATGAGATAAAATTAGAAGTCAATAGTGAATTAGGGTTTCAACAATGAATTAGGGTTTTGGAAAGATATAAGAGAAGAGTCAACGACCTAATTCATCATTATGCAGATTATGAATTGTCATTGAGGAGAGAGGCACATCTCAGGAGAGATAGTTCAGTGGATTCCAGGAGGAAGACACTAATTTGATGATTTCGGTGTTGAGAGACACACCCTAGTCACTGGGAAGATCACACAGGTATTCCATCGTTCTTCATAAGTAGTTACGTAGGGTCCAACAACAAGGGAGCACTTATTCAGGGCGAGGGAACAAATCTTGAGGAGGTTAAGTGGATTGACTTGTCCCATCCAGGAGGAGTTCAAAGATTCCCCTTAGACCCAATTGAGAGGAAGGCAAGGCGCATATTTTTCCTGATTCCTCGTCAGATTCCGACGGAGGAATCATCTGGGGCGCATTTTCCAGACTTAGAAGTGCGACACTTTGGCGGACACATTTGGGGTTCCCGAGCGAGCATCAGATCAGATTCAGGGAAACCCTTCTGACCCATTTCCCAGTACACCAAGGTGATCATTTTGAAATACATCTCAGCCGATTCTGACAATGGAATCACTAGGGTGCATTTTGCCAGTGAGAGAAGGGCACATTTCCCTAGGGGGATCCATCCAAGGTCTAGACCCACCAACAGAGGGTCCGATCAGTTACCAGGCCAGAGAGCTAGAGCATGGCGCACCATTTGGGACAGTTTCTAGGCCATTCCGAGAGGTATAGCCACCAGGGAAAAATTTCCAGACTTCCAACAGTTACCGTACGAGCTGCCATAGTTCGAGCTCATCTATTGATCCTGCAGTGCTCATCTATTATCAGGCATTATCATTTAGTTTTCTTATTGTATTCCGACTAAGATCCTTTTGTATTTTGATCTAGCCAAGTGATTCATTTTATTTATTCGTATTCGACCTTTGTACTCCACAGCGATATCATAATATAAACTTTGCAGTCCTTTGTCGCATTTGTTATTTGTATGATCATTTATATGCTGTAAACGATTAATCCTACACACACATTAACATCGTTTCCTAGACTAGCCAAGTCATGAACATTACAACTAGTATTCACCGAATACATCAAGAGGCCAATAAACTGCTGGTACAAAAATGAGTCTACTGGATGAGAGTCTCTCAATTTCTTCAGATCTGTCATCATGGGAGTTTTCCATGGATTTGCAATCCATCATCCCAGACTTTTGAAGAACCATTTCAATACACTCCCTCTATCATAGAAGGTTTTCACCACGCTTCTACTGTACATGAGAGGATATTCACCAGGTTACTTGAATCCATACAAGGTCTTCTTCTATCTGCATACATGGGTCTCTTTCTGGTATACCTCAAAACCTTGAGGTTTCTCTACATATGCTTCTTCTTCAATTACTCTGTTTGAGAAGACAAGTCTTTACATCCATCTATTGTAAACTCTAACCTATGTATACTGGAAGATATATAATGGCTCAACTCGAGGTATATCTGGTTACTAGAACAAGCTATCATCATAGTCTTCTCCCTCCTTCTGGGAGAACCCTCTAATTCCGAATCTTGCCAATGTTTCCATTCATAAGTCTTTTTCACAATTTCTCACATACATTGTTCTTCATCACATATTCCTTCCATTCCTTCTGTTTGACTGCTTCTAGTGGGTTCAAACCATGTTGGTAGTCTTATGATTCTCGGTATAATAACCGGTTCAATTTGTTGTTCTAGATTTTCTTTCATTCTTGGAATATTCATGTTCTTCCTCATGTTTCTCTTCAATGTTGGAGTCCATGGAATATTCTATAGATTCTATGCCATTCCTTTATGAAGGTTCCAAATTATTCCTTTTGTTATAGAAACATAAATGTAGATGGAAAACCAAGGATATTCAAGGCTTCTTTTCGAGGAATACTTCACGTGTTCAACTTGACTATAGAAGAAAGCTTCTTTTCGAAGAAGACTTCTTCTAGAGTCAAGCTGAACATGTGTTGCTTATTATGGTTGCTACTTCTAATGAATAACATGGAGAGATACTTCATAATATTCATGAATTATTCAATGGATCATATCATTGAGGATTAGATCCCTCTTAATCCCAGCTTCATGCTTGAATGAGTAATATGCATTCTCTTCTTTTGGAATTATGCAATCAACTCCCTCCATCTGAGAGAGTCCATGCTTCCGTGTGCATCCTTATTGCTTTCTGTAAAGTGTCACAAGTCTATTCTAGTTTCCTTTTGATTACTAAATTCTTTCTATTATGAATCCTTCTGGGTCTCTTCAAGTTTGGTTTTGATTGCGGCCCATTTGACAGTTGTTACTTATGTAGTATCTTCCACATGAATTTTCACCAAAGGTTGTCAACGTACTTCATCCTTTTCAGATACATTGCTTGACTAGTAGTCATTGTAATGAAAATCCTTATCTTGTTATTCTCCCATAGGTATCTGACCATCTTATCTTCTAAGAAATAGATACAGATGATATGTAGAGGAACTATGTAAACATGGTATGTGCAAGGTCTATGTTACAAAAGAATATTGTTACCATGACTAGTAGAAAAAGTCTTCTTCATACCGCTTGACTTTCTTTGAGGGTCACTTTTCTTTGGCAACTATTGCTTCATGTGTTTCCTTCCTTTTCTTTAACTCATGACACTCGCTCATGTAGTGACCATATTTTTGACAGTTGAAGCATTGTATTTTTGACATATCCTTTTCTTGATTTGGTTTCTTCCTTGAGCCAAACTTCTTATTCCTAAATTTCTTGAACTTTGTCGTGTAGGCTTGATCATAATATTTCTTTTGGGATTTATCTTTTGCCCTAATCCTTGATTCTCATTGTGCACAACAAGTCCAAATTTCTTCAAAAGTGGGATACTCTATTCTTGTGTTCATGCTTGCGGCAAATGCATCCCATGTCTTGGGAAGGCCATTAAGTACTATATTTACTAGTTCCTTTTCTAAAATGATTTCCTCAATAGCTTGTAGTTGATCTCTTAACTGAGAGATTCTTACAAAGTATGATGTTATGCTATCATCATTATTCAGTTTCATGTCACATAGCTCATTCTTCAGACTCATCACTTGTCCAATATTTCTGATTGAGAAGAGGTTAGTTAGGGCATCATACAACTTTTTAGATGAGTCAAAATGAGAAATGTAGGGTATCAAATGGTACTTTACAGAGTCTACTATGATGCTCATAACATTGATGTCATTGTCCTTGAACTTCTCCATAACTGCGATGTTCTGAGGTTCCTTCTCTTTTCCCGATTCAAACTGTGGTCGCGTGATCTTGCCTTTCACGATATCCAACACTTTATTCTTTGCAAGGATGAGATCAATCCTTGTATTCCATGATTTGAAGTTAGAAGCCCCTTCTAACTTGTTTTTTGACTTCATAGAGTAAGTCATGATTTCTTTGACTTGGTCAACCTTTGAATTTGACTTTGACAAAAAAACAAACAAACTTGACACCTTGGCTTACTAAGAGCACCAGAAGGTGCGCTAGGCTAGTATGCAATAGGTTATCTGAGAATTATGTCAAGTGCTTCAATTAAGGTGCCTCAACACAAAGGTTAGGATTTCGTTGCTGCAATAAAGCTCTGTCTGCAACTGCAATTGCAACTGAGCAAATCCTCCCAATCTACCTTCAAGTGGTTAGACTGTCCGAAGATAGTGTGGGCCCATAACCTGTTAGAATAATAGGTGTACTCGTTTCATTGTAGACAATATAGTAATATTGTCACCCAACCATAGGGATAGAGGCCACCCTCGAGAACCTTAACCTTGATAGACAAAATAATTCCAGAAGAAAACCCTAGAACCATTAGCCAGCCAAGGTAGCGTACCTCTCTCTAAGGCTAGCGTACCAAGCAAAAATTCCAACCATAACCAAAGACGAAGTCACCACTGCAACAATTGCAAATATCCTCCTATCATGTGCACCACTTGTCCTTATGAAGTTATGAGAGTGAGTGTGACAAATGAGCTCTAGCACCCTCTTATTTATAGTCCTCCAAGTGACCTAATTGGGTCGACTTCTACTTCTGGAGGATAATAATTTAATATAAATTATTATCTTGAGCCGACTTGTCTTCTAAGGTTATTTCCTAACCTTCTAGGGTTTCTCCTGCTTCTCGAAATATTCTAGACTCATCAAATGTTACATGTAGAGGTTAATACCTACCGTAGCTACCATACTATCAATAATGCCTTGGTAACTCAATCAACCGTAGATCATGCTTTAAATGTCATCATTTTTCATGGGACTTGGATTTATTGCGACCTTTAATCGATGCATTGTTCATTAATAACGATGTTATGATTTTATGAGTGGTGGATGATGTGGAAAGGGTAATTAATTTGATGGGAAATGGTGATGTGATGGTATGATAAACAAAAAGTGTTAAGTATGGAGGTTTAAAATGATGTATGGGAAATGTTACAAAAATGCGGATTTGTGGGGTTTCGAACTTAAACACTTGTAAAAAAATCTTCAGGAAAGGGTGAGAATGACCACATTGAGATTCACAAATACGGTTAAGTGTTGGGAGAAATGAAGACTTGTAGGGTTGCAGACCTACGAGTCATAGAAAAGTGATGAGGAATAAGGATATTTTCTCTACAATGAGAAATATGGCTAAGTATGAAAAGAAATAAAAAGAGGAAAGTGGATGCGGACCTATGGATTCACGGAGGTGGAAAGTTAGGAAAGGATTTAGGGATGGCACATGGCTCCACATCCACATTTCTTGAATTTTGACTAAGTACCAAAACAAAATGGAAAAGTAAACAAAGTAAGAGTCTTGGTGAGTGCGAGGTTGTGGATCTGAGTAAGTAAAAAAAGATTTAAGCATTGTTATGCAGCTCCGCATTTGCATCATTTGAGAAAATGATTAAGTGCTTGGAGGTTTTTTGATGTAAGAGAAAAAAAGTAAAGAAAAATAAGCTAATAAAAATGTAAAAGAAATCCTAAGAGTGGTTTAATGACAATACTAGACCATTCGAAAATATGGATCAACAATAACTTAGCTTGATTGACAACCCATAGTTCAACAAGGCCATTACGAGTGCAACCTGTTATCCCCTATCCTAGGGATAACTAAGGAGATTATGTCTTGAGGCCCACATGTCCTAGACATGGAGTACCGAGAGACATATGACTTGAGCTTGGTCCTGGAGGGCCCATATTTTCTTCAATGCCTCCCATCTATCATCAACAACGACATCCATCCCATTGGCCTGGTTCTGCAGTAGCAGTGGGTATTTATCCATGAGGTAATGAGTCCGGGTATCATGGTATGTGTCACTCTGATTCTCAAAACATTTGAATATGTGCATTGAATTTTCTTTTGTTTCATGATGTTTGCTTGGAAATTATGCTCTTTAACTTGTCCATACCTGGGGGGGATGACATAATTCCCTAGTAAGTTGGTTCCCTTAGGATTGAGTTGCCATTGGGTGGGTCTATGAAATATCATCGTCCATTCCTTCCATACTTACCACTTTTCATCATTGTCCCTCTCATATTTCCCCTACATTGGTTCAAGCATTGGGTTTGCCAAGCTAGTAAGGGTTGTACCTTGCCTTGTGGGAAGAAGGGGATAAAGGCCCATAGGGTAAAAGTATCTGTAAAAAGTTAAAATCCAAGATGAAACCTTGAGATGCTTCACCCAGTGATTCCTTAGAAATCAATAAAAGGCTTCTCAACAAGAAAAGGGGACCCGTAAAATAAAATAAAACTCAAGGCCTAATGGTGGATAGGAGGTCTCATCACGAGCTGGCCTATTAGGTCCATGTGCATGTAGCGGTATGAAACTACTATTCATATGGTCACCAAACCAGGGTAGTGGCTCTTGGTGGTATAGCCAAGAGAAAGGGAGTCTCATCACGAGCTAATCTTCTCATTTCCGTGAAATGATTGTGGGTAATGCTGTTACCACTGGTCACCACACCAAGATAGTGTCCTCCAACTATTCTCTTGAAAAGAAAAAGAAATAAGACAAATACTAAAATGCATTGAATGGGCTAGGGAACAATGACATCCACGACAAGGTGCAACTCACCCTCTATAGAGGCACCCACAGGTAAGACCTACATTTCCGTATTATCACTGCACTCCTTGCCCAAACATCCCCTACACCATCTCATGCATTTACATGACCTAGATTGGTATTCATCTGGGAAACACCCCACATCTGAGGAGGATTAGCTCAATAGGACATCCTGAGACCCTCTCCAAACCTGGATTGTCAAATATCATAACGTCTTTGAGTATTTGTTTGGGTGAAAGGGGGTTTGATGCACATGTTTGGGTAACTTGATTATTAGATGTGATTGACATTGCTATGATCCCTGTGACTTATGAGCCCATGGAGGGTGTACTTGTTGTTGCTGCAGGACCATGCCCGACAAATAGGTACATATCGGGAGATGATTAGTTCAGACCTCCATGGGGCTAAAATCCCACCATATGGATGCTGTGACCCCAGTTAGGGGTAGAGGGATACCAGAGGCTTGCACCAAATAAAAAGGAGGAAGTTCCACCAGAGGCACTTTGGAAGGCCTAGACCTAGGGGGGTCTTGCTCTCCCACCATGAAGTTGGATCTTGAAGGCCCCTGACGTTATCATTTTGAGCCTTGACGTCATCCAATTAGGGTTTTGGCATGAGGACAACTTGGTTGGCATGTGTGGCAACTTCTGAGGCCTTTTGAGGCCTAATGTTTCACTTTGGAGGCCTAGAGTTCCATGAAGGGGCCTGACGTCACCCTAGGAGGGGAATGACATCATCCCTAAAATAAAAAATTAGGGTTTTAATTGTCAATTTTATGTAAAACTAGATTTTTGATGTAAACTAGCCATGTCGACCTTTTTTGACCTAAAATGTAATTAAAGGTCACATGTATTGTATAAATAGAGAGTTAAGAATCTCATTTTTATCATCATCTTTCACTCACACAGGTGTGAGGTCTGAAATTCGACCCTCTTTAAGGGTATTTGGCTGAAATTAAGTGGTGCGCAACATCTTCGAGAGGCTAATCTTGGTGTATTTTGGCATTTTTCATGGTGGAAAGTATTCAACTAGGGTTTGTTGCTAGATTATTCTTGATGAAGTAAGTAAATATGTGATTCTTCATTTTATTTTGAATGTTTATGGTAAATTTGCTTGTTCATATCAAATATTATGAAATTGCTAGTTTGAAACCCTAGGGGAAAAACACATGTTACTATCCTTTTCCTTATAATTTTCCACCAACTTGAAATTGCTAGAAAACATTTCTTTTGAAGTATACATTAGAGCCCTACCTTTGTAGCACTCTAGTAGCATCACTTCATTTGCTTCATACATTTTACTTCAAATTTAATATAAGGAAGAAGGAAATTTCTAGGGCCTAAGGTTACTTACTTTCTAACATTATTTCCTTCTAGGGTTTAGACATTGAGGCCTTACGTTACTAACACCTCAATCATCTCATCCACCCATTTATATTACCCATTATCATTGTTGTTTTCCGCAAATATTTGTTGTTTCTAACCTTGACTCCATTACCCTAAAAGGCACTAGTCCACTCCTCACAGGTGATTGATTGACCAAACAAATCTTAAACTATCTTCCTTAAGACTTCTACTAATTTATACTAATTTAAGCTAGACTAACTCACTAACTAATTTGCTGTTGTTGCAAAATATTGCTAGAACCATTTATAACAACAACAAATTCATCCTAAAAGCAAGATTAAAAGATGATTAGACATTGCCATAATTGCTTTTGACAACTATTATCATTCTGTCAATTTAAGGCTATTATTTCTTGTCATTCTTAAAGTAGTATTGAGGCATAATTATTGTAGCTATTGATAAATATTCATTGATGTTATAAATATTTATATTACTTCAGTTCTATATCGGCTTGATTATCTTTCAAAAGTTTATGGTTTTATGAAGCATTGACATCATATGGTACTTGCAAATTGAATTTCTCTTCTACTTGTTGTCTTGTCCGGGGCAGGTACACTTAATTTATCTTTTTCTTCATCTCAGTAAAACTTTGGAACTTTTGATCAGAGTGACCTGTGAGAGGGGTGGGACTTTATTATAGCTTTTACCTTAGCCTCCTCAAACCCCCAGGTCATTGGGGACGTCTCCCCTAGGGTACTACGATATACTCCTAAATAGAAAGAGGTTTCCTATTAAGGTGACAATGATAGGTCATCCTTCTTTTTACACCAATTTAGTATCCACTTTCCTTTGGCTTTGGGCAAGTACAAATTGCACGATAACACAACCTATCAATGTTGGGGTTCATGAAGGGATGTCAAGACATGTTGGAGTGGCTTATGTTTAGTTGAGGGATGCAACAAAAATGATGAAGTTTTGGGTAGATCATGAGAGGAGGGAGACAAAGTTTCAAGTTGGGGACTTAGTCTTATTTAAGTTGGGTAGATGGCAATTCAAACAATTAAGAGGAATCTTTGGTGCTTTGCTGTGATAGTTTGAAGGATCATTCGAGGTACTTGAAAAGATTGGTAATGTCACTTATATATTGTAGCTTCTATACCATGTGAGAGCCCACCATATGGTTTTTCAAATCATCCAGTTAAACCCTTGTAGGTCGATGAAGATGATCCTAGTAGAGTTACACCATCAAGAGCCCTTACATTGATTGCAGACAAGTGAGCACTAGAAGTGGACAAGATACTTGCACATAGGATCACCCATTTTGGTAAGAATTGAAGGCATGAGTACTTTGTTAGTGGGAAAGAAATAGTTGAAAAGGATAACAATTGGGAAAGGAAAGAGGCACTATTGCAGTGTGAAGAAAAGATCCAAGAATTTGAGAAGCAAAATCTCGGGGCACTTAAACAAGTTTTGGTTGGATGTGGTTGGGATGATAACAATTTTAGTGGGGATGTAAGGCCTTCACCTACAACCGACAGTGAGCACACTATCTAAGTGGGCACAAAGGGTGGTTGTAGAATATTGCAATGCCAAACGTCACTTGCCAGATCAATGGATGTAGTGGTGAATTGTACCATGATTCTTTTATATGAATTGGGATGCCTTAGGCACACAAGCTGGAGGTGAAAAGCCAAGGGGATGAATGTTTCTTATCCATTGGTGTTACCTTGAGTGCACTATTCGACATACTTGTCATGCGCACTGGGTGCACAAGTTGGGCACATCTGTTGGACACATATGGTTGGCGAACAACACACCAAAGGATGAAAAGTTGGCACTTGGGTCCACCTTAGAATGAAGGGGTGTGCAAGTGCAAGGAAAGTTTCATATAAACGAAGGACGCCTCAAAGGTTCTAAGGAATATAGAAGAGAAATAATTGGTTATTTATTGTAGTGCAAAAGGAGCTCTGCGATTTGTGCTAAGTTCAGGGTTGGCACAATATGGGGAATTGTATTGGTTGAGTAAGAAGAGGAAGAAGTCATGACCTGTGTTATGAACATAAATAACATATATATATATATAATAATATAAATAATAAATAATAATAATTAATTAACGGAAATAAATTATAATGAAAAGACGTGTTTTATAAAAATACATGACTATTAATGAATAGGCACACCTTAGTTGTAATATCGCACCCGGCCTGAGCCACACCAACCCTTAACATGGTTGGATTTTTTGTCCCCCTAGGTTTTGAACCGGTGACTTTAACATCACGGAGTGTCTTAACACCACACTCCATCACCGACTGTCCTACACCTCGAGGACTATTTCAAAAGAAATTATGAATTCCACAAAGAACTCAATTTTTTTTTTGCGAAACGTCCTTTTTGTGTAGAGGAGCATTATAATTGTCAGAATCATTTAAAAATCAGAATCTTGTTTGCACAAAGTGTTTTTTTCCCTTAATCAAATATCGAAATGATACACAATTGACAAAAGTAGATAGAAAACTTGAGCAAACTTTCAACTAAAATTCAATGAGACTAGAGCAAATAGAAATTTGTTGAGATAAGGATAGTCACCCCAAAAGAAAATGTGATATTGACAAAGAGGAACATACATCTCAAGGATAAAAGGAAACGAAATCCAACTGCATCAAACACCGCTCCTACAAGACTCCACAAGCCAACTAGAAAATTGCAATTGAAAGGTCAAAATCCTGCAATCTATTCGACCGGAGACATTGAACCACCCAAGCATTATTAACTCAGCAAGCGCCTTGAATCCGAACCCACAACCAAAACATGAACAACTTTAATGTCATTATTGATCCCGAGGGTTAAACATACAATTTGATAATGATAATAAAATAATAAGCCTTGATTACATGGAATCGCCTCTAGAGACCCAAGTCTAATAGTGTTGGTCGTTTCCCCATTTGATGGATAATTATGTCGCAGATAACATGCAACCGATCTTCGCTGTGGATCGTTCTAGCCAAGATCTCTATTTTTGTTCCACCAGAATATTAATGAATGAATGGATGACTGACATTTTGTAACCCGAATCTGGCAACCAAAACCAATGTTTCATAATGAATGATAATGGAAACAATACTAATGAATATTGTATATATACTTGGCTTCCCCTATTTATCATAAAAGAATTGCAGAGACAAAAATAGAGTTCTCCTTGAAGCAAATGTGACGGGTGTGGCGACCCTAGGTAGGATATGGTAGCTTTGTTGAGGAATGAATTTGTTCCAAAGATAGTCGCCATTAACTGCAAATGTGAAGAGTTTGGAGACAACTGAGATCTTGTAGAGGTCGCGTGGAGTAGTGAAGGAGAGAATGTCAGATATCGACAAATTGATCTCACTTGAATTCTCCATGGTTGCCTCTGCTGGGCTCTCATAAACAGTCACACTTGTCATGCTTAAACACTAATGCAAATAATGCTGCAAATAGGGAGTGAACGTAGAATGTTCTGGTCACAAATATACAAGGCTACTATCATTGGGATAATGAAGGAAACTGCAGGATCCGTGATGGCCTGATGATGTGCCATGGTTAGTGGTGGGTCATGTGTAGAGGATAAACATCTAATGGAGTGCGATGAACTCTGCGCGTAGATCGACTGAAAAATCAATTAGCATGGATTGAAAAAACCAATGTTAATTCTGAAAGTGTTTAATTTTAGATGGCAAACTTGGTGCTCAAATTGCGTTATTCAATATACTTGGTTTCATCATCAAGATCAACTTGGTTATATATATATATATATATATATATATATATATATATATTAATCAGTTATTTGCCTACGCTTCAAGGTTAGTTGCTAGTTGGTTGGGAATCAAAGATCAAATTTGAAGAAAAGGGTTATATTTCAAATTGAAGGATTAAGTTCATTATAACTTTTTTACATTTATAAATTAAAATAAATTATTTTTTTCATATGAAAATGAAAAAAAAAATTAAGTTTCACCCATTAAATGATTATTTTATAACCTATTCATTGCAAAAAAATTATCTCATAACTTATCATTCTCCAAACATAACTTCTCAATCATCAAATTAAATTCAAATAATTTGGCACAGCTTTAATTTTTGTTAATCAAGTACATATAATGATAATATTTTTACACATTGACATGAAATAATCATTTAAATGCATTATTCAAAATATTGGAGATTACAAAATTGAATAAAGTATCATGACATTTTAACTTGCTCTACCTAATGAAAGGGTTGTTCCTTCATTGCTGTCCAAGTTTCATAAACTGTGTTCATAAATTAATAGATGTCTTTCTCTCTTTTTTTGTTTGTTTTCATGTCCATTACCAGCGAGACTAGGACCCATGGGCATCTAAGCCATCAAAATCACGGGGGATCGCACGCGGCGAACACACCAACCCTTAAGAAACCATGAATGAATTTTTTTGGGTGTCAAACCTTGGTTTCCTTACAAAACTAAACCCTTGAAACCTAATCACACTAGCCAAATTTGACAATAGATGTCTTTCTCTTAATTAAATTTCCGAGGTAATATTAATTGACTCTCCTAATGAAAGGGAGAGTAACTATAATTTTTTTTATCAATTTTTATAAAGATTTTTAAATTTTAAATTCAATTATGAATTTCTAAAATTTATAAATTTAATTAAAAATGAAAAATATTTTTTTATTTAAATGTATAATTTATTTTTTTATTTAAATGTATAATTTATTTTTTTATCAAGTTTTATTTAATAGAGAAAAATATAATAAAATTTACATAATTTTTTCTTTTACATTACCATAAAAAAAAATAATAATGAAATGAATTTATTTCTCCAATAACTTAATAAATGTATGATTTAATAAAAGCATTAAAAAACTAATAACATAAAAGCAAGTATGTATGCCCATGTCACCATTAAAGAATGTAGTCAATACTTTAGTAGTTTTTTTTTTAAATTTGAATAACTGTGCCTCAGGAGAATATCGATCATGAACCATTTTCCTAATCGGGCTACAATCTGTGCCTTAGGAAAATACCAGTCCATGATACATAAAAAATCTATCAACTTGGACCATTCTCCACAAAGAGATTGTCTGTCCACCAAAAATCTGTTTTGTCTGGACCATTCTCCGCCTGGATAATGTCTGTCCACCAACACACTGACTATCCATCGAGCTGGAAATCAACTCCAACACTAGTGGTAGTCTTCATCGCCATAAGAAAGTAGCATATTTCTACTATAATTCCATCCAATAGAACACAACTGTGTCTATCCATAGTAGTATACAACTACTATCTAGTGGTACACAACCACTCCTAGTAGCACGTGACTACTAACCAATGACACATAGTCACTACCAGTGGATCACATCCACCACAGTAGCATACAACTACTGTCCAAAGACATACAGTCTCCACAACAATCATATCATCTGATATCATCCTACATAAACAATATCATGATACAAATTGAGTCATCTAGGCCATTCTTCCACTCACATCTGTGAGATCTGGAAGAGCATATGCCCTCAGAAAGTTAAACATCAACCAAGGGATGTCTGGACTATTCTTCCCAAGCATAGAAGAATAATTGTCCCTGATTGATGAACTTGGACCATTCAACCTAACTGGGTCATTCTTCTAGCGTTGATCACAGTGCAACCTGGAGAGAATGAGTCTTCCCTAGGGAATGACTATCCAGACCATTTCCTACAAAAATGATTGTCCTGCACCAACCTCTTATATCGAACCATTCTTCGAAACTGCTCACAACTATGAACTTCGAAAGAATGATTGCCCATAGAGGCAAACCATTCTTCTTAACCACTACTCAAAGTTACTACCAAGGAGAACGACTGTCCTATACCATTCCCCTACACTGGACACAAGGGGAATCATTGTCTATGGTACATCAACAATCTGTCGGACCATTTTCTTTACAAAAATGACTGTCTGTTCTAGACTATTTTTCGAACTAGAAAATGACTGTCCATTCTGGACCATTTTCCGAACTGGAAAATGACTGTCCATAAAAAATATTGGACCACTTTTCGGACTAGAAAGTGACTTCCCAACTTGGACCATTTTCCAAATTGGAAAATGACTTCCCATATATCAATGACATATCAGTGCTCCCTCCCAACCTAGGGAGTAATCACTTCCCTTTCCAATAAGGAAGTCACCTCCATGAGTCCCATCTTGTCCCTTAAGTACATAAACTTTTCATCTTGGACATAAGCTTTACCAAAATATATGTTATCTGCTCATCTGTGGAGATATATTGGAGAACCACTTCTCCCTTCTAGACTTTATCACGCATAAAATAATGCTTGATCTTAATGTGCTTCGACCTGTCATGGAACACAAGGTTCTCTGAAAGCTTCACATATCTCTAATTATCACAATATATCACAGTCGAATCAAGCCCCCGATCAAACAATCCAAAAACCAGCTTATGGAGCCACACTACTTCCGTACAAGCATCAAAAGATGCAATATACTCTGCTTCTGCAGTGTTGAGTGCAACGTAATTCTGTTTCCTGCTAGCCCATGATATCATGGAAAATATCAAACTGAAACATATCCAAGAAGCACTTCTCCTGTCATCTGCACTCCTTGCCCAATCTGAATTGATAAATCCATGCAGTTGTATATCATAACTCAAATGTCCCCATCGGGTCATATGTATTATACAAATAATATCATGATACAAATTGAGTCATCTAGGCCATTCTTCCAATCACATCCGTGAGATCTGAAAGAGCATCTTCCCTCAGAAAGTTAAACATCATCCATGGGATATCTAAACTATTATTCCCAAGCATAGAAGAATAATTTTCCTTGATTGATGAACCTGGACCATTCAACCTAACTGGTCCATTCTTTCGACACTAATCACAGTGCAACCTAGAGAGAATGAGTCTTCCCTAGGGAATGTCTGTCCAGACCATTTCCTATGAAAATGACTGTCTTACACCAACTTCCTATATCAGACCATTCTTCAAAAATGCTCACAACTGTGAAATTCAAAATAATGACTGCCCAGAGAGGTAGACCATTCTGCTTGACCACTACTCAGAGTTACTTCCAAGGAGAATGACTGTCCTAGACCATTCCCCCACATTGGCCACAAGGGGAATCACTGTCTATAGTACATCAACAATCTGTCAGACCATTTTCTTTACAAAAATGAATGTTCGTTCTGGATCATTTTACGAACTAGAAAATGACTGTCCATAAAATATCTTGAACCACGTTCCAGACTGGAAAGTGACTGCCCAACCTGGACCATTCTCCAAACTAGAAAATGACTGCCCATATATCAATAACATATTAGTTCTTCCTTCCAACCTGGGGAGTAATCACTTCCCTTTCCAATAAGGAATTCATCAACATGAGTCCCAACTTGTCCCTTGAGTACACAAAGTTTCATCTTGGATAGAGGCTTTACCAAAATATCCGCTATCTACTCATATGAATAGATTAATTGGAGAATCACTTCTCCCTTTTGGATTTTAGCATGTAGAAAAAAATACTTGATCTCAATATGCGTGAAGCTGTCATGGAACACCAGGTTCTCTGAAAGCTTCACACAACTCTGATTATCACAATATATCATGGTTGAATTGAGCACCTGATCAAATAGTCTAGAAACCATCTTACAGAGCCATATTGCTTCCATACAAGCATCACAAGCTGCAATATACTCTGCTTTTGCAGTGTTAAGTGAAACAAAATTCTGTTTCATGCTAGCCCATGATATCGTGGCAAAGCTCAAACTGAAACATATCCAATAAGAACTTCTTCTATCTTTTGTACTCCTTGCCCAATCTGAATTGATACATCCATGCCGCTACATATCATAACTCATACATCCCACGAAGATATTTCAAGGCATGCTTTGCAATTATTCAATTCTCATGGCTAGGTTCCACCTGGAACTATTTTCACATCAAAGCAAATATCTAGCTAAGTATTCTCCAAATACATTAACGAGCCATTCAATTTTCGATATATGGATAGGTCTACTGGATCAAAGTCTCTCAACTTCTTCAAATCTGTTATCATGGGATTTTTCCATGGATTTGGAATCCATCATCCCAAGCTTCTTGAATAATCATTTCGATACACTTCCTCTATCATAGGAATATTTCACCACGCTTCTGCTATACATGAGAGACTCTACACCAAAGTTACTTGAATACATACAAGGTCTTCTTCCATCTGCATACATGGGTCTCTTTTCGGTATACTTCAAAACCTTAAGGTTTCTCTACATATGCTTCTTCTTCAATTAATCTGTTGAGAAGAACAATGTTTACATCCATCTGATGTAAACTCCAACCCATGGATACTGTAGGAGATATAATGGCTCAGGTATAGGTATATCTAGTTACTGGAACAAGATGTCATCATAATCTTCTCCCTCCTTCTGGGAGAACCCTCTAGCCCCTAATCTCGCCTTGTATCTATCAAAGCTTCCATTTATAAGTCTTCAAAGATTTTTCAATGGATCATATCATTGAGGATTATCCCCCCCCTAATCTCGGTTTCATGCCTGAATGAGAAATATCTAGAACTTCCTTGTTTTTATTCTGATACTGAATATTTTTGTAACCAATTCCCTCTATCTGAGAGAGTCCATGCTTCCGTCTATTGTGTCTCTCTTTGTTTTATGCAAAGTGTCACAAGGTTGTTCTGGTTTCCTTTTGATTACTGACTTCCTCCGAGTCCGACCCCCACCAAGTCTGACTTCCTATGAGTCTCTTTAAGTTTTTTTACTATCTGTTCTGATTGCTTCCCATCTATAATTTGTTGCAAGTATGGTGTCATCCTTATAAACTTATTCTATACCAACTTTCACAAATATTGTTCATCAAGTTTTGTCAACATATTTCACAAGGGTACCTAGAAAGACATCTTCATGATAGCCTTCATGAAATAACCTGCCTGAGACAACAAGAACAACAATGTTTCCAATACAACATCTTTTATATGAAGGGTAGTTTCTTTGTAGCATTACTAAGATGATCTTGTCTGAGAACAAGAACAATAAATATCTCTTAGATTAGGTGTTAGCTCATGTTTTGCAAATAAGTACACTGAGTAGTATAAGCTACTAAGTACTTATCAATACTCACTTAAGTGATAATAATAAAGATGTCAAACTTGATAGGCAATCCTGGAGTCTTTCTATTGTTCCACTTTAAATGATTTTCTTCCAAAACAAGTATCCTTTCCAACTTGTCCCAAGATTTCTTGACAAAAAACTGAATTAGAGAACATGATATAAACCTCATAAGATCTTGACTAAAGATAGCTTACAACTTTTACTAGAAGTTCATAATGCCATAAGAGTGATAGATATATCAAGTCAAACCTAGAGAGTGTGTTGATCTTCTGAATGCACTGAATCCAAGATCACTACTTTGGACAAGATCCCTTGTACATTCCCTTCAAACACACTCATTCTAATGATACAAATTAAAATAAAATGTATAGGTACATACCTTTGTTACCCAACTGTGACGATAAACCCTAGAATGAATTTGCTGGACCAAAGGTTTAGCTGCTAGAGGATTGATAAACCTTATAATGTTACTTTTAGTAGATTTATCTTGGGCACAACATACACTTTCTTCATGCTAGGTCTTCTGTCTTCATAAGTTCCTTCTATTTTGACTTTTGAATGGTCAACCTTAGATTTGGACTTGGTCAAATGTTGAATTTGACAAAAATTTCAAACTTGACGTCTTGGCTTGCTGAGAGTACCATGAGGTGCACTAGGCTAGGGTGCACTAGGTTATCCAAGAATTATGTCAAGCGATTCACTTAAGGTGCCTCAACACAAGGGTTAGGGTTTCGTTGCTGAAACAAAACTTTGACTGCAACTGCAACTATAACTGAGAAAATCCTCCCAATCTACCTTCCAATGGTTAGACTGCCCGACGATAGTGTGGGCCCATAACTTGTTAGAATCAAAAGAGATGTGCTCGTTTTTACCATAGACACCCAACCATACGCACAAAGGCCACCCCATAGCACCTTAACCTTGAAAGATAGAATAATTAAGGAAGCAAACCCTAGAAGCAATAACCAACCAAGGTAACGTACTTCTCTCCAAAGCTAGAGTACCAACAAAGAATACAAACCATAACCAAGTAAAATGTCCAACCATAAACAAAGACCAAGTCACCACTGCAACAACTGCAACCATCCTCTAGTCATGCACACCACTTGTCCTTATGCAGTTGTGAGAGTGAGAGTGTACATATGAGCTCTAGCACCCTCTATTTATACTGCTCCAAGTCACCTAACTAGGCCGACTTCTCTTCCATGAGGATAATAACTTAATATTGATTATTTTGTTGAGCCGACTTGTCTTCTAGGGTTATTATCCAATGTTTTAGGGTTTCTCTTGCTTCCTAAAATATTATAGTCTTGTCAAAGGTTACATGTAGAGGTTAATACCTCCTGCAACTACCGTAATATCAAAACTCCCTCCTAGCTAAGGAGGTAGTAAAGGCAATGGTATTGTGCACAAACAAACCATTCAACTTGTAGCATCATCATAGCCACACATGATATCTCATGATCATGTAGATCAAGTCACGAGCATCATCATCACTATCAATATTGTTTGATAGCATCATAACATCAACATACATCATTGTTTGCATCATCTCTCGAGGCCATACTCTATCTGAGTAATTAGGCACAATGATGAATAGTTCATGTGTTGAACTTAGTGGACTCAGTAGAGTGTCTCACATGAGTCACTCACTCAATAGAGTGATACATGGACCATTCTTCTAATCCAAACATACTTCCTAGAAACATAGTTGTCCCAACAGATGCTAAAAACCCTGCAATGGGATACAAAAACTATTCTACTAATACAGACCTACGTCCTAGAAGAATGTCAGTCCTCCTAGATGTTGAAAGCCACACTATGGGCTATAGAGACCATTCCTATAGGAATTTCTCTCTCAAAATATTTTCTAATCAGGTCATATGTATTATAGAGATCAATTTATACCCATATGCCTTAGAAAATACCGGTCCCGTATCAATCACCCTAATCGAGATGTCATGTACTTAGGGGGCATACTATTCAACCTGATCGGGCCAATAACCATGCCTCAAGAGAATATCGATCCTGAACCATTTCCTAATCGGGCCACAATCTGTGCCTTAGGAAAATACCAGTGCATGATACGTCAACAATCTGTTAACCTGGACCATTCTCCACAGAGAGAATGTCTGTCCACCAACAATCTGTTCTTTCCGGACCATTCTCCGCATGGAGAATGTCTTTCCACCAACACACTGACTATCCATCTAGATGGAAATTAAGTCCAACACTAGTGGTAGTCTCCATGGCAATTAGAGAGTAGCATACTGTTGCAATAATGCCAACCAATAGAATACAACTGTGTCTATCCATAGTAGTATACAACTACTATCTAGTGGTACACAACCACTCTTAGTAGCACATGGCTACTAACCAGTGACACAGTCACTACTAGTGGATCACATCCACCACCGTAGCATACAACTACTGTCCAGAGACACACAGTCTCCACAACATTCATATCATCTGATATCATCCTGCATAAACAATATCATGATACAAATGGAGTCATCTAGAACATTCTTCCACTCACATCTGTGAGATATGGAAGAGCACATGACCTCGGAAAGTTAAACATCAACCATGGGTTTTCTAGACTATTCTTCCCAAGCGTAGAAGAATAAATGTCCCTTATTGATGAACCTGGACCATTCAACCTAACTGGGCCATTCTTTCGACACTAATCACATTGAAACCTGGAGAGAATGAGTCCGCCCTAAGGAATGACTGTCCAGACCATTTCCTACGGAAATGACTGTCCTGCACCAACCTCCTATATCGAACCATTCTTCGAAAATGTTCACAACTATGAACTTCAAAAGAATGACTGCTCAGAGAGGCAGACCATTCTACTTGACCACTACTCAAAGTGACTGCCAAGGAGAATGACTGTCCTAGACCATTCCCCCATACTGGCTAGAAGGGGAATCATTGTCTATGGTACATCAACAATTTGATAGACCATTTTCTTTACAAAAATGACTGTCCATTTTGGACCATTTTCGAACTGGAAAATGATTGTCTATCAAAAATCCCGGACCACTTTCCGTACTGGAAAGTGACTTCCCAACCTGGACAATTTTCCAAATTGGAAAATGACTACCCATATATCAATAACATATCAATGGTCCCTTCCAATCTCAGGAGTAATCACTTCCCTTTCCAATAAGGAAATCATCTCCATGAGTCCCAATTTGTCCCTTGAGTACATAAACTTTTCATCTTGGAAATAGGATTTACCAAAATATCTACTATCTGCTCATCTGTGGAGATATATTGGAGAACCACTTCTCCCTTCTCGACTTTATCATGCTTAAAATAATACTTGATCTCAATGTGCTTAGACCTATCATGTAACACTGGGTTCTTTGAAAGCTTCACACAACTCTGATTATCACAATATATCATGGTCGAATCAATCCCCTGATCAAATGGTCCAAAAACTAGCTTACAGAGCCACACTGATTCCGTACAAGCAAAGCAAGTTGCAATACACTATGCTTCTGCAGTGCTGAGTGCAACAAACTTCTATTTCCTGCTAGCCCATGATATCGTGGAAAATCTCAAAATGAAACATATCCAAGAAGCACTTCTTCTGTCATCTTTACTCCTTTCCCAATCTGAATCGATAAATCCATGCAATTGTATATCATAACTCAAATTTCCCACAAAGATATTTCAAGGCATGCTTTGCACTTATTCAATTCTCATGGCTAGGTTCCACCTGGAACTATTTTCACAGAAAAGAAAATATCTGGTTGAGTATTCTCTAAATACATTAACAATCCATTCAATTTTTGATATAGGGACATGTCTACTGGATCCGAGTCTCTCAACTTCTTCAGATTTGTCATCATGAGAGTTTTCCATGGATTTGCAATCCATCATCCTGGGCTTCTTGAAGAATCATTTCGATACACTTCCTTTGTCCTCCTGAAGTTTTCACCATGCTTCTGCTGTACATGAGAGGCTCTGCACCAAAGTTGCTTGAATCCATACAAGGTCTTCTTCCATATGCATACATGGGTATCTTTCTGGTATAATTCAAAACCTTGAGGTTTCTCTACATATGCTTCGTCTTGAATTACTCCATTGAGAAGAACAATGTTTACATCCATATGATGTAAACTCCAACCCATGGATACTGTAGGAGATATAATGGCTCAGGTAAAGGTATATTTGGTTACTGGAACAAGCTGTCATCATAGTCTTCTCCCTCCTTCTGGGAGAACCCTCTAGCCCCGAATCTCGCTTTGTATCTATCAAAGCTTCAATTTATAAGTCTTCACAGATTCTTCAATGGATCATATCATTGGGGATTAGCTCCCTCCTAATCCCGAATTCATTCCCAAATGAGAAATATCTAGAACTTCCTTGTTTTTATTTTGAGACTGCACGTTTATGCAATCAATTCCTTCTATCTAAGAGAGTCCATGATTTTTTCTTCTACATCTCTCTTTGCTTTCAACAAAGTGTCACAATCCTGTTCTGGTTTCCTTTTGATTACTGAGTTCCTCCGAGTCTGACTCCCTTTGAGTATGACTTCCTTTGAGTCTCTTTAAGTTTGTTTCTATGTGTTTTGATTGCTGCTCATCTAGCAATTGTGGCAAGTATTATGCCATCCTTATAATCTTCTTCTATGACATCTTCCGCAAAGATTGTTCATCAAGGTTTGTCAACATATTTCACAAGGGTACCAGGAAAGACATCTTCATGATAGCCTTCATGAAATAACCTGCCCGAGACAACAGGAACAACAATGTTTCTGATACAACATCTTTTATATGAAGGATCGTTTCTTGGTAGCATTACTAAGATGATCTTGTCCGAGAACAAGAACAAGAAATATCTCCTAGAGTAGGTGTTAGTTCATGTTTTCAAATAAGTACACTGAGTAGTATAAGCTACTAAGTACTTATCAATACTCACTTAAGTGACAATAATAAAGATGTCAAATTTGATATGCAAACCCGAGGTCTTGATACTATTCCACTTGAATTGCTTTTCTTATGAGACAAGTATCCTTTCTGACCTGTCCCTTAAACTTAAAACAATATGATTTCTTGACAAAAAACTGAGTTAGAGAATACGATCTCAACCTCGTAAGATCTTGACTAAAGTCATCTTATAACTTTTACTAGAAGTTCATAATACCATAAGAGCCAAAGATATATCAAGTCAAACCTAGAGAGTGTGTTGATCTTCTTAATGCACTGCATCCAAGATCATTGCTTTGGAAAACATCCCTTGTACATTCCTTGCAAACACACTCATGCTAATGATACAAAATAAAGGAACATGTATAGGTACATACCTTTGTTACCCAACTGTGACGGTAAACCTTAGAATGACTTTGTTGGACCATAGGTTTAGTTGCTAGAGGATTGGAAAACCTCATAATGTTCCTTTTAGTATATTTCTCTTGTGTACAACATACACTTTCTTCATGCTAGGTATTCTGTCTTCATAACTGCCTTGTATTTTGACTTTTGACTGGTCAACCTTAGATTTTGACCTTGTCAAACATTGACTTTAGCCAAAATTTCAAACTTGACGTCTTGGCTTACTGAGAGTACCAAGAAGTGTGCTAGGCTAGGGCACACTAGGTTATCTAGGAATTAGATCAAGCGCTTCACTTAAGGTGACTCAACACGAGGGTTAGGGTTTTGTTGCTGCAACAAAACTTTGACTGTAACTGAGGAAATCCTCCCAACCCACCTTCCAATGGTTAGACTATTCAAAGATAGTGTGGGCCCATAACCTATTAGAATTAAAAGAGATGTGATCATTTTCACCATAGACAATATCTCAATATTGTCACCCAACCATAGGCACAAAGTCCACCCCCTAGCACCTTAACCTTGATAGATAGAATAATTCCGGAAGAAAACCATAGAAGCAATAGCCAACCAAGGTAGCGTACTTATTTCCAAAGCTATAGTACCAAGTAGATAATCCAAACCATAACCAAGCAGAAAGTCCAACCATAACCAAATATGAAGTCACCACTGCATCAACTACAACTCTCCTCCAGTCATGCACACCACTTGTCCTTATGTAGTTGTGTGAGAGAGTGTAAAAATGAGCTCTAGAACCCTCTATTTATACTGCTCCAAGTCACCTAACTGGGCCGAATTCTCTTCCTAGAGGCTAATAACTTAATATTAATTATTCTCTTGAGCCGACTTGTCTTCTATGGTTATTATCCAACAATTTAGGGTTTCTCTTTCTTCCCAGAATATTCTAGTCTCGTCTAAGGTTACATTTAGAGATTAATACCTACCACAACTACCCTAATATCAATAGTATAAAAGATATTAGTCGAGATCTAGTTTATTGTCTATGAATATTTTGGAGGTTATTGGTTGTTTGAGCTCTTAATGAGTTGGATTTGTTTGGTAGATTGACTCAGGGGTAGACTTGCAAATTGAATATAGGATTAGATATATAGAACAACATAAGGTGTTCCAAGAAATAGCCTCTGGTTTTGAATTACCATATTATGGAATATGGGCACAAGATATGGAAACACTATTGGACAGTGAAGTGCTTTAGAAATTATACAAAGGCTGTGGTTTCAAATTCAAATGATGACAAGTATAAATTTGTCATTGATGGAAAGAAGGATGAGGTTATAAGAGTGTAATGATTTACATTTCTAGGGAGATTCACTTTCTATTGTTAGGGTTGAATGGCCTTGTATAATCAATAGGGATTATCCCCAATGAAAGGTCCTAGTTAGACTCTACATTGTTTGGAATAGGGAATCCATATTGCCTGGCAATATTTGGGGGGTTTACAAGTTGCGGCCCATTGCACCGTTAAGGTTTTTTTTTGATGCAATCAATAAGATGCAACTATTCTAAAATGAAAAATTCAGAATAATGCCCAATTTGAACTAACAAAACCAAGGAGATAAACATAGCACTGAATATATTACTGCTTTATATATTTAGCAAAAGTTACTTGAAAAATAAAAGAAAAAATTTAAATAACCAATTGTATAACAAAGAAGTTTGAAAATGAACGATTGACTACAATACTATGCTTATGGCTATAAAAAAACAACTTGTGAGATAAACAAACTAAGGCAAGTTAATCATACATGAGAAAAAGCTTCACTGTACGAACAAATGCTTAAACTATTCCAAAACTCAATAAACTAGCAAAAAAAAGTTCTACACACCACAAACTTCAAAATTGAAGTTTGTATCCAAAACAACTTGTCCAATAATGGCTTCTCATTAATTAATTTTCTAAAAGAGTTCATAAAATTATAGAAGTAAAAAACATTTATACTATCAAATTCCTTACTTTTACAACAAAAAATGAGGAAAAAAATCCATTATTTGGGTACATCCAACTCACTATTCGATTCCCTTTCGTGCTTATTGGGCTCTTCAATGAATTGTAATTTTACCCTAATTGAGGATTCAACTCCTCTTGTCAATTCAGATCCCCTATTTGGCTTTTCAAATCCCTTCCTCTAAAAGAATGCCTATGAAGGACACACTGATTTCTTAATGAACAACTTCACTCTGAATCCATAATAAGATATATAATAATAATTGATTGTAAAAATGGTGATTTTACAAAGATAGGGTCTACCTATATATATTCCCTTTATGGTTTTTATGAAGAGTCATGACCTTTTATTACATTGATGTTTTCTTTTGCTTTACTTATTATTTTAATGTCTTTATATTACATTATTTATTTATTGTAACTTTTCCCTACCCTTAAATTTTGTTTTTTCCTCAAAGCAATGGTAAGGAAGGATGTAACTAGAGAAAGTGCTCTGACTCCCATGCTGCATATTATTCTAGTATATTTTTCCATTTAATAAGATATTCCTTGATTACTCGAGAACATAATCTCTTTTTTCGGGTGGAGATAATGGATTCAGGCTCTAAAATGATTCCTCCTTCCTCATCCAACATAGGAAGCATAGTTTGCTCCTTTTGCTGTTGGCCCAAGAATCTCTTTAGACATGATACATGAAAAACATTGTGGATACGACTTTTATCTGTTAAATCCAACTGGTAAGCTATGTGACTGATTTTTCTATTTATTTGATATGGTCCATAAAATTTTGGAGCCAATTTATTCTTCCCATGTTTTTTAAGGAATAACTATTTGTAAGGTTGAAGTCTCACAAATACCCATTCTCCTACTTCAAAATCTCTTTATGTTTGGTTTTGATCAGCTTGTTGCTTCATTCGATTCCTTGCAACCGTTAAGTTTTCTTTGAGTAACTAAATGATTTTATGACTTTCATCTAAATGGTCTTTTAATGACGCAACTTTTATGTGGCTAGTGGCCAACTCCTTCCAAGATGGAGGTTCATAACCATAAAGAGCTTGGAATGGTGTAATTTTAGCTAATGTGTGATAAGTGGAATTATACCACCACTCAACAAGGTCCAATCATTGAAACCATTTATTTTGTTTGTCGGAGATAAAACAACAAAGATAGGTTTCTAAACATTTATTGACAACTTCTGTTTGACCATCTGTTTGAGGGTGGTAAGCTAAGCTCATATTAAGAGAGGTTCCGATCTGTTTGAAAAATTCTCTCCAAAAATTCCCTTTAAATTTGGCATCTCTATCGCTGACGATAGCCTTAGGGAACCCATGTAGTTTGTAAATATTTTTACAGAATATTTCAGCCGTTTGTTTTGCTGAATCTGCTTTCCTTACTCCAATAAAGTGTGCATACTTGGTTAGTCTGTCTACTACTACTAATATTTTATCTTTTCCATCAGATATGGGTAGTCCTTCAATGAAATCCATTGAAATTTATTCCCATTTTTGGTTGGGAATGTGTAACGGGTGGAGTAACCTAGGGGTCGATACATTTTAATTCTTGTTCCTTTGACAAAGATCACATTCCGCTACATATTTTCAAATATCTACACTCATCCCTTTCCAAAAAAATGATCTTCGTGCATTATAGTATGTTTTGAAAAATCTGATGTGACCTGCAGCTGGGAATCATGAGATTCTTAAAGAACCTTGGCTTTAAATCTTGAGTTGGTATTTAAGTAGATTCTTCCTTTATACCATAAGATGTCGTTCTTCCATTTGAACTTAGGATATTGATTTAAATTGTTGATTATAGAGCAAGTCTCCGGGTTTTTTGCATACTCGGTTCAGATTTCATCCAACCATTCTGGAATGGCTATTGATATTGCAAAAACTTGTTTCTTAATATTTTTGTGATAGGGCATCAATAATGATGTTGTCTTTTCCTCTTTTATGTATAATTTCCATATCAAATGTGGCAATTTTCTCTATCCATTTTTTTTTTCTTTGGTTAACAATGTTTTTTGTTGTAATAAGTACTGGAGACTGTTATGATCTGTGTGTATCAAGAACTTACTTCCCAATAGATATTGGCACCATTTTGTTAATGCATGCATGATGGCAAGAATTTCCTTGTTGCAAGTGGATTGTAAGCATTCCGTTTTATTTAATTTACTACTCTCAAAATATATTGGGTGTCCATCTTGTATCAATACTGCTCCAATTCCAAAACTTGACACATACTCGATGATGAAAGGTTTGGAGAACTCAGGTGTTGCTAATACCAAGGTTGTGGACATAATGTTTTTTGAGTTTTCAAAACATTTTTGTGCTTCCAAATTCCATTGGAAAAAGTTTTTCTTAAGGAGATTTGTTAGGGGGGTGGTTAAATGAGCATAATTCTCGACGAATCTTCGATAGTATCCCGCCAATCCTAGAAATCCTCTTAACTTGGAAATATTTTTGGTTTTAGGTCATTCTGTGATTGCCCTGATTTTCTTGGTGTCTACCTTGAATCCTTTTTTGGATATGATGTGACCAAGGTACTCTACTTCCTCCTTGCCAAATGTACATTTTGACATTTTGGCATAGAATTGATTTTCTTCCAGAAGAGATAACATGTTTCCCAAATGCTTCATATGCTCCTCCCATGTTTTACTGTACACTAAGATATCATCGAAGAAAAACAAGACATGTTTCTGTAAGTATGGGTGAAATAATTCATTCATTGTCGCTTGGAAGGTGGTGGGGGCATTAGTTAGCCCAAAAGACATCACCTTGAATTCGTAGTGTCCTTTGTGTGTTTGGAAGGTAGTCTTGGCTACATCTTCTAGCATTAATCTAATATGATAATACCAAGTTCTTAAATCAAGTTTTGAAAAATATCTTGCTCCATGATGTTCATCCAACATTTCATCAATAAATGAGATGGGAAATTTGTTTTTAATTGTTATTTTGTTTATCCCTCGGTAATCTATGCATAATCTTAAAGATCCATATTTGTTTCAAACTAACACTACTGGAGCTGCATATGGACTTTTGATTTTCGTGATGACACCAAATTTTAATAGGTCTTGGACTAATCTTTATATCTCTGTTTTGTGGTGATGGGGGTATCTGTATGGTATAACCTTGACTGGGCTTGATCCTGGTTTAACTTCAATTATATGTTCAATTCTTCTTTGAGGCGGTAACTCCATGGGAAGGTCTTGAAATACCTTCTTGTGTTTTTGAATTAGGTATCGAAGGTCTAATGTTCTGGAGTCATCATGTTCTAATTCTTGTATTTATATGTTGTGGCATTGGATGAAGTATGCGGTTTCTCCTTTTAAGATCATTTTTTCCATTTGTTGTGATGACACAACCTGTGTTTGTGGAGGTTGAAAACCATATAATTTATAACTTTTCCCTTGCCACTTGAATTGGATGAAATGTTCTTGGTGATTGACTGAGTATGTGCCCAAGGTTTGAAACCATTAGACTCCTAAAACCAAATCTACTCCTCCCAGAGGGATGATGTAGAGTTCTGATTCCAAAAATAAAATCTTGGATTTGGAGTTTCACCTTATGGCATTTTCTGACATTTTTTTTTTAATTTTTATTTATTTATTTATTTTCCGTTTGCAATCATCACTTTCATGTCTCAGATTGGATATGCAAATAATTTGAGTTTCCTTGCAATATTGATATCGAGGAAATTGTGGGTACTTTCAGTGTCGATTAGTATGGTGATATTATCATTTTTTATATGTCCTTTTAATTTAAGAGTTTGTGGTTGGGTAATGCCCGTGATGGCCGTGAGTGATATTCTTGGCGTGTTGTCTTCTATGAGCTATGAAGTTTCATTTTGGAAATTTGCCATTTATTCATTTATTGATTCTGTTGAGTCTGTTTTGTCGTCTTTTTCTGCTTCACAAGTGTACAATTTTTTTGAGTTATCTTCGATCTCGCACCTATGTCTTGGGTCCCATTTCTCTCCACATCGTTTACATTTTCCTTCTTTTATCCTTTGGGACTCTAAACTTCTTCTTCTATCTTCATGTAGATTGGGTGGTATGTATTTGTCATTTCCTGTTGTCTGAGGTACACTCCTTCTTGAGTAAACCTTGCCGAATCTTGATTGGCGTTCTAGTTTTTCTTCTACGGCTTTTTCCTTTCGTATTACTATTTCTACAGTAGTAACCTCACGTAATCTTAACTCGTCTAGGATACGTGGTTCGATACCACCTATGTAAGACCAGAGTAATTGATCATTAGATAGTCCAAATAATAAAGTAGCGAGAGCTTCCCATTGATGCGTAAATTCATCTATGCTGCCTTTTTGTTGTAATCCAGTGAGTTTTGAAAAAAATTCTTTTTCCGAGATGCCCTGGAATCTTTAAAAAAATAATTTTTGAAAGAATTCCAATTATATGACTAAATTCTTCCTTTCCACCATAGATACCAATTGTATGCAGTGCTTTCGAGGTACATGGATGCGTATTTGACCTTCTCTTCATCTGTTGTCACATTATGTATGTGGAAATATTCTTCATTTTTGTTAAACCAGGCTACACATTGATTATCGCCTTCGTTGCATTTTGGGAGTTCTATTTTGGCTTTGGGTGGGTATAACATTAAGGGTTGGTATTGTGATATAGGTTGAGGGTTTTGTATGGAATTGTGGAAGAGTGGTGGTAGATTAGATGTTCTTGAATCACTGGGTTGTGGATGGGTGGGTTGGTGGTGACTCTGATTTTTTATAAGGTTTAAGAGCTCATTATGTTGTTCTTCTTGATTTTGCGTTATAACACTCAAGTTTTGCTTCAAATAGTTTGTTATTTCTCTTTTCAAGTTAACCAAACCTTTTTGTAAGTTCATCCCAAGCTCTTGAAAAATATCATCTTTAAGATCTTGTTTTAGATTCTCTATGCCTTGTCGTAGCTCAGTCCCAACTTCCACTGTAATTTTTTCTTTAAGGTTAAGCGTTAGATCTTTTTTGAGTGCCTCATTGTTTTGCCTTATTTCTTCTCATAATTCATCGTGAGTTTTTTGTATTGATTTTTCGAGTGATTTTCTAATGCTTTTACATTCCTGGTCTATTTTTTCCACTAGAGTTTTTAATTCTGACATCCTTCTGGTGTTTGGGGGTGAGTATTTTTCTGCAATTTTGACCTTGCTTGGAAGATCCCCTTTTAATTATTTTAATTAAATAATTGTATGTAATTTAAGGAATATTAGTTATATATAATATAATATAATTATATAATTAATGGGTGTAATGGGGGGGTACGACTTTTTAGGATATGATTTATGGGGGTGTGACTTTAGAGTAATGGTGTGATGAGTTGACAGTGTGGGGGAGGCTATGAGGAGTGCGTGGAAGGATGTGTGCAGATTTGCAGAAGAGTGGAGGGTGCAGGAGAGTGTGGAGGGGGTGGGGATAGGTAGCAGGGGAGTGGGGAGAGGCCGCAAGGGAGTGGTGGATGTATAATGTGGGGATGCAGACTGTGGGGGAGAGTTACGGGGGGGTGGGAAGGGGCTGCGGGTGAGGGAGAAGGTGTGGGGAGTGTGGGGGACGAGGGGATGCAGGTGATGGGAAAGGAAAGGAGGGGAGAAACATGGGGAGTGTGGGGGATGAGAGGGTTGCGGTGAGGGAAAAAATGCAGGGAGTGTGGAAAATGAATGTGACACAGGGGAGAGACCTGCTCTGATCCCAATGTGAAGGACACAAGGGTTTCTTAATGAATAGTTTCACTCTGGATCCATAATAAGATATATAATAATAATTGATTATAAAGATGGTGATATTACAAAGATAGGGCCTATTGGGCCCTTCATTTTTGGGAGGAAACTGCACAAATTTTAACTAAGCACGAGTTGTGCAAACTTCATCAGAGGCTAGGAGAAAGAGTAACAAAAAACAGTTGCAGAAGTCAGCACAATGCTAGCTAAGAAAAAAGCGGTTGCAACAAAATAAGAAATCGGGCAAGCCGAGAAGGAAGACACAACCCAACTATATATAGGGATGAGTATAATCGTAAAAGGGTTGGTTTTTTGTTGTTTTTGGTTATTTATGCCATGTCATCTCATATTGATCAGAGTCACCCAAGTTCTGGGATTAGTTGTTGATACCTGCTGTAAAGTTGAGAGACGACAAGTAAGAGTCTGCAATATGTCCTACTGAGTGAGTTTGAGTCTGTAACAGAGAAAGATCTCAAGGGTAATATGAAGAAGGAGAAAATTTTAAAATATGATGTGTCTTTGTATGTTTACTTGCGCATTACAACATTTCTTTATGGTTTATGAGTTATACTTGATGGTTCTATGTTTAATCGCTGTTAGCAACATAAGTAGGTTCACTTCTTTCATTTAGATGGTTCAGATCTAGTAATGAATATTGCAAAAGAACAAGGAATAAGTTATGAATGCTCTATGGATCCTTGATCTAGATGGATATTAGTGGCCACCCACCTCTTCCATCTGGCTCAAAACAATTTTCTGGCAATTTTGGTAATTTACTATTTTTAGTAGTTTTCACTTTCGGAGCCATTTTGAGGCCCTAAATAATATTTTTTGGGAAAACGGGTTTTCATAATAAATTTCCTTCTATATTGTGCCTAAAATGAATCTCCTCGATGATACCTTTCCAACGGGCTATCATACGCCTAAAACGAAGATCATATGCAAAAGTTACGACCCTGGGAAATTGATGTACTAACTTACCCAAACGGGGCCCACATGACTTTTGGTGCTTCATATCCTAGGGTTAGGTTTTTGGATGTCTAGGGTTTTTGAAATTCCTGCTTATTGTAAAAATGCCTTCAAATCCTCATTGTAATCTTCTTCTTGTGAATGAGTGCAGTCGTCACATCTCTTCTCAGAGATAAGCCCCCACCATTCCAACAAGCTTGTTTCCGCTGCATTTTACAGTTTTCAGCTTATTTCGTTATTGAATAGAAAACCAGTTTTACTTTATCTCTGATATTTTGTGTTAAACATCTGTTAATAATCTGTATTCATTTCATTCTACTCATAAAACACAGATCAATGGTATCAGAGCGGTCTTTTCCTTGTCGCCTTAATGCATGTCCCCAACGAGGCCGGAGTACAAAGAGTTGGGTCTCGAGCTTGTTTCTCTTGAGGACAGAAGCTCTCGTTCGCCCAAGTGACCTCTCATGGCAGGAGAAAATAAATATGATAGGACATGAGATTCTTTCAAACTATTGATTGAGGAAGCCCTCACGCAACAGAGGAACGAAATGATGGATAGTTTCGTGCAAATCCTTCGATGGCTAGCAACAGGCGACACATCTTCTTCGAAAGGAGGTGATGCCCCCTTCAAGGTACAAATAAACTTTGATATTCCTATATTTTAAGGTCATATAGATGCACATGTTGTATACAAGTGGTTGAATATACTAGAAGGGTATTTTTCTTTCCATAACTTTTTGAATAGAGAAGAGATTACTTTTTTTCTCCTCAAAGCCGTTCCCCATGTCAAAGATTGGTGGGAAACTTTCTGTGAGCAAAAGGAAATAGAGGAACCCTCATTATTTTCAGTCACGACCACTTGAGAATCATTCAGGGATGCTATTAAGGAACAATACTACCCTGTCGGAATTTATGACGACTTGTATACCAAATGGACCACACTGTGGCAAGAAAGAGATCAAGCAGTGCTAGATTTCACAAATATCTTCCATACCTTGTGCACCAAGTTGGGTAACAAAGATTCAAAGTGACATCTGGTGCTCAAGTATCGCGGTGCTCTGCATAGATACATCTAGAATGAAATGGAATTTCTGGACATCTCATCCTTGGGCGCGGCCTACAGATATGCCATCAAAATCGAGCAGAAGCTCAAACAAAAGACGCAGCTATTTGGGCCTAGGAACTCCTCACAAAAAAAGCTAGGAAAGGGTGGCCCCAAACCATAGAAAAAATGACATAGAAAATATGGACATTATTAGGACAACCAGTCCAAGCCGCAAACAAATAAGAACACCGGAAAGACAAAAAAAGATACCGGGAAGTGGTGCGACTTCCATAAGATCCCTTGGCATAACACTGTTGAATGTTGCTCAAAGAAATCAATGGTGGATGAAGTAAAAGCCTTTGAATTAGATGTGGATTCTAACTCTGATCCAGAACCATAAAGGGGAAGAGGGATTATTGATGCGGAAGCCAGTGCCACCGTTGCTACCACCAAGCTCCAACCTGGTGAACCAGACGAGCCAGAAGAGGGAGAGTGCCTCTTCCATTCACAGATATGGGTAAAAGTCACCCTGCTTCACATCATCATTGATAACGGTAGCCAAAAGAACCTCATCTTAGTAGAGGTCATCAAGTGGTTGGCTCTTCCAACAACACCGCACCCATAACCCTACACCATTGGATGGCTCCACCAAGGAAGCGATCTCCGCGTCAGCCAACAGTGTCGACTGTCGTACGACATCAAGCCCTTCAAAGACGAGGTATTGTGTGATGTTGCTCCTCTCTAAGTTTGTGATGTTATTTTGGGCCAACCTTATTTATGGAAAAATCATGTTGTATATGAGTCTAGGCCTCGTAGTGTTATTATTACTTTGAACAGGAAATTGTACAGGATACCCGAGGCAGCCCCAACTAGTGTTATTTCCTTGATCTCTACTAAGCAATGTAGGAAGGTCATCTCTCATACGAGGAAGTTTGTCTTCTTTGTGATTCGCTCTCAGAATAAGCGAAATATCACAACCACATCCATGGTCTATGTGGCTGACCTGTCCACACTGTAGAAGCAAGTAGATAAGGTCATGGAAGAATACTCAGATATCTTCTCCTCACCTACAGGGGTACCTCTGCACTACCAGGTGAAGCACCCCATCGATCTGACCCTCGACGCACCGCTGCCCAATGGGCTAGTCTATCACTGCTTTTTTTTAGAGAATGAGGAGATCAAGTGACAGATCCAAGAAATGCTCCACAAGGGGCACATCCGTCTCGGATCATCACCTTGCGGCAACCCAATCATGCTGGTACATAAGAAATATGGAACCTGGCGACTTTGTATTTATTACCGGGCTTTGAAGAAAATCACAGTCAGAAATCGATACCTGATTCCCTGAATCGACAACCTCCTTGATCAACTCACGGGGGCCAAATAATTTAGTAAGATTGATCTGAATTCTGGCTACCATCAGGTCCCGATAGAATAGACAGATGTATGGAAGACCTCCTTCAAGTCAAAGGAAGGCCTTTTTGAATGGTTGGTCATGCCCTTTGGTTTGACAAATGCTCCAACCACTTTCATGAGGATGATGGATGATATCCTGTGACCATTCATCAATACTTTTGTAGTGGTGTATCTGGATGACATTCTAATTTACAACAAGACTTGGGCTGAACACTTGCAGCATATTCAGTAGGTTCTACACACCTTGTGGCAGCACAAGCTATACGCTAACTTGGAAAAATGATCCTTCGGCATGGACAAGGTCCATTACCTGGGCTATATCATTGATCAGCATGGTGTACATGTGGATCCAACCAAGATCCAAGTCATCCGTGACTGGCCAGCCCCAACCACACTCACTGAGCTTCGAAGCTTCTTGGGCCTTGCCAATTTCTACCGCAGGTTCGTGTTGGGATCATCCCATATTACATGGGCCCTTAACGAAATAAAAAGGGGTGGTGGTAAGGAGAAATTTGCGTGGGGATGGTCCCAACAACAAGCATTCGATGATTTGAAGTAACACTTGTACTCAACCCCAATACTTTGACTACTAGACATGCAACATCCCTTTGAGATCGAGACAGATGCTTCAGACTATTCTGTGGGCGCCGTTCTCACTCAGCATGGCCACCCCGTGGCCTATCATAGTGAGACACTGTCAGATACTGTTCGTAAGTACCCTACTTATGACAAAGAAATGTACTCCATTGTGAAAGCCTGCCGCCAGTGGAGACATTACATTCTTGGGAAGGAGATAGTCATCCACACTAATCATAAGCCACTGCAGTTCATGCAGACACAAGGAAAATTGTAGAATGACCGCCATAAAAAGTGGTCCACATACTTGCAACAATTCCACCTCAACATCAAGTATAAAACAAGAAGAACCAATCGTGTCGCTGATTGCCTCAACATACCACTAGTCACGACACTCAAGACGGTGCTAGACTCTTGTGGCCACGAGACCTTTGGATGGCCCCAACTCTATGAGACAGACCCTGACTTCGCCACCACCTACCAAATGTTGGGTGCAAACACAGTTGTCGATAATTTCCATCTTCAATATGGGTTGTTGTGTCATATGGGCCATATCTGTGTTCCATCAAGCGAGCGAGAGAAGATGATCTAGGAATCCCACTACAGTCAGGTGGAAGAACACTTCGATGTCAAAAATACAGTGGCGATGCTACAAAAACATTTCTACTAGCCGAAACTTCGATAGGAGGTCAACAAGTATATCAGGTCCTGCATTGCCTGCACTATTGCCAAACCAACCACTAAGAAACAGGGCCTGTACACACCTCTTCCTACTCCTGACAGGCCATGGGAATCCATCTCAATGGACTACATGTCGGGCCTCCTGTCCACCAAGCGGGGAAATGACTATGTTTTTGTGGTTGTCGATCGCTTTTCTAAGATGGCGATTCTGGTTGCCTGGAAGAAGAGCATCACAGTAGAGGCCACTGCCAAGATCTTATTTGAACGATTCTGGGTACATTTTGGAATCCCACAAACCATTGTCTCAGATCGAGATAGTCGATTTCTCAACACATTTTGGTCGAGCCTCTGGTCACTATTGGACACCATGCTCACCAAATGCACTGCTTTCCACCCCAAGACATATGGCCAAACCGAGGTTGTAAATCGAATGATTGTGCATATCCTTCACATGTGCAATTCAAATAACTCCCACACATGGGATGAGAGCCTTCCCTATGTCCAACATAGCTACAACTGAGCCCTACATAGATCAACCAGACACAACCCCTTTCAGGTGGGGTTGGGATTCCAACAATTGGGTCCCATAGATGTTGCACTTCCCCTTGCGGTCACCTCGACCAACTCATCTCCTACTCCAACTGAAGCTGACAAAGCCACCCGGTTCATTGAGTGGATCCATCACATCTTCCAACAGGTTCAGGATATCCTACAGAAGTTGAATAACAAGTACAAACAATGCCATGATCAACATCGGGTGCCACATAAGTTTCAGGTGGGCGACAAAGTTTGGTTGCACTTGCAGAAAGAACACCTTATAGGACCCCATCAGAAGATTCTCCCACTCTGTTATGGGCCTTAAAATATCACTAAGGTTGTGGGGGATAATTCTTTTGAGCTCAACACTCCTCCTTTCCTTGGCCTGCACCCAATGTTCAACGTGGATCTCCTTTGCCCCTATTTTCCACCATTATTGGACACCTCAGATGTAGCAGAACAACTGACACCAACAGAGCTCAACCCAAAATACATACAACAGGAATCCAATGGTCAGATTGTGGACAAACAGATCAAGGTCACTCAACAACAAAGGATCCAGCTTTATCGATTCGTCAAAGCAGGGTAGCTCCTGCACCAAGGCAAGTGGCTCACTTGGGGCCAAATTCAACAGAAATTTCCTCATCTTATGGGGGACCTCAATGCAATGGAGACCATTGCTTCCTGATGAGGGAGGATTGATCTAGATGGATATCTATGGCCACTCACCTCTTCCAACTGGCTCAAAATAGTTTTCTGGCAATTTTGGTAATTCATTATTTTTAACAGTTTTCACTTTCGGAGCCGTTTTGAGGCCCTAAATGATGTTTTTTGGAAAAATAGGTTTGCAATATGAAAGTTCCTTTGATATTGTGCCTAAAATGAATCTCCTCATTGATGCCTTTCCAATAGGCTATCATACGCCTAAAACGAAGATCGTATGCAAAAGTTATGACCCCGGGAAGTTGATGTACTAACTTACCCAAACAGGGCCCACATGACTTTTGACGCTTCATCTCCTAGGGTTAGATTTTTGGATGTCTATGGTTTTTGACATTCCTTCTTATTGTAAAAATTCCTTCAGATCCTTATTGTAATATTCTTCTTGCGAATGAGCAGAACCGTCACATCTCTTCTCAGAGACAAGACACCACCATTCCAACAAGCTTGTTCCCGCTGCATTTTACAGTTTTCAACTTATTTCGTTATTGAATAGAAAAACAGTTTTACTGTATCTCTGTTATTTTGTGTTAAACTTCTGTTAATAATATTTATTCATTTTGTTCTGCTCATAAAACCCAGATCAATCCTCTTTAGCCTTCTCCCTACCCTTCCCTATCTATCTCTCTTAGCAACGCTTCAGGTGAGACTTCTTCTCTTCTCAGGAGATGAAAATGCCAATGCTCTAGACTACACGATACCTTTTGTTGGAAACCTGAGAAGGACCCTGGTCTGATCAAATCTGTTCTAGAAAAATGGATCCATTGCCGGGACCCATGTTAAAAGGGAACCTGTAGGGAGAATGCTGTCGCCGATCCATAGATATGGTATTGATCAATGGTAGGAAAGGAACCGTGACACTTTCATATGGAAAGAAGTAGAATTAAAAAGAAAATCGTTAGAAAACACTTGCAAAGTAATCTTTTATTCAGAAAGATCAAGCGACCAATATGATATTTTCTGGATTAAATTCCCGGAAGAATTTTTTCACTGGATAAAGAGCCTCCAAGAAGCTCCATAGTGCCAGGGTCGGACCAAGAATATCTGTGCGTGGGATACTGAAAAGTTAGTAGCACTCCAGAGGCTGGATTGCCCAGTCACATGAGCCGTGGATTTTTTGGTTAACATCACGCTGGAAGGATACATAATCGAATTTGCAGTTGAAAACCACCAGTCTTTCTTGTGGGCAGAGGAAATTTTCAAGAAAGGCGCAAGGGGAAGACTGTTGAGAGAAATCCCCCTGTGGATTAAGGATTTATTAACAGAGGAGGGGATGTTGAGTATGTCCCCAATTGAGATGGCAATTTAAACACCCTTGCTTGGGGTAGGGCGAGACAGGGTGAGGGCCATGGCATGAGAAGGGGAAAGGTTTCTTTGAAACATGGGGGAAAAAAAACAAGAAATGGACTCAAGAGATGAACGATCCTTGAAGAGAGACGCCATAGTTGAGAAGTGGTGGCACGATAAGATCAAGAAAGTCATAAGACAATCTAAAAAGTTGAGGAAAGAAGGAGGATCGGGAGAAGTAGAGGAAAGATAGATGGAAGAACTGTAGAGGATGAGAAGACAAGAACGATTGGCCAGTCAAAGATTGAACGAGAGAGAAGTAAAGAGAGAAATAAGTCTCGAGGAAGCGGGACAAGAAGGAGAAAGTGTGGAGGTGAGAGAGGAGGAAGCTGACATAAATATTGGAGGAGAAAGAAAATATTCAACTCTGATAATAGGAGAAATCGGGAATCCGACCGAAGATATCATCCCAGTGGAAGCTAACGAGACCCCCCAGATCAAAGAAAACCGCCCCGGAGCCAATGGCGCTATCCCCGAATCACCCATACCCCAAGTGCCTTCTATACAAGCAGTAAGTCCGATACTACCTTCTCATTTTGTTCTAGTACAATTAATTAGTCAGTCACAACTAGGAAGTGCGAGTGTAGGGAGTATATTGGGATCCCCTGGTAAATCGCAAGAAGGACCGTTAGGATTTATACTGATAGGAACGACAAGTTCAACAATGGCCAACCATACGGGAGGTTCGATCGCTAGACACCTAGAATTTTTTGGTAAGGGATATGAAGACGTTGAGCAACACTGGTTCTTATGCAAAGGCATTTGGAGATCCAGAGGGACTCAGGATGCGAATAAGCTGGTCGAGTTCCATACTACCTTGAGAGGTTAGGCTCTCAAGTGGTACATGAATATCATCGAACCATGAGTGCCAGGGATGCAAGGTCAAGCATTCACACTTGACCAAGTACACACAAGGTTCATAGAATAATTCGAACTGCCTCAGTCAAAACAACAGGCTCTGTCTGAGTTGTGTGAAATACAGTAGAGGGAAGGCGAACCAGCTTGGGAGTACAACTAGAAGTTTAAAGATGCCACAGGGAGGTTGGCATATCCAATCCATGAAGAACATCAAAGGGAATGGTACATTTAGGGGTTTCTTCCTCTGACTTGGATTTCTCTAACACAACAACGGATAGCCACATTGACAGACGCCTTGGAACAATCAATGAAGATTGAATCCATGGAGGGATACCCTGGGAACCTAAAAGTAACCAGACCCCCAGTAGATGCGAATATGGCGCAACTACAAGGGCAGATATCGACACTTACAAAAAATATTCAGGAGCTGACGATACCTAGACTAGGATGACCACATGTTTGGTGCACATGATGCTATACGAAAGGTCATTTGGTGACCGAATGTCTGCGAATGAGGGGAATGGGACCTCCTCAGAATCTGATGGTAACCCTAGTAGGACCTACCGGAGGAGTTGCGAAAGTATTGACGAACTCACCATTCCATCACCCCACCGCATATCACGCTTTCCCGAGAGGACAAACAACACCAACAACAGAATATTGTGAGATCTTCCGAATTCACGGGCATGGACCAAGACAATGCCCCATCATGAAGAAGTATTCGATAGTACTAAACACAACACACTACAAATTCTGTGCATCCACCATGCATACTACCAATCAATGTAGAGTGTTGGAGGCTCTCGTGAACAGGTTAGACCAAATAGCATTCAGGGTGAATGAAAACCCACAGGGACCAGGAAGAGGTCGAGGAGGTGGAGCTAGAGGAGACTTTAGAGGAGTAAGAACTGGGGGAAGAGGACCAAGCAGATGCTATAACTGTGATGAACAAGGTCACTTGGCCAAAGATTGTCCTCATCCAAGGTGGCCATGGTGCTCTCACTACATAACCAATGGACACACAACCAAAGACTGTCCAAAGTTAATTGTAAAGTGGGAAGATAGGGTATGACAAAGAGGAAATAACCTCACCAGTTCAGAAATAAAGGGGATTTCTAAGGGAAAATTTCCCAACCTTAATATCGTTACTCGAGGAGGAGCAAAGACAGGAGCTGATGCTGATACTCTACCTCAGATCCAGAAATTAGCACCGAAGGGAGACAGGTATGACCCCCTAAATAAAAAGTTGTTCTTTAAAGACACCATAGAATTATTCCAGAATATTCCTAGTCATGAAATTCAAGAGAACACCCCCTAGTCGAATGTTTACCCTAAGATGGCGCAAGCCCCTGCTTCACCCCCTGCACCTAGAAACTCTGTAGTCATACCAAGACAGCCTGAGTAACCTTCAAACACAGTTGACCTCGGGTTTCAGTTATTCTCTGACATTCTAGGGAATGATCAACTAACATAGAAGTTGTGCAATGCACTGTACCTAATCTTAGGGAGTGAAGAAACCTCAGAGGCAAGGATAAGGGCTAACCTTCCTCAAAAAAGTACTTAGAGAGTGAAACGAAGAAAAGTAAGAACCGAAAGAGAATTCCCACTGATAGCCCAGTTGGATGAGTTCAAAATTGAGGATGTCATGTTAGACCTAGGGCTAGATGTGAACATTCTACCCAAGAAGACCTGAGAAGCCTTGGGAAAACCAAGACTGACATATTCCCAAATTCAGTTAAGAATGGAAAACCAATACTGTATTTTTTCCATAAGAAGAATGGAGAATGTGGAAATCGATGTAGCATGAGTAAAAACAATGGCCGACTTTGAAGTCATTGACATCATGGTAAACACAGACCCCTACTCTGTGCTTCTTGGCATCGATTGGGCTTACGAAAATTATACAGTAATCGATTTAGAGAAAGACACCATGACTTTTGAAGCAGAGGGAATCAAGCCAGTTCAACCTTTGGATCCATATGTAGGACCCAGGTACATAGAACCAAAAGACAATAATATGGAGGAAGAATACCTAGAACAATTGTACATTGTAACAATAGGGACAAGAAACGATTACATAAACCCCACTGCTAATGGATCAGTAAGCTAGAGAAGTATATAGTCAGCTAACGAAGACTCAGAACTAGCTTTTGATAGTTGGCAACAAGGCTCGCATGAACAATTCTCAAGAAGATGCGCAACTATCAGAACGACCATATGGATTGGGACTGAAGCTACATAACACCTAATATACGATGGTACCTCAGACCTAGTCAATGTTTTGTAGAACATGGAAGAAAATGTGAGAGAAGATCAAAGAATCGCAGTACTAGACATAGATTTTCAGAGCAACACTGCCAGATGGTGGGCCACTCATAAAGCTATAATTAGAACTTGGGACAAGGTGAAGCAAGCTATCGAGTATAGGTTTGGGAGTAAGGAGCAGCAGGAGTTAGGGATACATATAGATCTCCCCACCGTGCAACTGTTCAACAAAGAGTCGGACCCTAGAATACACATTGAATAGTGCGTGACACAGTGGTAGGCTGTGGAGATACCCTCTCACTTATGGGTTCAAGTATTTCCCCATTCTCTAGGACCAATCCTGAAATATTGGTTTTTACAAGAGGAAACCAGAAGACATACCAATGACTGGAAAAAATCGGCAGCTCAATTTTGCAAGGAATTTTCATTCACAAGTAAGTACCCTAAACTTGAACTAGCTCTGCAAAAGATTCAAGAACTTTTGTTTACCGCCAATAATAATAAGAAATCAAACCTTGTAGTGTGTCCCAAGCATACCCAAGAGCTTCAGACTAAATACCACTTACCCTTGATGGACAAGCTTGTAGAATGCTATCAAATTACCAAGGACTTAGAAAGTCTAGATGAACTAGAAGTATTGAGAAACCTAGCCATCAAAGAGACAGAGGGGAGTAGAGAAATCCAAAACACCATACGTAGCCAGACCAAAAAGTGATTAATTGGCTTGTAAGTCATTCCTAGAAGCCGAGGGTTCCTTTCTCATCATCCCAACCTTTAGATATTATCGTACCAATTCCAATGAACTATTACACGAAAGTGTTACCTCCAAAAATATGACCTAAATAACACATTTAGTGCATTTAATTAATTTATACTCAAGAATACCCTTAATTTATGGGAATCATCAGAATGCCACAGAACCAAGAACGAACTATGTAGAAGTGATCCTGATAATGAAATAAGGTGAATAGACTAGGATGGGACTCATATAAGTCCTTCATTTTGCTCGAGCCCCCTGTTAACCTCCATTTAACCCTTTAGATAGGCTGACATAAAACCATATGGTCACCTCCAAATTTAAAGTAGGGGAATCCAAAAATGGGGACATTATAATCCTCCCTTCCCAAATATTGCTTGTCCTCAATAAATGCCATCACAACCTGATGCTCCATCGACTGGACTAGATTGAAAATGATACCAGGGTCCCAAACCACCCTGTAAGATGTGAAGCATCCTTTGCTTAAGATGTGGTCTGGTAAGGTATTGACATATGAGGTCTTCTAAAAACTTCCAACAAGTAAGGAAAATCGATGTTGCAACAATATAATCAACCTATCAAGGAATTTCTCTGCTAGGGAACCAATCTCATGAAAGAAAAAACTGGCTCTTGTCTCTGTGTAAGTTGTTGAACTGTCCAATACTAGAATCCCAGGGTGCCAAGCTAACCTTAGAAAGGAACCACCATGATGACGCTGCAACACTCTGATCATAATCGTCCGACCATCATGATCAATATGCATCATCCTCTCTTGGAAATCCAAGATGAAATTCCTGTAAAGAATGAACCTACTACCATGAATAGTAGTCTGCATAGGCCTCTAGGTGAATTCATGACTTGAAAATCCAATGCCATATTCGATCACGAATATCGGAGAAGGAACTTTGTCCTGATCACTGGTAATATATACGGGATGTGCATGGACACAAAACATCTCTCCACTGGATGACTCTATCACCTGTCCTATCCCATGCTCCGAAGAAATCATCAGGAAGTGTGTGAACTCTGCTAACTAAACAAGTGCTACACACACACTATATTCCCATTGTCCCCTCAATATACCTGCGATGCAATCTATCAACATGCTCTCCCACTCTCTCCCAAAAATGGTCAAAGACTGCATCAATCATGTTTGGTGAGTGTGTCTCGACCCACTTTGAAAACAATTCATACACTGCCCCATCTCTCCCAACACATCGCTCATGAAGCCCTCCATGAAAACCTCTCTCGGGCCTACTTGGATGATGTAAAACACTCTCTGCTCATAGCATTGATCTAGAAGGTGATAGTAATAATCCACTTCACTAACCCTGATAAGCTAGGAAATCATAAGCTGCATAAACTCGACCAACTCCTCAGAATACCAGTCCTCCAAGTGACCACTCTTGAGAATCCCAAGAGTGAACCCCGAAAAATGAAAACTAGTCATATCATCTGTATTGGCTGCTGATTTGTCAAACACTGTAGTCCTAAGGCCCCAAGCTAATATCTGTGAGGAACCATCATGCTTAGACTGTTTTCTCCTCTCCTGGATTGTGTCTTCCCTAGGCATCTCAATGAAGTCAAAATATACCAACCCACAGATAAAATCGATCCTGGGTATCGTGAGGTAAAATCTACTTCACCATATAGAACAAGGCTCAACAAATCCTCTCACAACATTCCCACCATGGTGCAAACCAATCACCGATATGACCCTATTGATCATCATCATCATCATCATCTAAAGCAATCTATTACTCCGATGAATGCCAGGATCCCACCACCAAATTTGAAGTCCACGTCTCCCAATGACTATTGCTGAACCCTCAGTGAACTGATCCGATAGATCTTGGATCTCCTCCAATGTACTCTACTCATTGATCACCCATTCCAAATGAAAAGAATATTCCATGGCCATAATCTTACCTATCTCACCCAACTGACTTAGGTGAAACTGTTATAGCAAGATTTACCTCACTCCATGCAATCTTGCACAAAGGGACTTTTTCCATTTCCCTATGCAGACTTGAAATCCCTTTTTTCAAATCCTAGAGCTAAAAACATATTTTTTTCCACATATGCATGCCATGACTACTATACAACATGCATCTACGTAGGTTGCACCACTACCACCCGCGTACATCGAGAAATGTGCCCAAAATTGAAAAATGGTGTCGGGTTTCCATGTTATGTCATGAGATCAACGATCCTTGGCCTTCCATATACTAGAAACGTTCAGACTCGGCCCTTCAGTTCCACTTGAAGGATATAAATGGGCCAAATCCGAGCTATGGAAAATAAGAGAAAGAATTCAACTTTGAGAGAAAAGTTACTATGGAGAAATTATTCACTTCACATCGAGTCTGCATCCCTTTGTCCTTTAAGTTTGAACACATTGTTCAACCCCCAAGCTCTTCCCTTACTGATTGAGAACTTATTTGTCTCTCTTATATGAGCTTTGCTTTGGTGGAGGATTGAAGTGGTGGAGGCCCGACTAGAAGGAACTTAGTTTCTTGGTTCTGAACCGTGTCGACACGAAAGTCTATAACTCCTTCACTTCTGCTGATTATATCTTAATAGAAATAATCTTTTCTCGTCCAATCAATATCTTGCAATATTTTAATTATTATTCCATGGGCGTATTTGTTATGAATGTTTATGGATTATTCTATTGAATGTGCTAACATCATATAATATCACCATATGCTTGCATTTCTTGGTTGTTTAGGACTAGTTTCAAGTATATTTCTTTGAGTCAAGTGCTCAACGATGGACTTCATCAAACGTCCGGACGAGGTAGGCCTCTCATCTTGTATTCTTAGGATATTTTCTTATATAACATACTTGATATTAGAGTTGATTTCTGTAGTCATTTCCATATGTTGTGGTTTACCCCTAGCCATAGAGAGATTTTCCTCGTAACAAAATTGGTGACCATATTGGGGATTGAATATTCTTTTTCGGGGTTTGGAGTGTTTTTCTCCTTAGATTGCTCTCGTTCACATTGAGTTTCTTGTCGTATGATTGCTTTACAACCTCTCTTCACTCTGGGCCTGACTCTTTCAGCCTTCTTTTTAGCCTAGTTGTGTTTTGACACATATACGTGGGTTTTTGCTTGACAATGTAACTTTTAAACCTGTGAAGTAAAGCAATGCATTTATATTCTTAAGCAAAACAAAATTTAATCAATGGCTCATACACATAGTACACAAATATTTATACTAGAAACCCTCAACCGAGGAAAACCTCTCTTATATTCATTATATTGAATTTCACCATTCACCATACAATATATACAATGGTTTTAGGTATTCCATAGATACCAAAACCCTAATCCCTTAATCCGAGATTAATTTAGAAAACCACTAAAAATAGAAAAATCCGCTAAAAATAGCAAAAAATGCCCCAAAACTTTTTGGGGCGCTACCCCAAACCTCGTCGGCCCTAGGATACCACCCGGTGCCAAATGATGCACATAACCAAGGGGGGCCATACCTGCCCCCCCTGGGATCCCCCTAGGAAGTGATCGATGCACACGACACAAAGAGCACTACTAGAGGGATCGTCAAACACAGTTGTCGAATATGACGCACCCACACACACACATGCGAAGAATATAACACATACCCAACATTCTCCCACTTGTTGTTTTCTTTTCATCCAGGGGTCCACTGGATTATATAGTCAACAATCTATGGTAGTAATGCCCATTGTTACTTTATACCAGGAGAGATTTTCTATGCTCAAAAAATTTGTGAATGAAACTGCAACATTCTTCAAAGTGTCAACCTTTTCCAGCAACACCTTCTTTTCCTCAACCATGTCTCTCACAAAGTGATATTGAACATCAATATGCTTTGTCTTCGAATGATAAGATGGGTTCTTTGCTAGGAAGATTGCGCTCTGAATGTCACAATCTATTCTCACTTCTTGTTGTACCAACCCAATACCTGAACACAATCTCTGTAACCATACTTCTTCCTTGCTTGCATGAGTGGCTTCCAAGCATTAAACTTCAGTAGTTGAGAGTGCCACTATAGCCTGTTTTTTGCTCATCCAACTGATTGATCCTCCAAATAGGTTAAACACATACGCACTTGTATATCTTCTACAATCTAGATCTCCATCCCAGTCTGCATCAACAAATCCATGTATGTCCACCACTCTGTCCAATTCTGGTCTTCCTTGGTAGCAAAATCCATAATTGGTAGTGCCACACAAATACATGAAGACCCTCTTTAATGCTGTCCAATTCTCCTTCCTTGGTTTTGACATATACCTGCTCAAAACTCCCATTTCATGTGCAATGTCTAGTCTAGTACATACCATTGCATACATCAAAATGACAACTGCACTAGCATATGGAACACGGGACATGTCCTCTTCTTCTTCCTATTTCTTGGGACACTGATCTGCAGATAACTTTACACCTATAGGAATAGGAACCTTGACCAGTTTAATTCCATGCATATTAAACCTCTGCAATATCGTCTCAACATATTTTCTCTGATTCAACCAGAGTTTCCTGTTTGCATGACCTCTTTTAATTTCCATTCCCAGAATGAAGTTAGCATCACTGAGATCCTTCATGTCAAATTTGGAGGATAGCTGTGATTTCACCTGCTTGATAACATCCATGTTATTTCCTACCAACAACATGTCATCAACATACAACACTACATAAATGAAGTGATTACCAACCTTCTTGGAATATACAAAGTGATCAACCCTGCTTCTCACAAATCCCAATCCAAGGATGTATGTGTCAAGCATTTGGTACCACATCCTAGGTGATTGCTTCAGACCATATAGTGACTTCTTTAGCTTATAGACTAGCTCTTTCTTTCACTTCACTACAAATCCTTCTGGTTGCTTCATGTAGAGTTCTTCTTTCAGATCCCCATGTAGGAATGTTGTCTTCACATCCATCTATTCCACTTCAATATCAAAAGAAACAACAATAGATAAAATAAATATAATATAAGTTAACTTAGCAACAAGAGAAAAAATCTCACCAAAGTAAATTCCCTCTACCTAGGAATAACCTTTTGCTACTAACAGAGCTTTGTATTTCTCCACTTTTCCTTCTGCATTAAAATTATTCTTAAACAACCATTTTCTACCAACACATTTTCTTCCAGCTGGCAACTCAACTATATTCCATGCCTTATTTTTATCCAAGGCATCCATTTCTTCAACCATGGCCTTCTTCCAGAGTTTACTATTCTCTGAATTCACTACTTCCCTGACAGTTCTAGTATCATCATCAGTAATAGATAAAGAAAAATTGGAATGGAAATCAGGTGGACTATACCTTTCTGGTTGCCTTATTTCTCTCACTGATCTCCTCAATACTGGGGTATGAGGTTCTTATTCTTCTTCTGCTTTATCTTCTTCAGATGATTCAGATTTTGCATCATCCAACACAAGCTCTATTTTCTCAGGTTCTTCTAGCCTTGGTAGGAATTCCTATTTGGATACATCCTTTACCTCTCTGAAAAAAACATCTCGACTGTAAACAGTCTTCTTGGTATCTGGGTTCCAAAGATTATAACCTTTCACACCATCTTTATAACCAATAAAGATACACTTTTCAACCTTTTTATCCATCTTACTCCTATTTTCCTTTGGAACATGTACATCTGAATCACAACCAAACACTCTAAGATGTTAAAGAGAGGGTTTCTTTTTAGTCCATACCTCGTGTGGAGTTTTATCATCCAACGCTGATGAAGGTGATTGATTGACCAGGTAACATGCTACACCCACTGCCTCTGCCCAAAATTCCTGTCCTAACTCGACACCGCTGAGCATGCTCCTTTATTTTTCCATCAGTGTCCTGTTCATCCTTTCTGTAACTCCATTTTGCTAAGGAGTGTATGGTGTAGTCTTCTGCCTTTATATACCACACTTCTTACAGAATTCTTCGAATTCATTTCCGCAAAATTGTCCACCATTATCTGTTCTCAATACCTTTATTTTATTTTCTTTCTGATTTTCTACCAAGGCCTTAAACTCTTTAAATTTATCAAATACCTCAGATTTCTTTCTAAGAAAATAAATCCATGTGTTCCTTGAGAAATTATCTATGAATGAAACATAATACATAGATTTAACTAGGGATGGAACATGAGCAGGTCCAAACACATCACTGTGTATCAAATCTAAGATCCCCTTTGCTCTTGTAGCACCAGATGGGAATCTTACTCGATTCTGTTTACCATATATGCAATGTTCACAGAAATCAAAATCCATAGTGAAATTAGACATACCTTCAACCATACCTTTACTGTGTAGTGTTCGAAGGCCCTTTTCTCCAATATTCCCCAGTCTTTGATGCCACAACATGATCTTCTTTTCAGGGACAATATTGGTCTTTTCTCCTTGATTTCTCTACTCAGGGACGACAGAACTGTTACACCCATTATTATAATTTCTTCCCAACAACTTGTACAGATTTCCACACCGAACTCCCCTCATCAACATCGTTGCTCCTCATACCATCTTGCAAGTGCCCTTTCCCAATACAATATCCACTCCTGCATCATCCAATTTTCTTACATATATTAGGCTCCTAGCTAGTTTTGGAATGTGTAGGACTCCAGGGAGATTTCTAATCCTTCCATCATTTAGCAACAACTTAACCCTTCCACGTCCCATGATTTTTGCTATCGAGTCATCTCCTAGGAATACATCACCACCATCATATTTTTCATATTCAGAGAACCACTCCCTGTGAGGAGTCATATGGTATGACGCACCTGAGTCGATCAACCATACATCACGGTCTGCATGTGTGCCTTTAGATTCCAGGTAAACATCACCTCCTTTAGTAGAGGTTTTCGACTCTATGGAAGAGGTACTATCAGATCCCTTTGGTTTTTAAACCTTCTTAGACTTGCAATCTTTCTTATAATGCCCTGTTTTACCACACTTCCAACATTTCCTCAAAGATTTTCCTGGAGACTTAGATCTACTAGTATATTTAGATCTCCCCCCCAAAGGTTTACCAGGATTCCTGTCTTGGGTACGACCTCTTACAAATAAAACATCTGTGCTATGACTATCCATGCTTTTTCGCCTCATCTCTTCATATAACAAGGATGAAACAACATCCTCACACTTCAATGTAGATTGAGTGGTACTACCAATTGCTACAACCAGATTATCCCAAGAGTCTGGAAAAAAACATAACAAAGTAATACACTTATCTTCTTCTACAATCGTAATATTAACAAAGACAAGTTGACTTAGCATAGAATTAAAGGAATTTAGATGTTCTGTCATAGAATCTCCATCTTCCATCCTAATATGATACAACTTATTTCGAAGAAACAACTTGTTTACCAGGGACTTTGATTGACACAAATTCCCTAACTTATTCCATAGTTCCTTGGCTGTAGATTCTCCTGAGACATTCAACAACACTGAATCTTCTAGGCAGAGTCAAATAATACTCCTTACTCTTCTGTACAACTTCTCCCAATCTTCCTTTGACATACCAGTAGGTGGTGTACTAGTAGGTTGTGTACCAGTCGTCTGTGTTCCAGTAGGTTGTGTACCAGTAGGCTGTGTACCAGGATCCACAACGATCCATTGTTCTTTTTCTACAAGAAGGTCCTCCATATTGAGCTTCCATAGCTCAAAGTTTTTACCGTTGAGATTCTCTATCTCGATTCTAGAAGAGCTTGACATTCCTCTTTATACACTTGAATAATCACTGCAAAAGCTCCCACTAAACCCAGGTTTATCATAGACCCAAGATAAAATTGATCTATCAAGACCGAACCAAACCCTCAACAACAAAGGCATCCCTCTGAATCCAAAAGCAAGCTCTGATACCACATGTAATTTTTAAACCTGTGAAGTAAAGAAATGCATATAGATTCTTAAGAAAAAAAAAATTTAATCAGTGGCTCATACACATAGTACACAGAGATTTATATCGGAAACCCTCAACATGGGAAAACCTCTCTTATATTCATTATATCAAATTTCACCATTCACCATACAATATATACAATGTTTTTAGGTATTCTGTAGATACCAAAACCCTAATCCCTTAATCCGAGATTAATTTAGAAAACCACTAAAAATAGAAAAAACAGCCCAAAAAAACAAATTTCTGGGCGCTTCCCTAAGCCCCGTCAGCCCCAGGCTACCGCTCGGTGCTGAACATTGCGCGTAGCCAGGGGGGACATACCTGTCCCCCCTTGGGACCCCCTTAGGAAGTTCCTGATGCACATGAAACAAAGAGCACTACTAGAGGGATTATCAGACGCATTTGTCGAATCTGACGCGCCCACACACACACATGCAAAGAATATAACACATACCCAACAGACAATCGCGTACATACACATGCTGTACTTCTACAGGCTGCGTACATACACAGTTTTCCTTTGAACAGTCGCGTACATCAACCTTTCTTTCTTGATTGTTGGGTAGGTTTTGATGATTGCTGAGTCTTCTTGGGTCTCTGTGGTGACTGTTAAGTGTCTCTGGAATGACAGGAAACCTGCCTTTTGTTGAATTTTTGGGCGGTGTGTTTTTCTCTTTGATATCCTACTTGTGTTGTCTTTGTTTATACACAATAGAGTCTTTATATCAAGCTACTATTCAGTCCGTGCATTTTCATTTTTCTTATATTGAAAATAAAAAAATGTTAGGCATTTTACATTGATTGGCATTTTGATCTTTTGAGTCTTTTGTCATTTATATTAGTGTATGTAAAGAAAGATTGCATTTTTATTTAGAATACAGAATTGAATTGAAGGTTGCATTTTTAGGAAGCATATCATTTATTAAAAATTGAAGTTAGGACTTTGCATTGTATTCATATTCATTTATTTTACTTGCTGAGTCATAACATCACTAGTTTCACGACCACACCTTTTGGGTAAGCAAGGCCATTAAAATTAACACTATAATTTAAAATTGATTAGTAACGATTTTATTTTCTAGGGTGAACAAAATAGCTTAGGATTTAGTGCCTTGGAATAGGATTTTGTGAGTAAACTTCTCCAAGGCTATTAAATCAACATATGTGTCTGACTAAGGGAGTGGAAAAATCCATTGTATAATTGGTAATATCAGGAGGCTCCGCTTACACAGGAGTTAAGCACGAGGTTGCATGAGGTCGGTTGAAGGGATATCCCCTTGATACCTTCTTAGTGTCAGATATATTTTTGGAGATCTATTCGTATACAAAGATCTTGCTAGTGCCCTTACCTTTGTGAGAGGCGATGATTTCAAGGTTTTGAGCTTTGCTACCCTGCCCATACGGTGGACCTAACTTATGACTGTTCACCTATGCATTGGTTATACTGTGGTTGATTAGTTTCTTGAATTAGGTGCCACATAGGTTACTTGCAGGGGTTATTCTGCAGGTACCCTGGGTTAGATAAGGGTTGGAAAACACTCAACCTTTATGAAGGACTACCTCTTTGGGGTGATCTGACCGACTGATTGTTAAGCCCACGAGGGCCCTTATAACTGATTTTGATACCTTCGAGCTTTAGCAGGGAGTCTCATGCCCCTCTTGGGTGAGGCATACCTACTTTAGGGAGGGATGCCCCTTTCAACCACTTTATCCTTTGTATGCATATTGGTCGTTTGATTATTTTTGGTGTGCTCTTTGATTACTAGTTGGATTTAGGATTTGTTTTTTATATCTTGAATCTTGAGTCATCGTGGAGCCAGGCCAGCTTCCCCGAAGGTCTCACCGCTTGTTACGATTACCACCGCATTTTGAGTCTTTTCCTTCTAAAAGGCGTAGAGTTATTAAACATGGTACACACACCTCCACTTATTAGACTTGTGATTCTACAAGGATGAGTACTGAACCGAGTCATCAAGATACTGGGATCCCTTAAACTCCCATACCTACTATAGTTAATGATACCCCTTTGACTCCTGCAACCACAATGGTTGTAGTGTCGGAGGCACCTATTATCATTGCTGCCCATCCTATAGTGAATACTAAACCTATTGCCACGAACCCATTTGGGTCTCTTGGTCACTCACCGGTCTATAATATTTAGTCCATCCCGATGGCCTCTAGTCCTTTTTTCTATGGTATGCCAAATTTTACATCGCAGTTTTCAAACTCCATCCCGGCCGCTAGCCCTAATTTTAGCATTGGACTTGGGGGAACAACTCTTCCTTATACTCTATTCTTGTCTGGTGGCTCTCAGATCCCTCAAACGACTCCTACTGTGGGAGGCATTCCTTCTTTTAACCCTGAGTCTTGTTGCTTCTAGGTGGAGTAACCAACCTGGTGGACAAGCTTCTGCTCAAGTTATGTCCTTTACCCTCACCTCCTCAGTGCCGATTATAACCAACACATTTGGCATGACGAATCCACATTTATCCTCCATATTCACACCCAGAGGAGGTCAGTTTCAGACCTTGGGAAAACCCCAACCCAAAGCCACTCCGACTGGGGGTAGGTTTTATAACCCTCATCAGAACATTCGTACTGGAATGATGCCTAACCAACCCCTTATGAATCATCTCGGAGGAGGGTCTTACAATCCCGGACAAGGCCATGGTGCTTACCAGAACCCTAGATGGGATGCAATTCCCTAACCACAATCTTTCCAGGGAGCTTGGGGCTAGATGCCACAACCCCATCTCCCTTTTCTAGCCACACTCAATCTGCCAGACTTGTCTAAGTTGATGAATGACCCTATGTGTCATGATCCTACATGGACCCCCGTTCCCACCAATCTTCCTTCAGATATTCCAAAATTCAAAGGCAAGAATGGCGAGGATCTTAGTGATCACGTTACCATCTTTCACTTATGGTGCTCTTCGAATTCTCTTAATGACGATTCCATTCGGTTAAGATTGTTTCAATGCACCCTCAAGGGGTTTGTCGTGAAATGGTATATCAAGCTACCTAGGGGGGCATACAAGACCTTTAGTCATATGGTTTTAGTCTTCTTTAACCACTTCCAATTGTTGGTTTGTTATGATGCTGGCTTAGAACTTCTGTCGACCTTACACCAGGACAAAGCCACTCATATCTTATATCTAATCCAGAAGTGGCGTAGATATAAGAGGTTGATCAAGACTTGCATACCCCCATAATTCATGTTAGAGTGGTTCCTTAAGTCTTTACAACCTCCTTTTTTCGAAGGATGTTGCTACATCCAGGGCTACATCTGAGGAAGAAGCAATATTCAAAGCCCAACAATTAGATGTTATATATGCTTAGTCTGGGATGTTATAAGAAATTCTTCTTGATGCACCAAGGTCAAACTATGACCCTAAACAAAAGCCCGTGCCTCATGTCTATGGCATTGTAGGCTCCGCCAATGTGAAATCCTTAGACTCGGTGACAAGCCATTTGAAAGAGTTGTCTCTAAACCAGTTCGTAGGAGGTCCAACTTCGTCTGTGTCTTCCAATCCCAGTCAGTCGGCAGATGTACATTCCATGCAATAGTTGAACAACCCAAATGGTAACCAACAACCAGGCGGGAATAAGAAGAAAGGACGCAATAATAATCGTAAGGGTGGGAATAATAATAATAAACCCAAGGAAAATGGTAATAATGAGAGGACAAATAATAATGCTGGTGAGGGCAAGAAAGAAAGACGTAAGGTGAAATTTCCCTGTAAGCTTTGTACATATGATCATCTTACTCATTTATGCCACAAACTTGTGGAAGTTGCGAGGCTCTTATCTCTACCACCCGCTGTGCTAACGAATCCTTTCCCACATAACCAACACATGGCCTCGAGCTCCTCAAATGCCGAAAATGTGTTCAGTGGGAGTCAAAACCCACCATCACAAGACAATGACTGTTTGTGCATCAATATGGTCAATTCTAAGGTTAATGTAGCCACTCGATCTCGCGATTACAGTTCTCCACAAACTGTACTTGGTCTAGAATATCCTCCTCCTCCGGAGACGCCCTTGTAGATAAAAAAGCTAGAGCCACCACCTCATATTCCAAAAGTAGTACTCAAGCGCTCTACCCACAATCCTAATGCTAGAGCCACCTAAAATTACTCTATTGTTGAGGACCTAGGTCAAACCCCTTGTGCGATTTTGGTCCTGAAGGTACTCCAAATGTGTCCTTCACAGAGGAATGCCTTGCTATCTATGTTAGGATCTCTAGATCCCAGTGGCTCAAAATTTATCAAGTTTTACGTCAGACATGTGAAGCCTCGCTTGCCTTACCATGTGGCATTCCAAATCCACGTGGGTTACTTGAAGTATACCATCAAGCATGTGGTTGTTGATGAAGGCGCTGCAACATGTGTGATGTCCCTGATCTATTGGAAAGCTCTCGACTCTCCGACTCTCTCTCAGTCTTTGACCATGTTGACTATTTTTAACGGTCGTTCCTTCCACCCTCACGATATTCTTCCTACCTTTCTGATCCAGTTAGGTGGGAATACAATAGAGGTGGATGTTGAGGTGGTTGATGCACCCCTTGATTATAACTTGTTACTAGGACACAATTGGACTTACGCTATGACTGTCGTCGTATCATCCGTCTTCCGCACTCTTTGTTTTCCTCACAATGGGAAGAACATGACGATCGACCAGTTGTCCTTTGCCTATGCTAGCCCCAGTGCATCTATTGGACCGTCAAACCCCATGGTCGACAATTCTCAGCCGACAATTGAGAATATCAGTGTCAAAATGTATTCATCCCTTATGGCTACCTTCGACTTCATGGAACCAATCCATCATGTTTACGCCATGTCTAGTAAGCCCGTTTCGTTAGATAGGTCCGTTCCTTTCCACACTTCCTATTTTAACAATCCTTGGACCCTACCTTCCTCAACTGCATATTGTGAAGGTCAATCACATGCTGGAATGGACATGCCACTATTGACAAGAGAGATAAAGTATCAAGCTTTTCTTGACTTTTTCATCAACCTCGATCCTATTACCTCGCAGATAGACGAGGAGAATCCTGTTCTTAAGACTGTGTGGGCCACTTTGTCATCTTGCTCACATGACTGCCTCGACGAGACTTTACTCTTGGATGAAGCTATCATCAAGGCCATGAATGGTTCTAAAAAACCTTGGGATGATATGAATCACCGCTCTTATTTTCTCCCAGAGATTGCTAGAATCAAACAAGATGACTTTCGATCTACTTTGAGTGAGATAGTCGGTCACACTGTAGTTCCGATTGATATGCATGAAATTTATGCCGAAGGAAATACGACGAGTATCTCTCCTACCATCGTGATAGATATCTATCGTACCCCTGACAAGATTGAAAATGTACACATTGGTGCAGATTGTTTGTTAAGAACCAAACATCAATATAGCATAGAAAAACCTCAGGAAAAGTACTCAACGCCTTGAAAAAGAGATAATTTCAGATAATAAGCCTCTTCGAGGGGGAAACCTCCTTTTACCCCACTTAAATGTTCAAGTACAAG
>SNQJ01S0004013.1:126212-167723 GCA_010110895.2 Picea sitchensis | reverse complement strand
CCCACTTAAATGTTCAAGTACAAGATGATTCAAAATGAAAATGTCTCCTTGGTATATATAAGAGACTAGGAGGTTTAATGGCCTAAAGCCGACATAAATAAAATAACATTACTAATCTAAATTACAACTAATGGCCTAAAGCCCACATAAATAAAACAACATTACTAATCTAATATGCCCCAATTAAGTGGTAATGAGCCAATATTAGGGCTTAACATGTTCGCTAGAAGAAATCCCAATCTACACTGAGCTCTTTAAGGAATTTCGAGATGTATTTGCTTGGTCATATGAAGAGATGCCAGGAATCGACCCTCGAATTGTCAAACATGAGATTAAAACTTACCTAGATGCTAAGCCTATTCAAAAACGTCTTAGAGTTGTCAATCCCTGGAAGGTCCCTGCTATTAATGCAAAAGTAGAGAAAATGATTAACACTGGCTTTATCTACTCGGTTCCCTTGACTGAATGAGTATCCAATCCCGTTCTTGTGAATAAGAAGCAAGGAACCATCCATGTATGCATGGATTTTCGTGACCTAAACAAATCCTGTTCTAAAGACAACTTACCGACACCTTTCATCGATCAGATTCTCGATGAGTGCGAGGGAAGTGAATTTTTTTCTTTCATGGATGGATTTTCAGGGTATAAACAAATTCAAATTAAACCTGAGGATCAACATAAGGTGACATTTATTTTTCCTTGGGGTACTTTTGCATACCAGAAGATTCCTTTTGGCCTTAAAAATTCCGGATCAACCTTCCAACATGCTATGACCTTCACATTCCACGATCTTAAGCATATAGTCGAAGCTTATCTTGACTTTCTTGCTGCTCACTCTCATAAGAGAGTGGATCAACCTAAGCACCTTCGGCTAGTTTTTGAAAGATGTCGTCATTATAGAATTCGGTTGAACCCTCATAAATGCATATTTTGCGTTAGGTTTGGGTGTCTTCTAGGATTTTTAGTCTCTAAGATTGGGATCATGGTAGATCCGTTAAAGGTTGAGGCAATACTTTGATTGCCTCCCCCGCACACTATTCGACAAATTCAAGGTTTACAGGGGAAATCTAAATTTTTACGTTGGTTTATAGTAAACTATGCCAATATTACTAAGGGTTTCATGCATATTTTGAAGAAGGACACCCCTTTTGTTTGGGATGAGTGAGCCCAGGAATCCTTCGATTCTTTGAAGAAAGCCTTGGTATCGACGCCTTTGCTGATATTTCCAGACTACAATAGATATTACTTGATTTATGTCGCCGCGTCCGAAGAGATGATTGGTATGGTTTTGGCTTAGGAGGATGATGAGCTCCATGAGCACGTCATCTACTATCTTAGTCTAAACTTAGTCAGTCCTGAGATCAAATATTCTCACGTCGAAAAGCTATCTTTGGCTTCTGTCCACGCAGTCCAATGATTATGCCGTTATATATTTCTTTTCAAAACTACTGTGGTTGCCGATGTCAATCCATTTCAATACATCCTTACCAGACATATCATAGGGGGAAAATAAAATAAATGGATTATCATTTTACAAGAATTCAGTCTCGATTTCGCTTCTACGAAATCCAAGAAAGCACTAGTCTTTGCAGAGTTAATATACAACTTCCCACGATTGGACGAGGATGTTATTCATGTTGATTCTTTTGTGGATGAACACATTTTCCTTGTCTCGTCGTCTGACCCCTAGTATGGAGATGCTGTTCTCTATCTTCAAACTTTGAAGTTTCCTCAACATCTCTCGCGAGACGACCAACGACATGTATGATACCAAACTAAGAATTACCTTATCATCGATGAAACTCTATATCGTCAAGGAATAGACAATATCCCGCGTCATTGTTTAAATCACGAAGAAGCTGAGTCAGTTCTAAATGATTGCCATAGTGGGGCTTGTGGTGGTCATCTATCCGGGCTTGCGACGGTCCAAATTTCTTTTTGAGTGGTTATTTTTGGCTGTCTATCTTTAAAGATTACGTTGAAGTGGTTAAGAAGTGTCACCCCTACCGGGTGTTCACCTAGAAAATGTGCTCGCATCCATCCCCTCTCCATCCAGTCATTACCATCGGTCCCTTCACCAAGTGGGGGGTGGACTTTGTGGATTGAAACCCAACATCGGTTGGGGGGCATCAAAACATTATCATGTTCATAGACTACTTTAATAAGTGGGATGAGACGATGCCTACAGTTAAATCTGACATGAATACTGCCGCCTTCTTCGTATTCAATCAAATTATCGTCAGGTTCAGAATCCCGAGTGATATTGTCACTGATCATGGAAATCACTTTTAGAATGAATGATGGAAGAGATAACATCCAAGATGGGGTTTAAGCATGGTCATTATTCCCCTTACTACCCCTAGGAAAATGGACAGGTAGAGGCCATCAACAAGTCTCTCAAGACCATTTTGCAGAAAACCGTCAGCTAGAACAAATTTGACTGGCATATTATGCTATATCCCTCACTTTGGGCATACCGAAACTCGGTCAAGACTGCCACTAGATTTTATCCTTTCTAGTTAGTACACAATGTGGATTCAATATTACCTATTGAATGCAAAATCCCTTCTCTTAGATTGGCAGTCGCGCTCCTCTCTGATACTTCCGATCTCGAGCGACACCTCGTACACCTAGAGAGTCTCGACGAGGAACGCCGAGACGCCTCTACGGATATTGAAGCAAATAAAAGACATGTCAAGGTCCAATATGATAAGTCTTTCTATCCTTGATTGTATGCTGAGGGTGACTTGGTCCTTTTAAATGATCAAGCCAAATAACCGTAGGGGGCAGGCAAGTTCAAACCCATGTGGCACGATCCCTATATTGTGCGGTGTGTCTTAGAAAAAGGAGCCTATGAATTAGAAGATTATGAAGGGAACATGTTGGTTGAGCCTAGGAATGGGATCTACTTGAAAAAATATTACACTTGCGCCCCAAGCTTTGGCATAATTCTTTGTATACTAATGTAATTTAGTGTATATATCTTTTCCCTTTATTTTTGTCTTCAACTTGCTTATAGAGTTTTCCCTTGGTTGGAAGATGTCAATGAAGTCTTCAGTCTACTTAGGATTTGTAGACAGAGCCATTCATCATACACATAACTTGGCTTCCGTCGCTTGGGTGGTTTACTCACCTGAGGGTATACTAGTGTCTTTAGGTGGCGTATGCCTAGGTCCATCCACGAATAATGTGGCTGAATATAACGCCGTCATAGAAATTTTGCACAATCCCATTTCACATGGTATTTTCTCTTTGGAGGTTCACTTGGATTCCCAATTAGTAGTATGTCAGTTGAATGACAGATACCGTGTGCCCGACCCTATGTTACTTCGACAATTCCTACGGGTATGCCTTTTAGAACAATAGTTTGATTTTATTACTTATCATCACATACCTAGGAGTTATAATTGTGTATCCAATGCTTATGTTAATTTCGTTTTAGATTGGCATTTGTCACATAATTAAAGAAAATAAAACATTCTCATCAATGTACACATTGTAACATAAGTAAAGCCAAAGAACCATGTTTTATATATATTTCAAAAAATATGATGTCTATAGTACAAAATTGGGGCCAACACCCTCAATACATATATACAACCGATAATACAAAATCCATGACATCTACGCCTTTAGAATCAGATGGGTGTCATGATAACAAAATACGAAGTTTGTGATACGCCGAAAGAGTCGCACCCAAGATCTGAGCACGCCAACCACCTAACGCTGCATAGCCTCCAACAGATCCTCTTCCTGAACCATCAAAATCCTTTGTGTCAAACGAGATAGGTTTCCCTAGATGGTTTGAATGACTCTCTCTGCTTCTCCTCTCATCGTGTCATCTCTCCGGTGCCTCCGACGATGTCATGGAAGCCTGTGCGACTGTCGCGGACCTACGTCTGTGTCACATACGTGTCCAGTTAGTACTTAAACATCATCCAATTTTTTTTTTCCTATACAAAAATACAAAAAAATGAAATATTTAAAGACTTTGACATACCTATGTCCCCGTAGGCGGTCCTTGGTGGCAATGACATGTCAGGGTGCCCTATGATGTCAATCCCTACATAGGGGTAGTGATCCAGAGCAATGACCTTCCATCTCCACCAGTAAAAGAAATCATCGTTGTAGGGTGTGTGAACCCTACCTCCCCCCGTTGTCTCATCATCTCAATCCACCATGCCATGGATGGATCAAGAGGTCCTCGAGGAATGATCTCAACTCTAGGTCCCAAACTTGGAACCCGCTCGTAGAAAAATCTATACAATATGGAAGCAAACCCGAAGTTCCTCTTATCACCCTGTTTTCATTCTGTCAATTGGCTCTTTATATTAGCCAGTAGAGAGGTGCACCAATCATACACCGTGGGTCTCAAACACTCTATGGAGTAGAACATAAGTGACCTTGATGCCTAGTGCAATGAAGGCGATTATGTGATCTGGGTCAAAACGAGGACAACAATATTGAGGCTTAGATTGTTTATCGCTTGGATGGGAAGTTGACTCCCGACCTTCTCGGTCCCTGCAATGTAGTGAGAGTATATGTATTATTCTATATTTATACCCCTCCCAGCTCCCTAGGCTTTGAGGTTCACCACCTCATCCCGATGTGACAACCTCGTCAAGAAATAAATATCCTCGAATTCAATCCTTAATGGTTTCCCATCAAGGTTTAAGCTCTCACTGTCTAGATCCCAGTAATCCTCGAGCAACTGTAGCAACCTCACTTGGGCCCTCATCCCTTTGAGTGCCCAAAAATTATACAACCTGCATATTTTCAAGGCCATTTGGGCCCCCATATCTCTTTCCACATCAACATCTACCTTCTCATGTTCCCTTTCCCTCCACTCTAGCACCATCCTGCCAGAGAAACAACACTTTTTGAGTTAGCAACCATCAAAAACTTTGTTTACAGACATATACATGAGCTGCAACATTCACAGTCGCGTATAGGGCTGAGTATACACTGGCTGTCTTTTAGAAAACCACGTATAATAATGCGCATATGCGATCCGATGAATGATATCCCGTGTACACCTAAACTTTTGATTTTCACCCTAGATAACTTAAAAATTCAAACCTAAATACAAAATTTAATCCACTAGAAATAAAGAGGAGGGAAAGAGGAGTTACTTGGTCCAGATGGTCACTGATTTCGTTACTCATTGCTCCCACAATCACCAGTTGAAGATCATTGGTAATTTGGTCCAAAATCCACTATTTGGGTAAAAAAGTCAAATGACATTGTAAAATTTGGTTTTTATTACTATTTATAGAAATTTTACCCACTTTGCATAGTTTCAGATCATATTTTCTCCTAATGGACTAATACAACAGTGGATTGAGTTGGTTTTTGTAGATTTCGCCAAGCATTCTTACGGTTTTTAGCGTCATGTCGACCGTTCGTAATTACGAACATGTATTTTCACTACCTAACATATAGGATATGTATCCATTCTAGCATACACACTTTCATTGTCCTATAACTGTCACTCATATGCCTTAGGTATGAACCCATTTTTTAGCGACACAAAACTCTCTATCTTCTACAAGACGTGTCGTTATCAAATGGTAGAGACTTACCAAACATGGGTACCCTAATTGGATCCTCTGCTTCATTTGGTGCCCATGCAAAGATTTTTTTCGTAGGAATTATAGCTAATACATGACTTTATGTTGAACCTCATTTCTCACTCATAAACATGCTGACCTATACCTAGAGGACTCCTAGGCAAGTTTGATTTAAGATCTTTTCAGACTCGTTTTCAAAAAGAGAAAAGATTTTCGAGTGAACTTGTCTCTTTCACACTCGTAAATTTGATTTGAAAGGATGTCTATTTGGTACAAGTTTATCCATTTTTCAAACCAAGTAGACCAAGATTATGAAAAAGGACTTTTTTTGGCATTAAGTTGTGATTGCATCTCATGCCCTTGCTTGCAGTATTGAGCCTATTGGTGGTTCTCTCTTTGCGTTATAAACCGTTTTCCTCAACAATTTTGCATCTTCAACCAAGCAGAGCCTCGTTTATATCCTTCGCAACTTGAAACCTTATACTCATGAGGGAACATTCCCCCGAGTGTCCATCTCCTGCATGCACCTCCTTGCATTGAGCATAGATACATTCCATTGCTGTAAATAGTTTTGCTTACTTGCAACACTCATTTCCTCCTCTGTATCATAGCATTCATTTGACTATGAAAAAACAAAAAATGATGGGCGGGAAGGGAGTATTATCTTATATTGGCAGCAACTGTGTCGCCTTTGAACATAGAACACAATTTTTGAGTCCACTTGTCATCATATTTTTGGGTTTAGCATGACCTTCAGAAGCTGAGCTCATTACATAGAGTTTACTCCCCCGACGGGTTACTCTTCCAGTCCCTATGGAGAGTTTGATTGATGCCTCATGCATCTCATGGTTTCAACATTAAATCTATGTTGCTAGAGTCTTCCATATGTCTCATGCTCTTGTTCAAAGGATGTCTATCAACCCGTGTCAACCATTCCTCAGAACTCTTGACTTTGCATGTCGGCCATACCCTTAGTTTGTCTCAGAATCACATGAAGCTGTAGTCCTATTGTGAACCCTGGTCCTACTTGCCTCATTGGTAGGTAATCTTGAACCCATCAATTGACATTTCATCATTGGTCATTGACTGGGTGGTTTCCCTTGTGTTCGACGACAAGACATCTATTCACACATTGGGATTCATGCAGTGTTGTTGGCACAGGGGCAGACCCTGGGGGGTTAAATGCTTCAACTACACACCAACAAAACCCTAACTACCGACCCTTTTAGCAACACCTGCGAAGCAGATGAAGTCTCACTTGAGGTAGAGGCAGAGGGGTTGCAGGAATCAAGTGTCTACAACCTAGATGGGACATAGATCTATGATTACAATACTTAACATAGCACTTAACAATTAGCATTCATTAGAATTTAACCCTTATTCACATCGCAGGTGAAAACCCTAATTACAGAGCAACACAATATTCAACAAGATCTAACACATTCAAGCACTTAGCACATAGAAATAGATCAAATATAACATTCATTCATATTACTAAGCACTAAGATACTATATCATATGCATCTAACATACAAAAATATGAAAACACGAAGCATAAATCACATCAATCACACAAAGCAACCATAACATAGGATATACGTGGTTCAACCCCAACGTGGGGCTATGTCCACCAATTCTTCATCTTCTTTATATCTTCTTTCAATATTCTCACATGCACAGAGCCACAAAACCAACTCCGCATAGGACATGAGATCTGCGTGCACCTTGACATATCCTCCTTCCCTGAGCTTGGCACAGCACAACACCTCTTTACAATCACTTGCACTCATCTCTGCAAGTTCTCAACGCACAATATGCACAAAGCTCTTACAATCACATAGATAAACTACTTACATTGCTTGCACTCAACACAATATCCTTCTTCTTCTACTTACATTGCCTAGCCTTCTATTTATATATTAAAAAAAGGCCTAAACATGGGTAAAAGCCCATGGGACAACATCCCATACCCGTTACAAAAATCCTAAACCCAAAAAGGCCCCCAAAAGGGGGAGAGGTCCCGCGATCTCCACTTATCTTGGCGCTCCATCTTTGACCAGCCTATCGAAGTCCCAAAATTTGTCAAACATGACCATCATTTCCACAAAACCTGGTAGAGGGCCAACTTCCTTCTCGATGAACTCCTGAATGACTTTCTCGGTGATAGGTCCTTCCAATCACTGTTCAACTGAGGTGACCACTTGTTCTGGATGTGCACCTTGTCCTTAAATATCCTCAAAAAATGTGCAAGCTTCCTCCTGCACTGGTTGGAGCCTCTGGGTCACTTCCATGACTTTACTCTGGATGGCATGGACCTGTTGCTGAGCCGTACACTGTTCCTGTGACCTTTTCATCCTCTCGACCAATGACAGTAGCTTCAACTGTGCTTGCACTGTTGCTGCTTGTTGCTTCGCTTTCTGGAGCTGTGACTCCAATGTCCTTAGTTCAGGGTCCTCTGCAAGGCGCTCATAGGTCTGCGCACTTCAACTGCTAAGTTGCTTGCATTCCAAGGTCAATTCTTTGATTCTATCAACTGTGATCAGGTAAATTTCCTCTCTTAGATCTCACACTTCCTCCAGAGTACTTGGCACGTCTTGAAATTCCAGTTCTGCTATTTGTGCTTGGAGTTTCTGAATGGATTCAACGAGCTTCCCCACCTGGCTTGCAACGGTTTCTTCTTCCATCTATTCTAATCCTATCATAGAGAAAAGTGCTCTGGTGGCTGCTTCTTTAACTCCTATATTCTCTGTGAGCAACTGTTCTTTCTCCTTCTGGATCTGCACTCTATCCTCTGCAAACTTTGCCTGGAGGTCATCTTTTTCTTACTGCGCAACCCGATGTTTCTCTATGGATTCCTCTTTTTCTTGCTTTAGGGCCTCTGTGGCCTGTTCCTTTTCCTCCTGGACATGATGAAGGTGAGATTATTTCGAGTCTGCTAATCTGCGTAGTTGGGCAGAATCATCTCCCAACTCTGTTCCTTCTGATGGCGGTGACGCAGTAGACACTGCGTGACTCGAATAAAGAGGCTGCTGTACTCCTTTAAGATCTTCTTCGATCCTGTCAAACATTGTCTCCTGTTTGGCTTCACTTTGTTGCAAGATATCATCCAAGGTGTTTGACACAACAAAAATGATAAGGTCAATGTCATCCACCGTTAGCACAGTCTGAAATGGTGGTTTATTGGATTTTGACTTCTTCCGCAATGTAGGTTTCTTTAGGGAAACCTTTATTTTCTTGGATGTCTCTATCTCTTTGAGGGGATCTTTAGGCGGTGTTACTTCACCTTGCTTCTACTTGTCTTCTTTCCCTTCATCATTTTCTTTGTTCACTTCGTCATATCCTCCTCCTTCAGGTGATTCTGATGCAGTCTCTTCTGAGGCGTTGTTCAGTTCCTATACATCTTCCTTCCTTTTCTTCCTGCTGTTGTTGGGTGCATCACATTCTTCTTGAGTGACTATAGGACTTTCGATGAGGTCGGGGTCAGACAGTTTTGCTTTTTCTACCGGTACCAATAATTCTGCATGCCATTCTTTTGTTATTTCCTCCATATCTTCCTCAGTGAGCTTATAGTAACTCTGCAGCTCCTCCTTGCTTTCATCTCTGCACGCAGTGATATATATAAACTGCCTATCTGCGTGGAACTTCACAAATGGCCTGAACTGATGCTGTGTATTTGGTGTCATGTGAGGGAAGGATTCAATGGTCCTCTTCAACTATAGATAATAGGTGTGGAACAACGCGTTTGACTGCCATTTCTTCGCAATTTCGTTCGAATACCATAGCGTAGTGAACTTCGCAGCTAGTAGTTCAAACGACTCAATTTCAGGGAATGTCGCTCCTTCCAGCATCTCCCAAGTAGTGAAGGAAATGAGAATCAACAACTAACTAAAATGAATCTCATAGCCCTGATCTTGAGCTTCGCGACAATCTTTCTCTAACTGGTTGACGAGGTAGCTCACCCAGTTCATTTACAACCCGTCAATGCATTTTCCTGCAAGGTCGACGATGAACCTCATGACCTGCATTGGCCTATTATTTATAACGAGCTTACCAACAATCAACTGGAAATCTAGGCGCACTACACCGTTATGGATGGAGGCTACCTTTTATCCCTACTTCCCCTTCTCTACATCACCATATGTGTCTTTGATTGTCTGTGCCAGGGCGCGATCTACAACCGTCCCTGGGTAAAACTCCTGTGGGTCTGGTCCTTGCATGCTTAACCCGATGATATGATGGATCAACGCCGAATCTACTGTGATGTGCCCACCCAACAATAGGTAACCACCATGGAAGCACAACAACAGGAGTTTAACGCACGCGTTAACCTCCCGATGTCTTCCGAAGTGTGGTAACTTCATTAGATTGGGGATCATGGACCTCGCGATGTCCATGGTCCATGGATGGGGGATTATCTTCAATTTCTTCCTGGATGTCTTGGTCAAGTACTTATATGGTGTGAGAATGCCTTAGTTCTTGCGGTCTCCCAAGTTATAGTCGCTTATCTTCAACGTCAAAACCCTTTCCAACTGGAGTCCTACTATGCGTATCCCCTTTGGGAGGTATGCGGTGATCACTGTGTAGTCGAGGTCCCTCGGGACGCTGTCACGACTCACCGCGCTAACCAAAGGTGGGATGTAGTTGGGAAGGATTGATGGGATGAGCTTCACATTCACCAATTCATCACGATTCTTGCTACGTTTCTCAACAACGGGTCAGCTAGATCGACGCTGCGCAGTCAACGGGGATGCTTCCAATCCTGGCATCGATGAAGCTTGTACACCTACGAACATCACCTTTTCAGCCATGAGGTCTATTAGGATCTCTTCGATGAAATTTTATACTATGATAATGTCATCCGACATGCATTCTTGAGATCGGATATCTCAAGTCGGTGAGAAAACACTCAATGTCACAAAACGGGTGGCGAGCTCTCAATAAGAACTGCACGAAAGCAACTAGTTCTTTGTAGGCTTAGATAATCACAATTGGAAAAAGTGTTTTCGGTGCAACGCTCGATGAGATAAATGGGCAACATCATAACAGACTCCTCCAACGGGTAGGAATGCCTTAGTCAATGCGATTTCATCCGTTATGTCATGGTCCCAACAGTCTAATGGCGATGATTCTGACAATAACTCTATTTCTAGCCATTCTAGAGCATTGTTCTAATGGTTGGGACGCCTCCAATGGTCATATTTCTCTGCTATGGTGAAGTGCCAATCTGTGCTATTTTGACATTCCGGCGAGGTTCAAATTCTGTAAGCCTTCCTTCTGCGAAGTTCTCTCTGGAACTTCTTGTAATTTTTCTAACTTAGCTTTCTTCTTACTGAGATTTCTAGCCTTCTTTCATGTGATCTGAGTTACTGGGTTCCTCTTTCCATTCTTATTCTTATCTGTACTTAACATAGTAACTTCACACTATTGAGGATATTTCACAAGTTTCGAAGATAGTACTTCTTCTCTCACTGGAGTAGGTGCTCTACTCTCCTGCATGGATAAGTTCTTAAAGTCTTCTTGCGTTCTTTTAACTTCGACATCTAGGTCTCTGGCCCTCAATTCCTTTGACGTGTCCTCCTATTCTTCTATTAAGTGCACTATTATCTTAGCCATGAAATCATTTAAGTCTTTCTTTTTCTGTTCTAGGGCTTCCTCTTCTTTTTTCCTTCGAATCTGATCTTTCTCAATCCAAGTCTTTCCTAGCAAAAGTGCAAAGGGGTCACTGTTCTCAACAAACTTAATGACCTCAAATTCTTCTTATGTCGATGATCTATGAGAAATAATAGGTACATGGGTAACTCTTCCACATAGAGTTATCAAATTTCCTTTAAACAATCCTATTCCTCCCAGTGAGGGAACCATAACAGGCTTTCCTAAGATCTCCCAAGTACTTTCTATCATAATTTTCACCTGTGTTTCTGCATCCAATACACAGTTTATGTCAAAGTCTCCTAATCTTGTTTCTATGCACTCTTTCTGTTATCTCTGTGATCATTCAATGTTTCTTTTATCTACAATAGTATATCCCCAGATTATTTCTGGTTCTTTAGCATATTCTTAGTCTCTTGGCCTTCCTTAGAGTTTTCTTGTCTCATATTCATCTTTTCATCTTAAGAAATCATTTTAGGGGAATCCAAAACTCCATGATCCACGGATTTACAACAAAGACAACTAGGATTTCTACCCGATCATTCCTTAGCAAGATGTCCTGGTCTTCTACAATTATAAAAAAAAGTCAATCCTCTCTTTCTCCTGAATGATCCCCAACCTTTCCTGTACTATGCACTGGGATCACAGTGGTGCATCTGCAAAAAATTCTTTCTAGGATCCTGCATCCACTTGTTAGTCCAACAATTCTTTCTATGCATAGGAATAACATATCTTTCACTAGTTCTATCAGATCTATTCATATCATATTTTCTTTCTTCTATCTATGCCCTAGTTTTCAGACTAGGACCAGATCTATCAAACATACCTAGATCCATTCTTTTGAAACAAAAATTTCGACTTATCTTACCTTTATCAGAGCACAAAGCTTTAAGATCTTACCTCTTTTCTTCAGATCTGGCTTCTTTTCTTAGCAAAAAGATTCGCAATTCAAGTAGAGTACTGCACACCTCAACAACATATTTACATATAGAGCCTTCTTATTTTCTTCAGTTCCCATCAATCACAGTTTTAGGTCCCGAAAACAGAACCATTTGTTGGCACAGGGGTAGACCCTAGGTTCAATGCTTCAACAACACACCAAAAAAACCCTAACTACTGGCCCTTTCGGCAACACCTGCAAATCAGATGAAGTCTCACCCAAGGTAGAGGCAGGGGGGGTTGCAGGACTCAAGTGTCTACAACCTAGATGGGACACATATCTGTGATTACAATACTTAACATAGCACTTAGCAGTTAACATTCATTAGAATTTAACCCTTATTCACATCGCAGGTAAAAACCCTAATTATAGAGCAACACAGTATTCAAAAATATCTAACACATCCAAGCACTTAGAGCATAGAAATAGATCAGATCTAGCATTCATTCATATTACTAAGCACTAAGCTACTATATCAGATGCATCTAACATACAAAAGGATGACAAAACTAATCATAAATCACATCAATCACACAAAGCAACCATAACACAGGATATACGTGGTTCACCCCTAGTGTGGGACTACATCCACCAACTCTTCGTCTTCTTTATTATCTTCTTTCAATATTCTCACATGAACAAAGACAAAAAACCAACTCCACATAGGATAGGAGATTTGGGCGCACCTCGCCAGATCCTCCTTCCCCTAGCTTGGCACAACACAAAGCCTCTTTACAATCACTTGCACTCATCTCTGCAAGTTCTCAACACACAGTATGCACAAAGCCTTTACAATCACATAGATCAACTACTTACATTGCTTTCACTCAGTGCAATATCCTTCTCTTCTACTTACATCGCCTAGCCTTCTATTTATATATTACAAAAATGCCTAAACATGGGTAAAAACCCATGGGTCGACATCCCATACCCATTACATAAACCCTAAACCCAAAAGGGCCTGCAAAAGGGGGCGAGGTCCCACTATCTCCACTTCGCTTGACACTACGTCTTCGACCAGCCTGTCGAAGTCCCAAAATTGGTCAAACATGACCGTCGTTTCCACAAAAACCGGTTGAGGGCCAACAAGTGTCTTGGATTCCATTAGCCTTATTGGTGGTTTCCTTGCCTTTGTCATAAATTTTCCTCATTGGTTGTTATTCAGAGGGTATTTTTTGTGTACCGCTTGCACTTGGCACACGTGAAAGACGCATAGGGTCGTTGGTTCCTGAATATGTTCTTCATTCTATTTCCTCCAAATAATCAAGCTCCTACTTTGTACCTCATGCTGAATGATGAGAAATTCCTTAATGATCTCCTTTCAGCGAGTCTCCTTCCATCGACTTCAGCTCATCTATTTTGGAAATGAGACGTAGAGTCCTATGAGTACCTAGAGGCTTGCAGTCATTAGTGACAGGTTCTATCACCATCGACATTTGGGAATGTCTCCTGATCGATGGATTCTTCAAGTGTTAGAAACCGAATCCTTTATTCACACTTGTAAGAATGTACTCTGTGCCTTGATACCTACTTTCATCATCGGTAGGCTGTCTCACATTTTTTAATGGTATACCTCAATGAGTGGTAATCAAATGAAGTCTCATTGTGTTTGACCTCAACTCCTTTATTCACACGATGTAGACTTTCACCTTTGGCGGATTGTGTAGAAGACTTGAAGACATCAGTTTGTAGCCACAACTCTCCTGAGCTATTGCTACCTTTTCATTGGAACAATACCTAAGTGACTTCAGTGATCACGGGAGATCAGATTGTACTCCATTGTATACATATATCTTTAGATTGATTTTGAGACTTGTTTTATTGGGCCTTGTTTGTGACTATGACAACCTTTGGCATGCAACCACATTTGTATTTTCCTATTCATGGCCATGTACAATTGTTTGGTATATTTTCACATGGATTTGCAGTGTAATTCAAATTGGCATCCATGTGTGCAAAGTCAGTACAAATTGTAATGATCAACTAGTTCTTCTAGCTGGGTCCCCATTATTCCACTTATGGGTTTTTATAATGTATTTCGGCCATCACAAATACTCCTCTAACCTCACACATTAGGGGGCATCTGTTATAGAAAGAGTTTCCTCACCCCATGAAATATTGCACATAGAGCCTTTCTCCATCTCTCTATGCATATTTGAAGTCCATTTTTGCAAATCCTAGAGATAAAAACATAATTTTTCCACATATATGCACCATGCCTACTATAAAACATGCGTATACACAGGTTGCACCACTACAACCCGCATACATCAGGAAATGTGCCCAAAATTGAAAAATGGTGTTGGGTTTCCATGTCACGTCATGAGATCAATGATCCTTGTCTATCCATATACTGGAAACGTTCCGAATCAGCCCTTCAGTTCCACTTGAAGGCTATAAATGGGCCAAATCTGAGCTATGGAAAAGAAGAGAAAGAATTCAACTTTGAGAGAAAATTTACTCTGGAGAAATTATGCACTTCACATTGAGTCAACATCCCTTTGTCCTTCAAGTCTGAACACATTGTTCAACCCTTCCCTTGCTGATTGCAAACTTCATTGTCTCTCTTATATGAGCTTTCCTTTGGTGGAGGATTGAAGTGGTGGAGGCCCAAGTGGAAGGAACTTCGTTTCTCGGTTCCGAACCGTGCCGACATGGAAGTCTGTAACTCATTCACTTCTGTTAATTATATCTTAATAGAAATACTCTTTTCTCGTCCAATTAAGATCTTGCAAATATTTGAATTATTATTCCATGGGCATATTTGTCATGAATGTTGATGGATTATGATATTGAATGTGCTAACATCATATATTATCACCATATGATTACGTTGCTTGGTTGTTGATGACTATTTGCATGCATATTGCTTTGAGTCAAGTGCTCAATGATGGACTTCATTGAACTTCCAGACAAGGTAGGCCTCTCATCTTGTCTTGTTAACATATTTTCTTATATAACATACTTGAGATTATAGTTGATTTCTGCAGTCATTTTCGTCTGTTGTGGTTTACCCCTAGACACAAAAAGATTTTCCTCATAACATAACCTCCCAGGTCCTGCTGTATATAATGAGGGCATCAAATAACAACCATATATGCCTCTACCTCTGCCACTGCCTGCAAGACTGGAAAGTGATTGGTGCATTGGTCAACCCCAAGGGTACAACCAAGAGATCATAATGAATATTGGAAGCAGACTTGTGCCTATCTTTCTCCCTAATACTCATTTGATGATATGATTCTCCCTAAGGCTCACCCATCCACTCACCGATCCTAGGAAACCTCAAATCAATGGTATGCCTTAAGACTCTGTTGGGAGGTCTCCTTGGTAGAAACACCCCACAACTCCACTGTACACTCGCGCATGCCAATGGATACCCTTGCACACTGCTACTGATTACTAAATCTTCCTGCACCACCCCATGTCTTGTAGATGCCACTGTATCCATCATTCTATTGATGTCACATGAACTCGTTCCCAAACACATGCCCATGACTGTCATATATCTGTCCACCCAATACGTGTATGCATATACTTCCTTGCGGCCTAGTCCACAAGAAATGTGCTCAACTATCTCCTTCGTAGATAATCCTTGAGCCTTTAGTGGGCTCTCAAAAAAAAGCAGATCATGATCCCCATAATACAAAACATGCACATGTTCAAAACCCTCTGTGTCAACCCTCTCCTAAAGCACCTGCAACTTTGAATGCCCTTCATGCGGGATCGTTACAAGAAGCTTCTCCCTCAAATCACGAGTGCCACTCATGCCCTCATGTGTCATGAAATCCAAAGATGGAGTCTCTGCTACTGTCAATGATGTAGAGCATGCAAAACTCAATTGGTAACAAAGCTCCTCAACCTCCCTTTCCTTGTCTTCAACGAAATCAAGAGCAAGTTCCCTATCCATGAACAAGTGAAAGTAATCGTATTTCATCTATTCTAGTGCTTCTTTGATGATGAGCAATTGGGTACTGGTGACTCCATCTGCAACTCCCTTTTGTTTCTCCTCCATATGGGTTCTCCACATAAGTTCTTCATTAAAATTATCAGCACCATATGCCCTTGTCAACACCTACATAATTTTCTCCTTTGTGACGAATAGTTGGCTCTCCAAATCATGCAATGTTATTTCATCAACATGGCATAGGCTGTCACCCAAGAGACCATATGAATCACCAGATGATACTATGCAATGATGGGACTCACATGAACTATCCTCCTCATACAAGATTTCTGATTTTTCCACCAAAGCAGCCCCTTCGTTGTCATCCTCCACGTGTAGCTTCCAACCTTTTTCATATTCTGGTACAATCATTCCTGCATCATCATACATGTAATAAATAGTATGATGTGTTGAATCAACGTCTTAGTTAGTTTCTATCCCTCTTGAACCATCCTCATCATCAACATCATACATAGGATCCTCAACATATTGATTGGAACAATTCTTCAGAGTCATCATACTTAAGACACGATGATTCATCCTCATCTTGTCCATCCAACACACTAGTGTCATCAACCTCATTGGTTAGATATGATGATGTATCATATGCTGCCATTTGGTGTTCCTCTATGTACACATCCTCCTCATGGATAGATGTATGCTCCTCCACCTGCTCTTCTCCCATCAATCATGCCTGCATCATCTTACATGTAATAAATAGGATGAAGTGTTTAATCCATGTCATAGTTAGTTGGTAACACTCTTGAACCATCCTCATCATCAACACCATACACAAGATCCTCAACATCGATTGATTGGAACAATTCTTCAGAGTCATCATACTTAAGACATAATGATTCATCCTCATCTTATCCATCCAACACACTAGTGTCATCAACCTCATTGGTTAGCTATGATGATGTATCATATGTTTCCGTTTGGTCTTCCTCTATGCATAGATCCTCCTCATGGATATATGTATGCTCCTCCACCTTCTCTTCTCCCATCAATCATGCCTGCATCATCATACATGTAATAAATAGGATGAGGTGTTGAATCCATGTCATAGTTAGGTGCTAGAACTCTTGAACCATCCTCATCATCAACATCATACACAATATCCTCAACATCGATTGATTGGAACAATTCTTCAGAGTCATCATACTTAAGACACAATGATTCATCCTCATCTTGTCCATCCAACACACAAGTGTCATCAACTTCATTGGTTAGATATGATGATGCATCATATGTTTTCGTTTGGTCTTCCTCTATGCACACATCCTCCTCATGGCTATATGTATGATCCTCCACCTGCTCTTATCCCATCGATTTTTTCCCTGTTCCTTTAAAGTAATCCTCGTCTAAATCCTTGGGCCAAGTTCCATGCTTGAGGGTGTAATAGCCTTTAAAGAGTAAAGCTGCATAGATCTCCTCATCTAATGTTAGATACTCTCGGTAGGCAGGCATGAATTTATTTTCTTCCAACTTCCTTGAAAGTTTAGTCAAACGTTCCAAATTTATATTCTTAAACCAATGCATCATGGCTGTTACAAAGTTGTAGTAATTTGGTAGTTTTCTGGTTTTAGGGTTTCATCAAACACTTAATAAATCCCTGTCCATGGAATGCACTATTGATTTCTCTCCTTTAGTTCCATGTCTTATGCAGTCACAGGTTGGCAAGATCACCAACTCTAATACCACTGTAATATTCCTGATAGCATTAGGCTAGGACAATAGTTTTTTAAAGTGAAATTTATGGTGCCTTGGGTGTTATACTTCTGTCAAATAGTTTGTACTCATACACTCTTTATGCATAAATATGATTAATGAATTTCTACAAATAGTTTGCATTACATTAAATGAACTTCCAACAAACACAATATATGTAACCCAAGTACATGAATCATGGAAGAGACAACAATAACATTCTTTATTATGAAACGAGTATGGAAATACAACAATACTATATCTATATTGGATACTATAGCAGCTACAACACTACACACTCAAACAAAAACCCAGAACTGATGCAAATGTATCTTCATTAGTTGCTAATGATATGCTCCAAAGCTCCCCAATCTTCTTCCTACCTTTACTAACCCACTTGCCTTTGTAGAGAGGCTCCCAGTCCACCCACACACTTACGACTCCTCCAAATGAGCTTGCGACTCTCCTCCAGGAGCTCACATGGTCTGCTGTTATCCTTGGGGCCTCTTCTTAAGACCTCACGACCTCTTCTAGTGCCTCCACAACATCCACACTTCATGGCTTGCAATGGGAAGGGTGTCGACCCCTTTTAATAAAACCCTAAAGAACCACTGAGATCCATAGGTCTCCTCCAAACCCCCACGATTTATTCCAATGCACACAAACCTGCAGAAAAGAGGGTTCGGTCCTCTAAGAAACCCACAATCCTCTCAAGCAACCCACTCAAACCTCCCAACTGAAGTACAAACAAGAAATGAAGCTCCAAGGAAGACCCTGAATGGATCCTTCACCTTATTATCTATGGTGGATATTGCACCACCGAAACCAAACCCATAAATGAAGGGTTTTGTCAAAACCCAATGAAAACTTAGCTCAAAGAGCATCCAAAACAAGAGATCAAATCATAATCCAAAGTGAAGCACTACCCCTCCTTTTATTCTTCTTCCGAGTCTTCTAGATTTCCTCCCTTTTGACCAAATGAAACCTAATCCTTAATTCCCCTTTAATTTTCACTTAAACATTAAAAATTACTTTGTAATGTTTAAATAATTAATAATCTTTTCTTTTAATGCTAGAAAGTGATTGCTTGGATTGTAAGTCATTCCCAGAATTTTGAAGTGCCTTTCTCATCATCTCGACCTTTAGATCTTATTGTCCCTATTCCAACGAGCTATTACACAAAGGTGTTCCCTCCAACAATATGAACAAAATAACATCTTTAGTGCATTTAATTAATTTATACTCAAGAATACCCTTAATTTACGAGAATCATTGGAATGCCATAGAACCAAGAACAAACTGTACGGAAGTGATCCTGATGATGAAATAAGGAGAATGGACTAGGATGATCCTCATATAAGTTCTCCAATTCACCCAAGAGCCCCGGTTAACCTCCATTTACTCCTCTGGCTAGGATGACATAAACCCATACAACCGCCTCCAACTGTAAAGAGGGAGAATCCAAAAATGGGGACATTACAAATGCATGAAGGATTTTTTTAAATTATGTGCTATCGTGAGTTCTCTTTCTTTTCTTTCATCTAAGTTATCATCCTCCCTAATCCAATTCCCCTATTTGATCAAATGGAACAATTATGTATGATATGTCTGAAAAAATAGGCAATTTAACATCTTTAGAAGTCTAGATTTCCATGATTGGTTGCTTTCCCTTGTAGAACACTTATTTTAACTACTAAATCTACTATTGTGGGGGTCTACATGCCCGTTGGTGTTGTTTCCTTAGTAACCTCTATGACCTTAATCAGATCCTTTGGTTGGTCTACTATTGGTTTCCCCTACATTTATATCTTCCTTCTAACATATCCTTTGGTGTCCATATAGAAGTTCTTGCATGTTAGCGCATCACATAAATAGGGCATGTGGGGTTTAGTTAAAAAAACAAATTAAATGAATCAATAAATTCCTTTTGGAAATTCGAAATGAAAACTATTTTTAAGGATGGTGATGTTGACCTTGACTTAAGGCACATGCTGTCAAAATAGACATCAAGTTTTGAATTTTAGTTGAGATTTTCAATTTGAACTTGGGTTTCTCAAAATTAACTTGTACGAAAAAAGAAAGGAAAATGGAGCTCATACAAGTGACTCACTCAGATGTGAACAATTTTCAATGGTGGGAAGAATAAAAACTACTAAGGATGCATGCAATCACTAACTATATTCGAATAGAGAAAAAAAATGGAATGCATATGGACATCACTGCAAGCTAAAACAAAAAAAATGCAACTAACTAGCTCATTTAAAAAACAAAACTTACTAAGTGAACAAGAGTGTTTCGAAAGTGAGTACTTAGTTAGCAAAGTTGATACACAAGTGGTTATTTTTGGGCTGTAATTTTTGTGAATTCTTTTGCAGTTTTAAGCATTACAAGGGGAAACTAATCATCGCTTTACTGCATAGAATATTCTAACAAATGATATTTACATTTTGATTTCAAACTTTTAATTCAAAACCCAAAGAACAATCTTACTTTTATTTTTAAGTTTGAAAGGTGGTGGTTTGAGTTATGGCACTATTGAATTGAGCCAAGACAAGACTGGTTTAAAATATCTTTAATGCAGAATTGATATGCATATGTTAAATAATTCGATTTTATATTTTAAAAGTCCACATGTGAAGAGATCGAAGGTGATGGGGGTTTGATTTGATAATCAATGCTAATTGAAAAAATGGAGATCGATTTTCATTATCTTCAGAAGAGCGAGGGACCACTCTGGACATTTGGCTCGATTATGGAATCAAAGTAGGGGTTGATGAGGAGGAGGCCCAATTTGAAGGTTTAGACAGATTAGGAGTTTGGATGTGTTATGAGCATTTAGTGGAAATGATGCTCGATTTTGAAAATCTTGCCGATTATAATAGAACTCTAAAGATTTTCAAAAGTAAGGCTTCATGTTCAGGAGAAATATTTGAAAGGTTGCATGGAGGCTTAGAAGAAAATCAAACAAGTGAACAAAATATACTGACAAGGGAGGATGAATTGAAAATTGGGGCCAATTGAAAGATCGAGACCCCTTCTCACTATCTTTTGATGAGGGAAAGCTCAATTTCGAAGATTAGAACAATTACCAAATCAAACCAATATTAAGGAACTTTAGGGACACAAGGGCCCGATTTGAAGGTTTAAACCGATTAAAGAATACGACTTTCCAAGATTTGGCCCAAAGCTTGAAGAAAAAATAAAACAAAACAAAAATCATCAAACAAAATCAAAAGTTTGTAAAGTTCGAATGATAATAAGAGGGCTCAATTTGGAAATTGATCCCAATCTTGAAATTGGGACAAGTCTTAGCAAAGTGAGGTGAATTTAAGGATCAACTTTTTAAGTCGTGCCTAATGGAAAATTAGGGGAAGACAAGTTTGAAGATAATAACAAATTGAATTAAAAAAGAAAGGACCATTTGAATGGAGAATAGAAGGGGCTCAGTGTTGAAGTCAAGTTAGGAGAACATGAGTGAAATGAAAAGGGAGCTTGATTTGACAATCAGGATTGACGTAGAATCATAGGGGTAAAATTAGAATATGAAAGGTAGGGAAAACAAGAGAATTGAACGAGTTTGAAAAAAAAGGCTTGGATACAAAAGAAAAGAAACTTCAATGAAAAAAAGAGAGAGATTGAACTAAGGAAAATAAAGAAAAAGATGAGGAAATGGGCCCAAAGTTCAAAAAATAAGCAAGTTAAACTTATTAAAGAAAAACACTTCTCAAATCAAAAGAACAAAACTGAGCCATAATTAAGAGAGTGAATCATGGAGGCTCTTCTAACTTATTCATTTCAAAAGCATTGAAAGAAACCAAGCCCATGCGACAATGAATAGATAAGATCAATATAAATACCGAAAGGAAGGAGGGGAGTCCAAGTTTTACCCAAAACTTAAGGGGGGGATTGTTGAGAGAATAAAAAATGGTGACACAGTGAGAAAATCCAAAAATATTTGAATCAATACTTATTCAACCATTTCTTTTAATCGAAAGACACAAATGTCAGAAAGATAATACCTTGGAATTCAAAAAAATGGATTCTTCAAGTTCTCCCTTTGTAACTTGAACTCAAAGTATCCCAATCATACAACTTCATTGATTTGCAACTTGCCTTGAAGACAAAAGTATGGAGTTTATTTCTTTTAAATCTTCACTTGATGTTTGAGGTAGAAATCATTATCACACAATCTTATTTTTTCAAATTGGGGTTGGATATTTTAAATAGATAGGTTGTTTCTCTTTCCTACAATGTTAAGCTCTAAATAGTGGCACATTACCCCTTAATTGGGGCATATTACATTAGTATTGTTATTTTATTTATGTCGACATGGGTCCATTAGTTGTAATTGTACCTCCTATTTTCCTATATATACCAAGGAGACCTTTTCATTTGGAATCATCTTGTATTTGTAAATTCATGTGGTGTATAAAGAGGTTTCCCCCTCGAAGAGGCTTATTATATGAAATTATCTCTTTATCAAGGCGTTGAGTACTTATTATGAGGTTTTTTTATGCTATTTTGATATTTGGTTCTTAACATTTGGTATCAGAGCTCAAGGTCTTAGGGTTTCACTGCTGTATCTGAGATACCTTTTCATTTTTGCTATAACTCTTTTTCTATGAAGTTTTAGAAGGAAATACTTGGAGGATATTTAGTAGACGAATCAAGGTACTTAGAGTTCAAATTCAATCTCTTGATGCCTTATATGTTCAGAGATATATCCTGTGTAAGATAAGGTTCTAGAATCATCTTGAATTTAGTCATCGTAATTTTTTCGCTATAAAACTTTTTCTGTGGTGTTTCATACCTTGAAACATAGAGGCTATTCATATAAATTATCAAGGTAGCTGTGATAAAAATTTCAGCTTCTAGGTCATCCTACTTTTGTAGATACACCCCGTGTAAGATAAGGTAGCCGACTAGTCACATTAACTAGTCTCAAACAGGTGTTCCGGGTAAAAAAATGATATATTATTTAGTAGTATCCAAATTAAGTGAGCCTAGTTGCATTGGACAATGGACAATCTGTAGTATTTCTAGTGCAAGTTTCAAAATCAAATATCAGATATTATGCTCTTGGCATGCTTTACAAGTACTCTCTCCTAGTACATTCTCCTAGAAGGGAAAAAAATCAACAAGGTGTGGGGAAATTACCATAAATTCCACTTGGCACGTCCAATTGTGATCAGACCTGTGGCATTGCAAAGAATACGTATCAGAGAACTACAAAATGAAATTTTTATACCCATAAGGGCCAGAATTTTGGAGATACAACAAAAGAAAGATTGTATAGAAGAAACATCTCAAAATCAAGGTTTAAAAGTGATACTTGGCCAACATGCCACCAAAAAAGGGAACTTCTACACCAAATAATCCTTTAGACAATATGACTTGGACTCTTGATGAAGGTGAAGAAATGCACATGGACATAAATGATTGACAAAAGAAGAAAATAACAAAAGATGAACTACAAGGGATGATGGATTCAACTGAAGCTAATTTGGAGGCAACAATGGATACTAAGATGGATGGTTTAAAAAGGCAGATCATGGAAGGATTGAAAATTTTCCTAATAGCGAGGCCACTTGAAAGTGAAAATGTATCCCATGAAATTCATGATGAGGACACAAGGAAGATGAATCAACACTGGAGAAACTCCAAATTTGGGTTGAAGACCAACCAATTTCCTAAGATCGATATGAGGAAGTTTGATGGAAAGGATCCAATCACATGGATACTTCATATGGAGCAGTTCTTTGATCTACATGATGTGCCACACAAAAAAAAGGTATGAATTGCTTCTTTATATTTAGAGCTCAATCAATTTGTGTGGTATTGATGGCTTTTTTCTCACAAATCACTTGTCACGTGGACACTTTTCACAGAAGAAATGATATCACACTATGAGGATACAAGGAGAAATACCTTCTTTATCCAATTGATAAATATCAAGCAAAAGGGTTCAATTGCAGAGCACAATGAGAACTTCCAAATATTGAATATAAATGTAACAAATATTCTAGATGAGCACCTGATTGATGTATTCATAAGAACTTTAAAGGATAACATTCAACATGAGGTTCGCCTTTGGGAACCCAAATCATTGGAGAATGCATTCAGGGTGGTGAGAACTGTTGAAAGTAAAAATATACCTATGGCTATTAGAAGGACTACTCCTAACATCTATCAAGAGAATAATGTTCCTTCTTCTAAAACACCTCAACCTACAAGGTTGACACCTCAACAATTGGAGGAAAGAAAATAAAAAAGGTTTATGGTTTAATTGTGACAACAATTACAGTAAGGGACATAAGTGTGGTGAGAAGAAATTATTCTACATAGAGTGTGAAGAGGAAGAAGAACAAGAACAAGAACAAGAACCATCTCCAGATGAAAACATAGAAGAGATTTATTCTGAAGAGTTGAATCCCATGATATCATGTAATGCATTGGATGGAATTAGCACTCCTTAAACCCTCAAGATCGAAGGATATATCAAGAAAAAAAGGTAATCGTCCTAATTGATTCTAGTAATACTCATAATTTCGTTCACTATAAATTATCCAAAGCTCTCAATTGCTTTATATATCCAGCGCCAGAGTTTCAAGTAATGATTGGAAATGGAGGAACTATCAATTGCTCATGAAAATTCCATAACATCAATCTTACTATGGGGGAATATGTAATGAATAGTCCAATGATTTCTATACCCATGGGTGGTGCTGATGTAGTACTATGAGTCCAATGGTTACAATCATTGGGAACAATGGATTTTAATTTTAAAGAAATTTTCATGAAATTTTCATTAGAAGGAAAGGAAATTGAGTTAAGGGGTATCACAGGGAAACCCAGTAGGGTGATAAGCTCTAATGGCATGGCAAAATTATTGAAAAAGGGGAATCAAGGTTTAATTGTACAACTATGCTCACTAGATGTTCAAACATCTAAGCCATCTATTCCCCTAGATATCCAAGGGATCATTGATAAACATTCCAAAGCATTTGAATATATTCCCAAAGGTCTTCCACCCACCCGAAATCATGATCATGCTATTCACCTAATTCCTGGGAGTGTTCCTCCTAACATTAGGCCTTACAGATACCCTTATGCCCAAAGGAGTGAGATTGAGCGTATGGTTGAAGAAATGTTATAGGCCAACATTATTAGACCTAGCCAAAGTTCTTACTCTGCATCGGTGGTAATGGTACTCAAGAAAGAGGTATGATGGCATATGTGTCCAGATTATAGAGAGCTCAACAAGATCACCATTAAAAATAAGTTTCCCATTCTCGTCATTGATGATTTTTTAGATGAACTACATGGAGCAATATACTTCACAAAGTTGGATCTCCATTCATGGTATCATCAGATTAGAATGAAGGAAACAAATATCCCAAAAAAAAACATTCCAAACTCATGAAGGCCATTATGAATTTTTGGTCATGCCTTTTAGCATTACGAATGTACCTTATGCATTCCAAGGGTTGATGAATTCCATTTTCAAGCCCTTCCTTCGAAAATTTGTGTTAGTATTTTTTGATGATATACTAATCTATAACAAATCTTGGGAGGATCATGTTTGACATGTTGACAAGGTGCTACAACTACTACAGGAGCAACAACTATATGCCAAACCATACAAATGTTTCTTTGGGGTGAAGGAGGTAGAGTATTTGGGTCATATTGTATCTCATGAAGGTGTCAAGGTAGACCCTAACATGATTAAGGCCATGATGAACTAGATGATTCCCAAAACATTGAAGAATCTTAAGGGATTTTTGGGTTTGACAGGTTACTACCACAAGTTTGTTTGGAACTATGGTAGAATAACAACACCTTTAACAACATTAATTAAGAAGGATGCATTTTCATGGACTGCAGAGGCAAATCAATATTTTGAACAAATTAAAGAGGCGATGTGAAAAGCTCATGTCTTGACCACACCAGACTTCACAAAAACCTTTATTGTGGAATGCGATGCCTTGGGAAATGGCATTGGTGTTGTTCTAATGAAAGAAGGAAGGCCCCTTTCTTTTGAAAGTTGACCACTCAAGGGAAAGGACTTACACAAACCCATTTATGAGAAGGAGATGATGGAAATACTACATGCAATGAAACAATGACGCCCTTACCTAATAGGTAGGCACTTCAAGGTTAAAAAAAATCACGATAGTCTTAAATAATTCTTGGAACAAAGAATGTCTTAAGAAGAACAACAAACATGGGTGACTAAGATGTTGGGTTATGATTTTTAAATCATCTACAAAAAATGGAAGCAAAATGTTGTGGCAGATGCACTCTCAAGAAAGGATGAATATGTTGAGGCCTTTCTCTGCGCTATCTCGATCATCCAAGATGATTGGATAATAGAAGCGAGGGATGAATGGAAGAATGATGAAAATGTGTGGACTCTCATTCAAAGGTTGCAACAGGATTCCAGTGCATCAGATACATTTACATGGAAAAATGATTCACTATGGTACACAGATCACTTATCTTTATGTAATAACTCCCAACTCAAACAAAAAGTACTCTTGGAATTGCACACCTCTCCGGTAGGAGGGCACTCATGATTTTTGAAAACCTACCATAGGTTCAAGAACGATTTTTTTTGGGGTGGCCTTAAAACTGATGTTCAAAGGTTTGTGGCAGAATGTTTGGTTTGCCAACAAAATAAGGTGGAAACTATTAAGACCCAAGGTATTTTACAACCATTAGCCATCCCAATTCAACGCTGGGAGGAGGTTTCCATGGATTTCATCATAGGGTTACCAAAGTCTGAAGGAAAGAGTGTCATCATGGTGATTGCTGATAGACTGACCAAGTACACACACTTTTGTGCACTCTCTCATCCTTTTAAATCCAATACAGTTTCCATCACATTCATGGAGACAGTTCAAAAGCTACATGGAAGCCCAAAGATTATTGTAAGTGACAAATATCCCATCTTCACTGGACATTTTTGGACAAAATGATTTTCTTGTTTGGGTACTCAATTGGCTCATATCTCATCTTATCATCCTCAATCTGATGGAAAAACTGAGATAGTGAGCAAATGTCTGGAAGGATACCTTCGTTGCTTTGTCTCTGATAAGCAAACACAATGGTTCAAGTGGTTTCCCTTGGCAGAATGGTGGTATAACACTTCCTTTCACACTGCAACAAAAATGACACCATTTATGGAAGTCTATGGATATCACCCACCTTCCATTACTTCCTCTCTAAAAGAAAAATCTAAGGTTAAAGTAGTGGAAGATCACATCGAGCATCAACAACAAGTTCTCCAACTCTTAAAGGACAACCTGACCATGGCACAAAATCACATGAAACAACAAGCAGATCAACATCGTAGTGAAAGAAGTTTTGAAGTAGGGGATTGGGTATTTTTAAGACTACAACCATACAAACAGATGTCCCTCAAGCAATCTAAGAAGGATAATAACTTATCACCAAAGTACTATGGCTCTTATAAGGTGTTGCAAAAATATTGGAACTATGGCATACAAATTGGAGTTGCTCGCATTTTCGCGAGTACACCCAATTTTCCATGTTTCATGCTTAAAGAAGGTTATAGGTGACAAGATCCCAGTTCAAACTATATTTCTAGAACTTGATGAGGAAGGAAAAATCATATTGGAGCCTAAATCTAGCACTAGCACAAGAATTCACCAGCTGAGGAATAGATCCATTTCAGAGTATCTCATTAAGTGGAGGAAACTACCCGTTGAAGGTTCCACTTGGGAAGATGAGTCTTTTATACAAAGCATCCAAAATTACTCAAGCGTTGTGGAAAACACTTTTCTAAATGGGAGGGGCATGTTAATCCCTAAATAGTGTCACATTACCCCTTAATTGGGGCATATTACATTAGTATTGTTATTTTATTTATGTCGGCTTGGGTCCATAGTTGTAATTGTACCTCCTAGTATCCTATATATACCAAGGAGACCTTTTCATTTGGAATCATCTTGTATTTGTAAATTTATGTGGTGTATAAGGAGGTTTCCCCCTCGAAGAGGCTTATTATCTGAAATTCTCTCTTTGTCAAGATGTTGAGTACTTATTCTAAGGTTTTTTTATGCTATTTTGATATTTGGTTCTTAACATGCATTGTTTATCCATTGCTTTTGTGCATCCATAGTCTTGGTGGAGTTACCCTGAAATAACAAACCTTGCTTTGATACTAGTGAATATCCATATCCCCGGTAGAGATATCTACATCCCCCCACATATGATTGAATTTCATGTCCCAATCCTTTTACCAAATTAGGTGCATATGTTATATACATGGTGGATGGGGGAAACATATAGTCTTTATAACCAAGTGGATATAATGCATGTTATTAGGAAATGATTGCCCATGCCTACATAATAAAGATATTCCCCAAAGATACACACACACACACACACACACACACCATGGAGGTATGACTACAAACCTTTCACATGGTGTGCTCATTTAATGTGAATAGATGACACCTTCACGTTGGTTAAATTACCACTTAATTAAAATTTCAAGATTTTTCAAGTTTTAGTTATTTGAGGATCCCCAAATCCACCATTGTTTTAACTTCTTCATGTGAGTCATGATCGAGGAATAAGATAAAATATTATTGAGATTAGAAATTGTGACTATTGCAAATTTTCAGGGAGACCACAAATTGGTTAGCAAGTGTACAAGCTACATGGTGAAAAATTATTTCTAAAAGGAAAGAAATGCAAAATCAGATTTTCAAAGAAAAATTAAATCTATTAAACAAAACTTGGAATAAAGAAAAATACTAAAATTATTCTAAAGACTCAAATCTTAAATCAATAGATAACCATTAAACAAGACTAATGAAACAAAAACTATTATGTACATGTTAACTACCTTTAGGAAGATAACACAAGTATCTCTTCAGAATTTGGCATTAACAAGGAGAAGTTATACCTACCCCTCCATGTTCTATACATAGTTTATAAGTGCCAAGGCCAAGTTTTTCAGCTACTTGAAATGGGCCAAGCCACAAGTGTTGAAACTTCATGTACTTCCCTTTAAACTTGTTTAGTTTATCCCACTTCAAAACAAGGTCTCCTACCTCAAGTATTTTCACTATTTGTTGATGAACAATAGAATTTTGCTTGGTTTTCTCCCTCTTCTTCTAGATTTATTAAGAGATTAATTCATCTTTGGATAGTTGAGAAATTATGCTCCCTAGAATCTTGGGTAAGTTGGAGGAAGGGTAAGAAAACATTAGGAGGTAAGATGTCTTCTTTTTTGTATTCCAAAATTTAGGGAGAGTTTCCTAGAGTGGCTTTGGGTGTACCTCTATCATCCCATAGGGTATTCGACAGTGCATTGTGCCAAGTCCTTTGATAATAAACTACCATTTTCTTTAGAATCCTAATTAGATTCTTTTTAGCATATTCTAATACACCATTTCCCCAAGGGTAGTAATTGGTAGATTACCTTAAAATGATTCCCTTCTCTAAATAAAAAATAGTTGATTTTAAAGAGGAGAAATATGTAACATTACAAAAAACAAGAACAACAAGAATCCCAAATCTAGTAATCAATGGTTATTCAATGAACCTGATGGCAACTGCTTCATTTACTTTAATCAACAAGACTACTTTTTTCCATCTTGTGAAATATTCTATAGCTATTAAGATGTATTTGTGTTATTTTGTGGAGTTAGGGTTTATCTCCCCTATAATATCTAGACCCCATTGCTAGAACGGTTCATTAATTGTCATGGGTTATAATAGGATAATAGACTTATTTTATCAACTTGCACTAGTTTGGAAGAATTTGTACCTTTAGGTGTATGACTGAGTATCTCTGAACAATGTTGGCCAATAATAACTAGCTTTCAATATTTTGTGAGATACTGTTTCACCAACAAAATGTCCTCTAGCTAGTCCATCATGCAATTCCTTGAGAACATGGTTAACATCTTGTTTTTCTATGTATCTCAATAATACCCCATTGTAATTTTTCCAAAATAAAACACCATTTACAATTTGGTATTGGGAATATTTGGGTCTCAGTGCTCTTCTTTGCTTCTTATTCAAATTTGTTGGAATCTCACCAATTTGTAAGAAATGTTTCAAATTAGTGTATCAAGAATCCATTGTATTTAGAATGAACAAGACTTATTGGGTGAAAAGTGACATTTCATTCTCCCTTCGTCAAGAAAGTGAGATAGGTCTAGTGTTTTTGCTACCTATTTACGTAAACCTCAACATTTAATTTTTTTTGCAGGTTTAATTCTAAGTCATATTCTTGTAATGAAACCATCCAATTTCCTATCCTATGATCCAATTATTTTTGTATAATCAAAGATATAACAAATTGGTGAAGCACAATTACTTTGGTATGATTTTTTAAAATGTAGGGTCTGAACTGTTTAAAAACCTTAAAGATTGGAAAGATTTATCAATGGCTAGATAATTCAGTCCACCCCCCTTGTAGATCAATGCTAAAAAATGAAATTGGGTGGTCATCCCCTTGCTTATTATTTTGTGTGAGAACTATTGAAAGAGGATGGTTAGGCACAAATGCATATATAAATTTTTTTGTGGTAAAATCAATAGGCTATGTGATGTTAAAGTTACTACAATTGCAGATTTGGTTTTTTCAAAGCCTTCTTTCTCAATAGATGTCCATTTAGAAAAAAAACACATTTTTTAATCATTTTCTATGAAGGCTTGATGGTTTTAGCAAAGTCTGACACAAATCTCCCCACAAAGTTGATTTTTCCAAAGAAATATTTCATCACCTTCTTGTTAATAGGCATGGGAATCTGTGTGATACATTTTGTTCTTTCTAGATCAATCATAATCCTATATTTCAAAATATTATGGCCAAGAATTTTTCCTTTTGACATTGCGAAGATGTTTTTTTTTTGGATTGAAAGAAATGCCATATTTTCGACATATTTGAAAAATCTACTTCAAGTGGTGTATGTGGTCTACCCTATTTCTTGAATACTGTCAAGTCAGGAGTGGCTAGGAAAGTAACTCCACACTTTGATGATATTGCATTAACTAGATAGGTGAATAAATTCAAATAAAATGGTTGTTCGTCTTCCATAACATATAACACTTTTTATCACCTATGACTTCTCATATGTACATTATTGTTACAAATAACGCAACCACAAAGAATTACATGTCCAAAATTCCCCCCCTTAATCCGAGGGGGTGTGTGAGTCCAAGCATAATTCTAAACTTCACAAATTTTTCTCTTCCAGGCGCTTTGGTGAAGATGTCTACAATTTTCTCATTTGTGGAACAATATCTCAAGTGAATAGTCTTGGCTTCTACATGATATCGAATGAAGTGATACTTTGTGTTGATGTGCTTGGTTCGATCATGGAATCTAGGATTCTTGGCCAACTTGATTGCATAAGTATTTTCAACTAGAAGATGAGTAGAATTTACTTGTTTCTACTGCAAATCTTCAAGTATTTTCCCGAGCCACACAATCCCCTTTGTCACTTCTACAACTGCCACATATTTTTCCTATGTTGTGGACTCTGCTGGAATTGATTGCTTGTGTGATCTCCAGGAGACAACTGTTGATCCAAGACTCAAGAGATATCCTAAAGTTGATACTCCATTTTACTTATCTACATCAAAGTCCGAGTCATAATATATGATCAGGTTGAAGTCATCCACCTTAGAGTACTTGAGTCCAAAATCTTGAGTTCCTTTCAAGTATTTCATAACTCTTTTTGCAGTAGACCAATATCCTTCACAATGCTTTTGCATGAAACTGGAAAGAATCCAAACAAAAAATGAAATGTTTGGTCTGGTGGTAGTAAGATAGATAAGACTTCCCACAATATGTTTATACTTGGTTGCATCCTCAAATTGATTCCCTTATTTTGATGTGAGTTTCAAATTATGTTTCATTGGAGTAGAAACATGATTACACTCAACCATGCCAAACTTGTTCAATAGTTCTCCAATGTACTTCTTTTGGGAGATGAATATGTACTTTGGGGTTTGTATCACTTCAATGCCTAAATAGTAGTGAATATGTCCCAAATATGTCATCTCAAAGCCTTTATTCAACTCTTTCTTTTTGGATGCAATGTAGTTCTCATTTTTCCCTATTATGAACAAATCATCTACATATACTACAAGATACACAACATTTTTTCCAACATTCTTGACAAACAAAGTTGCATCGTCAAGATTGAAATGCTTGAAATTTAATTTCAGAAGATGCTCGATTAAATTTTCATACCATGCTCGCGGTGCTTGTTTCAAGCCATACAAGGATTTTATGAGCTTTCATATCTTATGTTCTTGTCCCTTCACAACAAATCCCTCTAGTTGAGATATGAACACATTCTCTTTCAAGTCTCCACTCAAGAAATAACTCTTCACATCCATTTGTGCTGCCATGGAAAATAGAGTGCGGATGGTATCCCATTTTGTTGTGGGGGAAAATGTCTCCTCATAATCAACAACATATTTCTGTGTAAATCCTTTTTCCATGAGCCTTGCTTTGTGCTTGTCAAAAGAGCCATTTGATCTGTACTTGTTTTTGAATACCCACTTGCATCCAATCAGTTTGGTTCCATATGGAGGGTCCGCCAACTTCCATGTTCCATTCTTGATGAGAGAATCATATTCCTTATGCATGGATTATCTCCATTCATCATGAGAAGCAATTTATTTAAAGGAAGTTGGTTCAAGGTTAGTAGAGAAATTCAACTCACAATCATATGAAACATCCATGCCATCTACATCACTTGAGTATGGATTATCTACATTACCTCCATCTTGTTTTGAGGACAATTTAGTTCATGTCTTCTTGAACTCATTAGGATGAACACTTTCAATTGTTTTTGTGAGCCATTTGGTGGACCTTTATGAGATGGTCCAGGTTGCTCGGCTGATTGAGATGGTGATGAGTTCTCATCATGCCTCAACTTTTCAATCCTCTCGATCACATCATCCGACTGAACTTCAAGTGTTGATAAAGTGGCATGAACTTCTTCATGTGGTTGAGATGGTGCTACAAAAGGAGATTCCAGAGATTGACCCAAGATAGGGATCCCCCCTTCAATATGTGGAATCTCATCATCAAATTCATGATATGTCTTTACACGAGTGAATCTGTCTAGATGATTAACTTCCTTTCAAAAATTTCGTCTTTCTTGGTGGATTCAAGAAAGATCACATCTCTGGAAAGGATGAAGTTATTGTTTGTCTCATCATAAATAAGATACCTCTTGGTGGTATTTGAGTACCCCAGGAAGATGCACTTACGATTCCTTGCATCAAGCTTGCTTCTTTTTTGCTTAGTAATCAAGGCATAATAGGTTGAATCAAAGACCCTGAGATGCCTCAATGAAGGAATGTGACCATACCACATTTCATATGGAGTATTTATTTTAAGAGCATGAAATGGACATCTGTTTTTGACATAAACTGCACATAGAATTGCAACATCCCAAAACATCATGGAACGGGCCATATTTAGGAGTGTCTTGTTCATTCATTCATCTACACCATTTTGTTGAGGATTGTGTGGAACTTGTTTTTGATGTTTTATCCCATGTTGGCAAAGGTAAATTTCAAATTCATTAGATGTATATTCTCTTCCATTATCAGTGCAGAGAGAGATAATACGAGACCAATCTTCATTTTGAATCCATACATGAAATTTTTTAAATGTTTCAAAAACTTGTGATTTATCTTTCATCAAGTACACCCAACACATTATGGTGTAATCATCAATAAAAGTCATGATATATTTGTTTCCATTTGCATAAGGAACAAGAATAGGGCCACACAAATCATAATGAATCAATTCAATTTTTCTACATGTTCCGGAAGTAGAATCATGAAAGGGTTGTTTGTTGTGTTTTCCAAGGATGCAAGAATCCCATTGCTTCAATTTCCTAGGAATAGTAGGTAAACCAAAAACACTATTCTTTCTTAACAAACATAGACTGTCATAATTAATATGGCCAAATATAGAATTCCACAAAAGACTAGATGACATTATACCCGAGTCATGATGAGAGGGGTATGAAAAATTGTCTGTATGAGAATATGTCCCATTCAACTTCAACAATATTCCATCTTCTATTCTAGTCATGACAACCATGTTGTCAGAATCCTTCCTTATCTCAACTTTTCCACTAAACATATGAACACAGTGGCGTTGTTTTCTAATGTGCACAAGGGACATCAAGATTCTTTGCAGCTTGAGAATATAGCGTACATTATGTAGAAGAAAATATGGGAGTCCAAGCAACTTAATCCCGATGGTGCCCATTCCCAAGGGTTTGAGACTAAATCTTTCTGCAAAATACACTACACCATCTACATTGTCATCAAAGTCTTCGATGAAATCTCTTCGAAATGTCATGTGGGAGGTCATGCCTATGTCAAGAAGTCATGCATCTCCCCAAGAAGCAAGTGAAGTGTTAAACAAATCTTCAATTACTCCTACATTTCAATATGAAACTATGTAATGAGAAAGTGTTTTACCTTCTGCTGGTTCTGAAGTTTTATCTCTATCTTCTTTCTGACACTGTCTTTCTTCTTTGATATTTTTCCATGGAACTCTGCAATCGATGGCATCATGTGACCCATTTACTCTACAATGGGTGCAATGAAGTTCGAATTTTCCCAGGGATTATGCAAACCCTCCTTCCCTATGAGATTCTTTGTGCTTCGTCTTCTCTTACTATCTTCATGTTGTTCATCAAATAAAGTGCCCATGATGTCCACGTCACATATATATGGAATATATTCAGAGAATGTATGCTCAAAGTGTTCACCAACCGACATATAAAATTTCATATCTCATGGGAAAGAAAAGCAAAGTAATTGCTTTCACCACACGTTCACCTCCATATGTATGCACACCATAGACAAATCATATCAACTAGGACTCTGAGGGATATGGTTCTAGTGAAGAATTCTTGGGAGGAATATCCACAATTGAACTCACAATCAGTGTCAAACAAACTCACAACAATGTGTCCATATGGTACAACACCTTATATTGAAGTCGACATGGTATTAAAAGAGATTTTCTTTGGAAGATTCAACCAAAATGAGCAATGCAATTACAAGATGATGATTCTACACATCAATTAATTCAATACTTAGAAAGATATAGACCAAATTTTATGGCGTAGGGTTTTTAAGTATAAGGTTGCGACACACTGGTCGCAACTACACAACGCTCGACGTACGGTATGAGGCCGAAATTGGAGGTGTTAAGTGAAACCGGATTTGATTACCCACCAATTTGAATTCGATGTAGGTTACAATGGAGGATTAGGTTACAATGGAGTGTTTAATGAAGGGAAATCACAAAAAAATAACCAACGAATGAATATGTGTACCAACTGCTACTTGAATGGATGCTAGAAAATGGGCAATAAGATATTGACGTCCAACACCTCTTGCTCAATTCCACACTCACCCAAAACAAAATCATTCACAAGATACCTAGAGGGAATCGATGAATTGTAGAGGTGGATGAATATGTAAAGACCATGGTTTAAAGAGAGTAATAGAACATAGGTCGTGATGAAAGAAGCGAACACATCCATATACTATCTAAAACAAAAAATGTAAGCATGTCTTTCAGTTGGCAAATGATACATTCCAATATTAATATTTTTGGGTTCTCAACAATACCCAAATTAATCAATTTGTAATTCATGGAAGAGCTGTTGGTATTGACATTTACAAATCCTCAAAACCTACTTGATAGGTCATATAGATTAAGACCTTTTTTTGAATGAAATTACCCTTAAAATATTTCATTTCATCTTAACAATGTTGTAAGGATTTCAAGTGTTCATCACCATGAATTATTGCATCTTTGAAAGTATCTTTTTTAGTAAAAAATTGAACGATATGTTGATCATCATCAAACACACCTAGTTAGTGGCACCATCAAGAATTGATGGGGTAAAAAGTAATTGAATAGAAAATCCATCCTTTATTGGAATAAGTTTAGAAGCAACATTAGCCAATAATGATCAACAACTATATTCTTAAATCATGGAATATAAGTAATGTTAAAAGCATCGAATTCATCAATTAACTTCCATACCCAAGATGGTAACTTTCCTAATAGATTGATAAGTAGTGAATGGAATTTGTTACCCACCTCACAATTATCTTTGAATCACAAAAGATTTCAAGGATTTCACCTTTAAATCAAATTTTTTTTCCAGGCCTTGAATTAAAGCCTCATACTCTACAGTATTGTTGGCGCATTCAACCAAATCTTACAATAGGTAAGATGATGTTTTTTTATTGTGAATTAATTAAAATATAGCCAACCCTCACACCTTCTTGTGATTTAGAACATAACAAAATAAAGTCCAAATGTTAGTATTCACATTCTAGTTAGTTGAAATACTACTTTTTACATATACTATGGTACAATTACCATTTTCATTATCCCGAGTGCAATGAAGGAGTTTGGACTATTTGTCAAATTCCAAGGGAAATTCTTTTACTGTGTAATATCCTATGTCAATTTCAAGAAAGTAATTTCCTAGAATTGAATGTGTAAATTGTATTGGTTCATTAGCTCCTACCAATTATGTGACTGTATACTTCAAGTGATCTTCTTGATCAACATGAATTTGGTTTTTTTGTCCATTCCATGGTAACAATAGATGAGATCAATCTATGGAAAAATAGCCTTGCAAATTTTGAGACCAATCCTTGCTAAGTAAAAGACAATAAGATTCAAGAATGTTAACAATAATAATGTCTATACTCTGGTATAATTTTGGGTTAGAAGCTACCCTAACCAAAACATAAGCTTCCCAATAACTTTATCATGTGACCTGTCTAGTTGGATAATTTGAGTTTCACACTTGGTTCAAGTAGCAATTATCTTACTGCATACCAAGAATGAAATTACATTTGATTATGAACTTGAATCAACTAGAAAATTATGTACATTATGGTTGAAAATTTCAAAGTTCAACAAAAAGGGTGGGGTTTGAGACTTGAATTGATTACCAATTATAACATCATTCCTAACAACTTTTTGTTTTGTCTTAGAGTTTGGTTTTCCAAAGCAGGGTTTTGTTTTGCATCAAAATTTTCCATTGTCTTGTGATATATATCTAGAGGTGTCTTCAAAGTTTTCAAAATGAGGTTTCTTTGTTGAGGAATATTGCATATGTAAAAATTGAAACATTTTTTTTTTCTTCATAGCCTCAATAACGTTGTAATCCATGCTCATCTAAGGTATTCTTGTTATTGTTGTTTTCTTAGTTGAGGGAAGAACTACAACTTTCTTAGGATTTATAGCAGGTTGTGATGTACAAGGATCTAAGTGAATATATCCCTTACTTCTTAGGTTGTAATCTCTTTGTACTGTTTGGGTAGCTTGGATTTATTCCACCATTTTTTCCACATTGTCTTGAAGACCAAGTGATGTGTCCCATAAGAACATTTTTCCCTCCCCAGTTTTGTCATCTCCTTCCACAACTTTCTCATTTTGAATTTCTTGAATATGTATCTCAACATGTTTGTGTTGATCCAGAAATTGATTTTCCACATAAGTAAAAAAATGAAACAATTGAAGACATGTTTTTTTAGAATGATCTACAAGATCATAAGTGTAGTAATGATCCATCTCTACATCCTCCAAGTTCAAGTTAAAATTTGAAGGTTCAAGTGGTTTTGGAGAAGTGATAGCTTTCCTATAGAAACGTCAAAAATTTCTTGAGTTAAAATTGCTTTCTCTCGAGTTCTTTTTCAAATCCACAATCTCATTTGATAATTTCTTAAGCAAATGTAAAACACTCTTCATATCAGTGGGGTATTTATATTGAAGCTTAGTATTTGTAGTAGAGGGTGGTTTGGGAAGAGAAAATAATTTCGTAGGAGTAATTTTAGTTTTCTCATTTCTTGGATCTTTCGCCAAACTCATCATCTCTTTTTCCACATTCTTGGCTTCTTAAAAAAGTTTATCTAAAATATTTTTACCAGTTCTTTTAAAAAAAATGGAAATATATGCATGCAAAGCAGAAGTATAATATTCAACTATTACTTCATCTGGTATTTCCAAAATTTGTTGAAAACTCAATAAACTAGTATAATTTATTTTTTACACTTCATAAGCTTCAAAACTGAAGTTTTTCTCCAATATAGCTTGGCAAGTAGTGGTTTCAATTCATTTATTTTCCAAGACTTTACAAAATTGTAGAAGAAAAACCCTCCGTACCATTTAATTCCTCTTATTTATATAAAAGAAAATGAGGGAAAAAATCCATTATTTGCGTACAACTAGCTAACAAATCAATTTCCTTTTCTATCTATTGGGTTCTTTAGTTGAATTGTATTTTCCCCTAACTGAGGATTTAAACCCTCTTTCCTATTCAGGTACCATGTCTAGCTATTATGTTGGCATAGGGTCAGACCCGGGGTTGTACTTTTCAACAATGAACAAAGAAAACCCTAACTACTGATCCTTTCAACAACACTTGCAAAGCAGATGAAGTCTCACCCGAGGTAGAGGCAGGGGGGGGGGGTTGCAGGACTCAAGTGTCTACAACCTATCTGGGACACAGATAGGTGATTACAATACTTAACAGAGCACTTAGTAGTTAATATTCATTATAATTTAAACCTTATTCACATCATAGGTAAAACCCTAATTACAAAACAACGCAATATTCAACAAGATCTAACACACCCAAACACTTATAACATAGAAATAGAGAAAATATAGCATTCATTTACATTACTAAACAATATGATATTATATCAGATGCATCTAACATACATAAATATAACAACACTAAGCATAAATCACATCAATCACACAAAATCAATCATAACACATGATATACGTGGTTCACTCGCAGCGTGGGGCTACGTCCACCAACTCTTCGTCTTCCTTATTATCTTCTATCAATATCCTTACATGCACAGAGCCTCAAAACCAACTCCACATGGGACATGAGATCTGCACGCACCTCTTCAAATCCTCCTTCCCCAAGCTTGGCATAGCTTAGAGCCTTTCTTACAATCACTTGCACTTAGCCCTGCAAGTTCTCAATACACAATATGCACAGAGCTAACTCAATCACATAGATCCATCCGCTTACATCACTTTCACTTAGCACAATACAACACTTAGCACCGCATACCTTTGATCTAGTCTCTTTCTTACATCACCTGGATATCTATTTATACATTACAAAAGGGGCCTAAACATGGGTAAGACCCATGGGCCGACATCCCATACCCATTACATAAACCCTAAACCCAAAAATATCACAAAAGGGGGCGAGATCCCACAATATCCTCTTCGCCTGGAGCTTTGTCTTCGACCAACCTATCGAAGTCCCCAAAATTGGTCAAACATGACCCGCATTTCCAAAAAACCTGGTCAAGGGCCAAAAGGCCCCCAACACTCACCTATGACTTGTCCCGAGTCACTCTGATCTAGGTAACTCTACCTCAAAGACCTCGATCTTAGTTCGAGCTACCTTGACCTACTGCTTCGCCATAGCCTCCTGCTCGATGAACTCTTGAATAAATTTCTCAGTCACTGGTCCTTCCAAGCATTGTTCTACCATGGTGACTACTTGTTCTGGCTGTGCACCTTGTCCTCCAATCTCCTTAAAAAGTGTGCAAGCTTCCTCCTGTATTGGCTGGAGCCTTTGGGTCACTTCCATGAATTTACTCTGGATGACATGGACCTATTGCTAAAATGTGCGATGTTCCTGGGACCTTTTCATCCTCTGAATCAGTGATAATAGCTTCAACTGTGCTTGCACTGTTGCTGCCCGTTTCTTTGTCTCCTAGAGCTGTGACTCCAATGTCCTTAGTTATGGGTCTTATGCAAGGATCTCATAGGTCTGTGCACTTCAAATTCTTAATTTCTTTCATTCTAAGGCCAATGCCTTGATTCTTTCGACTGTGCTCCTGGCAGTTTCCTCTCTCTGATCTCTCACTTTCTACGGAGTGCTTGGCACAACTTGTAGTTCCAGTTCTGTTATTCGTGCTTGGAGCTACTGAATGGCTTCAACAAACTTCCCTACTTGGCTCTCCACTATGTCTTCTTTTATTTGTGTGAGGCCCTACACAAAGAGAAGTTCTCTGGTGACTACTTCCTTGATTCCCATCTGCTCTGTGAGCAACTATTATTTTTCCTTCTGGATCTACGCTTTATCCTTTGCAAACTTCACCTGGAGGTCATCTTTCTCTTGCTGCGCAATGCGATGTTGTTCTAGAGATTTTTCTTTTTCTTGATTTAATGCCTTTGTGGCCTGCTCATTTTCCTCCTAGACCCGACGAAGGTGAGCCTCAGGCGAGTCTTCTAACCTGTTTAGCTGGGCAGGCTCATCTCCTACTTCTATGTCCCCTACTGACAATGGTGCAGTAGACACTGCGCAGCTCAAATAAAGAGCCTGCTGTACCCCTTTGAGATCCACCTTGATCCTGTCAAACATTGTCTCCTGTTTGGCTTCGCTTCACTGCAAGATGTCCTCTGAGGTATCTGATATAGGGGAAATTATAAGGTCAATGTCATCCACCATGAGCACGGTGTGGAATGGAGGTTTATTGTCTTTTGACTTCTTCTGTGAAAAAGGTTTCGTTGGGGAACCCTTTCTTTTCTTGGATGTTTCTGTCTCTGGAAGGGGATATTTAGGCTATGTTACTTCTCCCTTCTTCTGCTTGTCTTCTCCCCCTTCATCCTCTTCTTTGTCTACTTCATCACCTCCTCCCCCTTCAGGTGAATCTGGTGTAGTTTCCTTTGATGCGTTGCTCAATTACTGTACCTCTTTCTTCTTTTTCTTCCTGTTGCTACTGGGTGCATCATATTCTTCGCGAGTGACCATAGGGATTCTGATGAGGTCGGGGTCTAAGAGTTCTTCCTAGTCGATTGGTACAAGGAACTCTATAGGCCATTCCTTGTTTATTTCTTCCATGTCATTCTTTGTGAGTTTGTAATAGGACCAAAGCTCTTCTTTGTGTTCATCTTTGCACGCAGTGATATAGATGAAGTGCCTGTCTGCGCAGAACTTCGCAAGTGGCTTGAACCTGTTCAGAGTGTTCAATGTCATGCGAGGGAAGGATTTGATGGCCCTCTTTAGCTACAGATAATAGGTGTGGAACACCATGTTTTACTACCATTGTTTTTCCATGTCGCTCGAATACCATAGCATAGTGAACTTCACAACTAGTGGTTCAGACGACTCAATTTCAGGGAAGGTCACTCCTTCCAACATCTCCCAAGAAATGAAGGCAATGAGGATCAACAACCAACTGAAATGGAACTCGTAGCCCTGATCCTGAGCTTCACGACAATATTTCTCTAATTGGTTGACGAGGTAGCTCGCCCAGTTCATTTTCAACCCTTCAACACATTTTCCTGCGAGGTTGACAACAAACCCAGTGACCTGCGTTGGCCTATTTGTTGGCAAATATTGAACAAGAAACGAATGTGTATTGATGATTGTTGTCATTGATGGCAACAACGGAGTTGGCATGCAGAAGAGAAGGAAGACAGAGATCCACAACCACAGGATCTCATTCAATTTTCCCGAAAGAACGAGGGCCGTCAGATCAGACAGAAACTGCGAGGGAGATATTCCATCGGGAAAAGCCAAGGTGAAATCCCGATTGAATCTGGACCGTCAAATCCAGAAAGGATCAGGACCGTTGATCACTGCTCTGTACGG
>SNQJ01S0004013.1:84101-126202 GCA_010110895.2 Picea sitchensis | reverse complement strand
CCCCTCTTAGTATTTTCCAACACTATTCTTCCTCACGAGATTACCAATGATAAATTGGCAAGCTAGGTGCACTGCACCATTTTGGATGGAGGCTACCTTATAGCCCTGCTTCCCCTTCTCTACATCGCCATAGGTTTCTTTTATTATCTGTGCTAGGGCATGATCTACATCCTTCCCCAGGTAAAAGTCCTGGGGATTTGGTCCTTGCATGCTTAATCCAGTGATCTGATGGATCAACTCCAGATCTACTGTGATGCACTGATCCAACCACAGGTAACCTCCATGGAAGCACATCAGTAGGATTTTAACGCAAGTGTTAACATCCTGATTTCTGTTGAAGTGTGGTAACTTCATTACATTGAGGATGGTCGATCTTGCAATGTCCATGGTCCATGACTGGGGGATTATCTTCGACTTCTTCCTCATTGTCTTGGTAAAATAATTGTGTGGTGCGAGAATTCCATAGTTTTTGCGATCTCCCAAGTTGAAGTCACTGATATTAAGTATTAGAATCCTCTCCAACTGTATTTCTACTATGCGTATCCCCTTTGGGAGGTACGCGGTGATCACTGTGTAGTCTAAGTCCCTCAGGACGTTGTCACGACTCACCACGCCAACCAGAGGCAGGATGTAGTCAGGAAAGATTGATGGGATGAGATTTGCATTCACCAAGTCATCACGATGCTTGGTTTGTTTCTCTATCACAGTTTGAGAGGGCCCATATCGATGTGTAGTCTATGGGGATGCTTTCACTCCTCTTGTCGACGAAGCTTGTGTTCCTGCAGACATGACCTTCTCAACCATGAAGTCTATGAGAATCTCTTCGAAGGATTTATCTATTGTGCTAAAGTCACATGACATACACACTCGAGATCTGATATCTCAGGTCAGTGAATAAATAATCAAGGTAGCAGAACGGATGGCGAGGTCTCAATAAGCACTGCACGGTAATAGTCAACTCTCTGTGGGTTCAAATAATCACAATTGGAAAAAGTGTCCACGGTAAGACATTCGACGGGTTAAATAGATAACATAATAACAAATTCTTCCAACGGGTAGGAACACCTCAATCAATGCAATTCCATCCATTATGGCATGGTCCCAACGATCCAATGGCGAACGTTCCGGAAATAACTACGTTTCTAGCTGTTCTAGAGCATCGTTCTAATGGTTGGGGTGCCTCCAATAGTCATATCGCTCCACCGTGGTGAAGTGCCAATCTATGCTGCTATGCTATTCCGACGAGGTTCAAGTTATACAAGCCTTCCTTCTACGAAGTCCTCTTTGGAACCTCTTGAAATTTTTCTAGCTTTGCTTTCTTCTTACTGAGTTTTCTAGCTTTCGTTCCTGTGATTCATGTCTCTGGATTCCTCTTTCTATTCTTGTTCTTATCTCCTCTTGGCATAGTAAATTCATACAACTGAGGGTATTTCATAGGGTTCGAGGGTAATACTTCTTCTCTTACTATTTTTGGAGTAGATTCTCTACTCTCTTGCATGGATAAGTTCTCTAAGTCTTCGTGCATTCTTTCAACTTCGACAACTAGGTCTCTGGCCCTTAGTTGCTTCGAATTGTCCTCCTGTTCTTCTATTAAGCACGTTATTCTCCTAGCCATGAAATCCCTTAATTATTTCTTTTTATATTCTAGAGCTTCCTCTTCTTCTTTCCTTTGGATCTGATCTTTCTCAATCCAAGTCCTTCCTAACAAAAGCTCAAGGGGGTCGCTGTTCTCAACAAACTTAATGACCTCAAATTATTCTTCTGCCGATTCTCCATGAGAAATCATAGGTACATGGGTAAGTGTTCCACATAGAGTTATCAATTTTCCTTTAAAAAATCATATTCCTCCCAGCGAAGGAACCATAGCAGGTTTTCCTAAGATTTCCCAAGTACTTTATGTCATAATGTTCACCTGTGTTTCTGCATCCAATACATAGTCTATGTCGAAGTCTCCTATTATTTCTTTTATGCACTCTTTCTCTTTTAAGATCTCTGATAAACTAATGTCTTTGTGATCATTCAATGTTTCTTTCATCTGCAATAATATAGTCTCTGATTCTTTCTGGTTCTTTATCATATTCTTAGTCTCTTGACCTTCCTCATGGTTTTCTTGTCTCATATTCATCTTCTCAACTTTAGCAATCATTCTAGGGAAATTTAAAACTTCATGTCCAGTAGCTTTACAAAAAAGGAAAATAGAACCTCTACCATGGAATTCCTTAGCAAGATGTCTTGGTCTTCTGCAATTATAGCATAATGTCAATCCTCTCTTTCTCTTAAACGATCCCCAAACTTTCCTGTACTGCACACTGGGATAATAGGGATAGACCTGCAAAAAATGCTTTCTAGGATCCTGCATCCACTTGTTAGTCCAACAATTCTTTCTATGCATAGGAATAACACATCCTTCACCATTTCTATCATATCTGTTCATATCATATCTTCTTTCTTTGAGCTGTGCCCTATTTTTCAGACTAGGACCAAATCTATCAAACATACCTAGATCCATTCTTTCGAAGCAAAAAATTCCACTTATCTTACTTTTATCAGAGCACAAAGATTTAAGACCTTACCTCTTTTCTTCAGATCATAATTCTTTTATTAACACGTAGCTTCACAAGTCAAGTAGAGTACTGCGCATTACAACAATAGATCTATGCATAAAGCTTTCTCTTTTCTTCAGTTCCCAACAATCACAGTCCCGACAACGGAACCATTTGTTGGCACAGGGTCAGACCCGAGGTTCAACGCTTCAACAACGCTCCAACAAAAACCTAACTACCGACCCTTTCGACAACACCTGCGAAGCAGATGAAGTCTCACTTGAGGTAGAGGCAGGGGGGGTTGCAGGACTCAAGTGTCTACAACCTAGCTGGGACATAGATCCATGATTACAATACTTAACAGAGCACTTAGCAGTTAATATTCATTACCATTTAACCCTTATTCACATCGTAGGTAAAAACCTAATTACATAACAACGCAATATTCAACAAGATCTAACACACCCAAGCACTTAGCACATAGAAATAGAGAAAATCTAGCATTCATTCACATTACTAAACACTAAGCTACTATATCAGATGCATATAACATACATAAAGATGACAACACTAAGAATAAATAACATCAATCACACAAAAGAAATCATAATGCAGGATATACGTGGTTCACCCCGAGTGTGGGGCTACATCCACCAACTCTTCGTCTTCTTTATTATCTTATGTCAATCTCCTTACATGTATAGAGCCTCAAAACCAACTCTGCATGGGACAAGAGATCTGTGCGCACCTCGCCAGATCCTCCTTCCCTGAGATTGGCACAACTCAGAGCCTTTCTTACAATCACTTGCACTTAGCCGTGCAAGTTCTCAATACACAATATGCACATAGCTAACTCAATCACATATATCCAACCGCTTACATCACTTGCACTTATCACAATACATCACTTAGCACCGCATATCTCTTAGATCTAGTCTCTTTCTTACATTGCCTGGATATCTATTTATACATTACAAAAGTGGCCTAAACATGGGTAAGACCCATGGGCCAACATCCCATACCCGTTACATAAACCCTAAACCCAAAAATCTCACAAAAGGGGGCGAGATCCTGCGATATCTGCTTCGCCTGGTGCTTCGTCTTCGACCAGCCTGTCGAAGTCTCCAAAATTGGTCAAACATGACCATCATTTCCACAAAACCTGGTCAAGGGCCAACATATTCGAATCCATTCCTCTAGAAGATTTCATCTCTTTCTTTTCTACATCTACTTACATAAGCATTCCATGCCTCAAAGGTTTGATTGAATGCATCTCCTTGGGAAAAATTATGTTGTTTGAAAGGGGATTTATAATATTCAATACTCCACCTTACTCCTTTTTCATATTTTTCCATCTTAGGAAGTGGAGTTTTGATCAATGTTATGTCCTTGGTAGGATCCTGAATAAAATTTTGGATGACTACTTCATTAATTTAAGATAGAGAGACAATTTATTTTTGCTTGTGCTGATATAATAATTCAGATCCTTAGACACATGCGCGTATGGGAATAAATTGTCACTTGGTCCAAAATAGGGAAAACGTCAATTATTTGCCATATTTTCTATAACCTACCACAATAAAGGAGAATCTGATGCATCATGTAATTCCCTTGTGGGAAGTACGAGTTACCGGTTTCCAATATCTTAGACTAAATTTCATCTCTTCAATAATCCAAGGGGGAAGACATGAATTTATGAAGGGAGTTCCTATAGGGAGGACTATTGGTTCCTCACTTTATCAAAATGTAAGTGATCCCACTAATAGGAAAGTTCCCATGCTTGAGTATGGGTCATGACATCAACTATATCTTGACCATGGGCCTATAACTGCTATGTTGTGTCATAGATTTTTCTTTGTACATTGTTCAACTCATTTTTCACTTTGATAGAATAGTCAATCAAATCTAAAGTCTAATACTTGCTATATTTTTTCTAGCAAGGTAATTTTTCTTTCATATTCTTTCATTTTCTTCTCCACATCCACAACTTTATGAACATTTGCTTGGGAAATAGATAAACCAATAGTAGAGGAAGAAAAACTCAACTTTCTTATATCCATCACCACAGTTTTAGTGGTGAGTATCACTTTAGAATGCAAGCCGATTCTTCCTTTTTTATGCTTATTCCTTATCACTTGCTTCCTTTATTTATTGAATGAAAACAATTATTTGTTAGTGACTTCATCTACTAGCATTGGAATAGGGCCATCAACTCTTGCAACCACACCTAGACCAAAATTATTTCCAAAGGTTTAAGTAACAAAGACTTCTTCTATCAATAAAGAATCTTGTTACTTTATGTTTCCTTCATTGGCATTGGTTTACTATGTTAACACTCCTCCCCTTCTTGTCTGGCCTCTTCTGGCTAAGTACCATTTTGATTTTTCTTCCTTAGTTCATCTTCTATTCTCTTTTGGTCCTCATCTTTAGCTTCAACATATTTTCTAGCTAACTGTTGTAGATTTGTTTTTTTAGCTTTAGCTGTAGCTTTCAACTTATCGGCCTTTGCATCAACTTTGGATTTCTTTTCTGCTTCTTCTCTTTTCATGGCCTCTACATCTTCTTTTTCTTTCCTTTATGCTTCTAACTTCTTTGTTGACAATTCAATTTTGGCTTTAGAATCAACCTATTATTTCTTTTCCAATTCCTCTTTCTTGGCAATGTTTTTTTGTGCTTATCCTTTTGGCCTCAACTTCTACTTTGGCCTTCTCTAATGCTTCCAGTCTTATTTTTTCTTATTCTTTTTTTTTTCTTGAAGGGATAATTTCTCAATAGTATCCCTATCATCTCCCTCTTCCTTTCTTTTATCTTTCTCTTTAGCAATATATTCCAGATTATTTAAAACCTCTTCAGATTAAGTTAATGCTCTTCTACGAGGTTTTTCATCTGTATTTTCTTCACGTTGGTAGGGAAAGGAGATATTCATCTCAACTCTATATTTTGAAAGAATTCCTAGGGGATCATGCATTCGAGTTATTTCCAATTTAAAATGATATTCAACAAATATTTCTCCTTCCATCCTAGCCCAAGTAGAATTTGTTAGCCATACATACTTGTATATAGTGGATACGTTGGGCATAACTTCCTTTTTTTTTTATTAGGCATGTGTTGAAACCATGTAAGGAAGTCTGGTATCCAATTTGCTGAATGATCAACCTATTTGGCACATAGACTAGAAGCATAAGATGTGTCTGTGTAACACTATAAATTTTGATATAAGTGGAGTATTCATCTAGATACCAATCTCCAATGTCTTTCAATGTTTCTATAACTTCTAGAGATATCATTGGGAAACATTTACAAAAAATGAAATAATACAATGGCACTAAGAATCCAACACAAGTAAGTGCAAATTAAAATTTGTACATCTTCTTTCATAATTCTTTGAAATAAACATGAACATGGGGTTTCTCTGGGGACCAAGACCAACCTAACCCTATGAATGTGATGGAAGCAAAAACCACATCCAATATGTGGGAAGACATGTAAAACTATGGGGTTCTTGAGAATGCATCCAGTTGAATGTTTCCCATGGATTTTTCAAGTGAGTTGGAGATGATAGCAACCCAATTGAAAATTTTTCCTCCTTCAATGATCTTTCTCTCCATAGATCCTACAAATAATTTGGGCTTCCCATGTGTATTGTGACCCGATGTGTAAGGTGGGAAAATAATTATTGCTTACAGATTTGAAATTCCTCCCTTCCTCATATCAATCAACAAGGATGCCATAACAATTATAGTCACAAGTAAAAAACTCTCATCCACTCATTGGTGAAATATATCTCAACCTTATACATCTTGTAATAAGATTTAAAATATGTTGATGTGTATGATCCAACACACTTCTATTGGTAATTTATAATTGTCCTGTTGCTGACCTTTGTATGTTGTATAAGATATATGAACACTTCTTAACATGTCATTACTAGAGATCTGGATGTTGCGTTATGTATGAAGGATTTTTTAAAACTATATTCTACAGTGAGTTCTTCATATTCTCTTTCATCCAAGTTATCATCCTCCCAAATCCCTTTCCCATTTTTGATCAAATGGAATAATGCATTATATGTGTGGACCCAATAAACTCCAATAGTGTATGAGGTGTCTGCAAAATAGGCAATTTAACATCTTTAGTAGTCTGGGCTTCCATGATTGGATGCATGCCCTTTATAGTTTTTCTCTCCTTTTTAATTGGATATTCTACTATTGTGGGGGTCTACCTACCTGTTGTTGTTGTTTCCTCAACAACCTCTATGAACTCAATTAGATCCTTCAATTGGCCAACTTTTGGTTTCTCCTATGATCCTTTCTTCCTCCTATCATATCCTTTCATATCCATATAGAAGTTCCTACATGCGAGCGTAACACATAAATAGGGAATGCAAGGTTTAGCTTAAAACATCAAATTAAATCAATTATCAACATCCTTCTTGCAATTTGAAATGAAAACTAGTTTTAAGGATGGTGATGCTGACCCTGAATTAAGGTGCCTATTTTTGTAGTAGAACATAGTTATCAACTTGATGAGAAACCCTAAAGTTCTATTTTTAGAGCTTGCATTTAGTGGATGTTTTATCCTTATTTAAAAAATTTATGCTACCAATAACAATTTTTTTTTCCCTAGGTTGAAATTACAAAATTTTGCAATCATGATATATACACTTGTAAACAAAGACCTTAAAATCAAGCCCCATATTGAAAAGTGATATATATATTAAAAGGAAAAATTACTAAAATAAGTAAAAGAAAACCCAAATTAAAAAAATAAAAATAAACAAATTTAAAGATGATTACATTAAAAAATAGAATTAGAGAAAACATTTTTTTTAAAGAGTGAAGAAAAAACAATTAATTTTTTTTTTTAAAACATAAAAAAAAAAAAGATTTAAAAAAAAAGAAAAGAAAAATATTTGTTTAAAAAAAACAAAAACAAAATAGGAAATTTTGGGAGGTGGGGGAAATACAAAATCTCCACCAAAACCAATTTAAATTTAAAAACACATTAAAACATGATTAAAAAAATTAGAAAAAGAAAAAATATTTATTTAAAAAAGAAGAAAAATAGGGGATGTTATATTTGGTGTTGTCATTGATGTCAAAAGGGAGTCAATATGGTCAACATGGTTAATATGGTATTGAGATAGAATGTTGGTTAGAGTGTTATGAAGTTTCCATTGAGGGATATCATGGTCTATAAATCTGTCCATTTTGAGAGCTTGATTAATGTCCATGTATTCATATCAATGTCCCAACAAAAGTTTATGTTGAAATGTGTTACTGACATCCATTCACTGAAGAAGCAATTGAATAAACAAAGAGGGTAAATGACTAATTCAATATAGATCCATAAAAGTCACAAGTGAAGAAGTTAATAAGGGTTTATTAAAAAATGACATTGGAAATGAGATATATCCCCCCAAAAATTATTGTTCATCCTTGAAGATATCATGGAAGAATTCAGTGTCTACTCCATTAAAGTTGGTGTCTTCATTGAAAAACCAATCAACAATTCAGGAACATAAAAAGTTAAAGAAAGTTCAAAATTGACATCTCACAATATGATTCCAGAAGCACTTGATTCACAACCTCAGAGAGTCTCAACCCAACCATCGTTTCCATTTCCAAGAATGCCGAAGACTTGATGGTGACACTTAACAATACTGCATATAAATGAAATTGTTCTTTTTCATTTGGTAGAGTCAACACTATTGATCGAATTGGATGACGATGAGTAGATCGGTTGATGTTAATCGTTGATCAGAAGGGAAGCATGATCAAACGACCCGTGTCGAATTCACGTTTGAAATAACATGATCTTTAATTACCAAGGGCAGACTAGAATGTTATATTAAGTCAAAATTAATAATCCACGTAGTTCTATCACGTTTTGGGTTGGGATTAATTCGAGTGCATCTTTCAAATGCGAAATGAATGAGGACTGTCTAATCAATAGTTGATTAAGACCCAACCATCGATTTGTTTAAACACCAAAATAAGCTATGTTTGCGCTCGCTCTCGATCACAAGACAAGGGCATATGGAATATGAAGTTGTAATAGGTTAAAAGTGCTAACCAAGATGGCACTTAGTCATCGGATATGGTCATTTGGTATTAAAAAAAAAGTACCACTACACTTATTTTTGAAGCACTTGGACACAATGTCAGGTTATATGAATGAAAGTCCAAACGAAGAGATTCGACAAAATGATTTTTCAAAGATATTTGGCTAAGTCAAGATCAATAAAACCTCAATTAAAGTCATGTAATTATGTTGTAAAAATCAGGATACTCGCCCAATAAGTTAGCATGACTGGATAGTTCGTGATGGTTACTACTCTACATATTTGATCAAATTGTGATGACTAAACATAACGATGATGAACAACATATATGAGAAATCACATGACCATAAGGAAGTTTCAGATGATAACAAGAGGAAGAAATTTATTCTTAAACAATATTATTGTTATGAAAAGGCATTTGAAAAACCTTATTAATTAAACTTATGGAGTTCGAATTTAGATAACTTCTCAGGTTTAGGTTCTATTTGAGAACAATTACAGTAATATCAAACAGAGTTGATCACCCAGCCATTCCATTGCAGCTACAAGTTTTTTTTTGGCAAGTGAAGGGATAAATGCTGAACAACTTACAAGAGATTTGAAAGTTTTTTTAATTAAAACAAACCTTTAAATAATAACAAAATATCAACATTATTGTTAAATTAAATGAAGAGGTGCAATGGTTCAATGTCATACCTGCTGGAAGACTATATAAACATAAAGTTTTGGTGAAAGGAAGATGTCTCTGTGGTCTAATTCAGAAGATCTAAACACAGACAAAGTCCAAGGAAGAACTTGAAACATTCACATGAAGTGAGGGTGGAAGGGAGGAGAAAGGGAGGATTGGAATCCTTTACATGTTGAATCCTGAAACATGGAGTTGCATCTTTCTCAAGTTGGTGCTTGAAAGAAAGGGAGGATTGGAGTCCTCTACATGATGAAGCCTGGAACATGGAGTTGCAACTTCCTCAAGTTGGTGCTTGAAAACAAGAGAATTGGATTCCTTTACAGGTTGGATCCTGAACTACATGGAGTTGGTGCTTCCTCAAATTGGTGCTTGGAAAACAGGGGATTGGTGTCTCCTTGATTTGGTGCTCAAAAGAAAAGAGTTTGGTATCTCTTACAAACTGTAATTTGTAAATGAAATATAATTTTTATGATTGTTACATTTAAAATTCAGAGTTCTATACATTCTTGTTGATAAATTGTTATGGTTCATATATTAATAATTAAATAATTGATTTAATTTGAGCAAAATAAACAATACTGATTCACCCCCCCTCTTAGTATTGAACAACATTCCAACAATTGGTATCAAAGCAGTTTCCTTCACCACAATCTAACCACTTGAAGGAATATTCTGAGAAATCCAATGGATCAACAAAAAGGAATTTCCTCCAACAATATAGCACCATTGTTCAAAGGAAATGATTATGCATTTTGGAGTATAAGGATGAAAAGTTACCTGATGGCTCTTAGATGTGATGTTTGACTATCTGTGGTAAATGGTTACGCTACACCAACTAATGCACCTTTAGATGCTACTACAAAGAAACTCTGCAATGATAATTAAAGGGTTGTTAATGCAATTTTGAGTGGATTAGCAAACCCCATATTTGTAAAAGTGATGCATTGTAAATCAACAAAAGAAATTTGGGACAAAATTAAAATCATCTACGAAGGAGATGGAAACGTTAAGCAAGAAAAAATTCAAACATATAGAGGGGAGTTTGAGAGTTTGAAAATGAAAGAGGAAGAAAACATTGCAGACTATTTTCAAAGAGTGGATGGAATAGTCAATTCAATCAGAGCACTGAGAGAAGAGTTAAAAGACAAAATTATTGTCCAAAAGGTGTTGGGATCATTACCAATGAGTTATTATGCCAAGGTATTTACCTTGGAAGATTGAGAAGACCTTGTCAAACTTAAAATGGATGAACTTCATGGGATTCTTATAGCCTATGAAATGAAAATCGGGAAAGAAAAGTCATAAAAAAGGGAAACAAACTTCAAAGCATAAAAAAAAATAAAGAACCATGAGCATGTGCCAAATGAAAATCACTCAGACATATATTATGAAGAAGAGGCCAATTTTATAAGGAAATTCCATAAAGGGTCTAGGGAATATAAAGGGAAGTTACCCTTCAAGTGATTCAATTGTGGGAAAGTTGAGAATTTTGCCTCCAAATGTCCCTATCCCAAATAGGTAGATAGTGATGATGAAGATACTTATAACCATAAATAACATAAGAAGAGAAAAAATGGAAAAATGAAGAAATTCTACAAGAAAAAAAAACTTCTACTCCAAAAAAGACAATAGTTCATCTGACATGAGTGAAGATGATGAGACATAACTTTTATTTATGGGCTTAGAAACTCAAAATAATGTTGCTGATGATAATGAAGAAAACTATGAAGTTTAAGGAGAACTTATTCGTGCTATTGAAGAGCTGAGAAAATATAAAAAGAAGAACAAATCATTAAGCGAACAACTATTAGAATATGAAGGAAAGAAAAAATCAAGAGAAAATGAAGTTTCAATAACCATCAATGAATCGAAACAATTCATTATTGATTTAAAGACTCAACTCCAAGAAACAAAAATATTTTAAGAGATCATAAGTAAATAACTCAAAGAAAAACAACTAGATTGTGAAAAGCTAGAGGCTGAAATTGTTTTTCTAAAAAGAGAACTTGAGAAAGGAAACAACCAATCAAGATTTGAAAATAGTTCAAGAATATTGGATGATATTCTTAACAGTCAAAGATCATCAAGCAATAAGTCAAGACTGGGTTATGATCAAAATAAGTCTAACAAATGATCTAACTCTATATCTCAACAAACTGATAAAACCCCTAAAAGTTATGCAACTGCCCTTCAAAGCTCTTTCAAAAAGGAAGAAAGTAAAATAAAGATTGATTCTAATAAAAAAAAATCTGCTCTCCCTTCAAAAGAAAATGAATATAGAAGGAATACAACTACAATAAGAACTCCCCCCAAAAGGCATCAACATCTCTTTCTTGGCTATTGTTTCTCTTGCAATAATTTTGGGCATAAAACATTACATTGCAGAGCTTATGAAAAATACAATCATAAAAATGTTTAAAGATATGGTTATAAGAAAATTAAGAATAATAATAATCAAGATAACAACAACTATAATTCATTCTCTCCATTGAAAAATTACAATGTTGAATGCCACAAATGAAAAAATTATGGTCACAAAGCTAGTTACTGTAGACTACCAAAGCATCCCATAAAAAAATCCAAAATTCAATAAGAAAAGCATAAGAATACATGGAAAGAAAAACAAAAGAAAATGAAACAAAGTGTAACGTAGCCTTATATGCTAAAGATAAAAGGAGTCAATTGTATGTTGACAGTGGATGTTCAAAGCATATGACTGAAGATGAAGACAAATTCCTCAGTTTGAAAAGGAAATAAAAAGGAAGTGTTACATTTGGAGATAATGTCTCTGCCATGATACTTGGAAAGGATACAACTAGTCTAGGAAATAATAGAGCTAAAGAATAAAAGGTGATATTAGTTGAAAATTTGAAGCCTAATATCCTCAGTGTGAGCCAAACATGTGATGAATGACATATACTCATATTTAACTCTAAAAAATGTGAAATTAGAAAATAAGACTGAGGAAAATTAGTGGCTATTGCACCAAGGACACCAAGCAATGTTTATATCTTAAACATTGAAGAAGAAGAAAAATGTTGCATGGGCCAAATAGATGAAAGTTGGCTATGAAAAAGAAGAATGGGACACATAAGCTTTGACAACTTGCTAAAAGTTAGTAAGAATGAAGCTGTGAAAGACATGCCAAATATTATAAAACCTTCAAACTATGTTTGTAGGCACTGCCAACATGGAAAGAAGACAAGAGTAAGATTCAAGACAAAAGAATACTCTACATAAAAACCATTAGAACTTGTTCACATTGACCTTTGTGGACCAACAAGAACTAAAATCATACAAGGTGAACATTACTTCATTTTATCCATTGATGACTATACAAGAATGACTTGGGTATCGTTTCTTAAAGAGAAATCATAAGTATTAGAAAAAATTAAAATCTTCAAAGCACATGTTGAAAATGAGACTGATCTCAAATTCAAATGCCTAAGATCAGAAAATTGAGGAGAACTTACCTCAAATGAGTTCCATGAGTTTTGTGAAGCTCATGGAATTAAAAAACACTTTTTCATCTCCAAAAACTCCTCAACAAAATGGAGTTGTTAAAAGGAAAAATAGAACTGTTCAAGAAGCAACTTGAACTGTGTTAAATGAAGCAAAACTCCCAGATATATATTGGAAAGAAGCATTGTATACAACCACATACATACTTAACATAACACAACTTAGGGTCAACCATGAAAAGACACCATATGAGTTGTGGTTTGATAGACCAACATCAGTCAAACACTTTAGAGTCTTTGGGAGCAAATGCTATATAAAAAGAGATGATGATAACCTAGAAAAATTTGATTCCATATTAGATGATGGTATATTTCTTTGTTACTCATCCAATAAAAAGGCCCACAGATGCTACAATATGAGATTGCAAAAAATTGTGGAAAGTGTAAATGCAAAAGTGGATGATCTAAAATCAAGAAGAATCAAATCTCAAGATAATTCACAAGTTGATGAAAGAAGAAGAAATGATGATGATGATGAAGAAACTAAATAAATACAAGAAGAATAATCACAAAGTGAAGAAGAAAACAAAGAGGAAGCATCACCAAGGCAAGAGTCAAAAGAACCATCAAGAAGAGTACAAAGAGATAATTCTGAAAGTCAAATCACATGCAACACAAGTACTAGAGTTGAAATAAGAAGAAGGCTAACTTATGAATCAGAACAAGCAATGCTCTCCCTAATATAACCCAAAACATTTGTAGAGGCCATCAAAGATGAAGATCATGAACGAAGAGCTTGATCGAATAGAGAAAAATTAGAGCTGGGAACTTGTCCCAAGAACAAAAGACAAAAATGTGGTAGGGACCAACTGGATTTAAAAAAATAAAGTTAATGAATATGGTCACGTTATAAGGAATAAAAAAATATTGGTGTGTAAAGGATATGCTCAAGTAGAAGGAATTGAATTTGAGGAAACATTTTCCCTAGTAGCGGATTAGAAGCTATCATAATGTTTTTGGCATTTGCATGTTTTAAAAACTTTAAAATATATCAAATGGATGTCAAATCTGCTTTCTTAAATGGAAATTTAAAAGAAGAAGTTTATATAGAACAACCTGAAGGATTTATGTTATCATAAAATAAAGACTATGTTTTCAAATTAAATAAAGCATTGTATGGTCTCAAATAAGCTCCTAGAGCATGGTTTTCAAGACTTGATAATCATCTACAACAACACGGATATACAAGAAGAGTTTCTGATAACAATCTTTACATTAAAATTTGAAATCAAAATATGATTATTATTGTAGTATATGTGGATGATATCATCTTTGGAAGTAATCTAAATCCTCTAAGAAATAAATTTGCTACATAAATGAAAAAAGAATTCGATATGTTAATGCTTGGTGAACTAACATTGTTCTTAGGATTACAAGTTTCACAATCAGAAAAAGGCATATTCATATCTCTGACCAAATACATTAAAGAAATGTTGAAGAAATTTCAAATGGAAGATTGCAAACCTATGAGCAGTCCTATGATTACAGAATCCAAATTAAACAAAGATGATGAATCACTAAATGTAGACCAAACCATGTATATATAAATGATTGGTAGCCTATTATATGCAACAATAAAAATATCAAATATCATGCAAGCTGTAGGATTAATGACCATATTTCAATCTGAACCTAAAGAGACTCACATGAAGGCAGTTAAAAGGATTTTTCAGATATCTCAAACTCATCTTGGATTTTGGATTATGATATCCAAAGTGAGAAGACTTCACTTTAACTGCATATACTGATGCAGATTAGGCAGGAAGTATTCATGATAGAAAGAGCACTAGTGGAGGAGCATTCTTCCTAGTAAAATGTCTTGTGTCATGGCTAAGTAAAAATAAACCCTCCATATCACTATTTACAACATAAGATAAATATATTGTCGTTGCCTCCTGCTGCACTGAAATAATTTGGATGAAACAAACTGTAGAAGACTTACAAGTAAAGTATGATCATCTAATTCTTATGAAAAATGCCAATACCAATGCTATAAACCTTTCTAAGAATCCTATCATGCACTAAAAAACCAAGCATATCCCAATTAAATTTCATTTTTTAAGGGAACAAGTTTCTCAAAAAGTTGTTAAAGTGGAATATGTGGACACCAAAGAACATATTGCATATATATTCACAAAACCTCTTCCCATAAGTATTTTTGAAAACCTTAAACAAAAATCAGGGGTAATCTCCATATATAATTAAATTGCACAAGCTTCATCAGAAAAAGGAGTACATGGACAGGGGGAGTATAACCTCAAGGAGAGAAAATAAATATCCATTCTACCATTGCTATTAAAGGGGGAGAATAAACAATAAAACTAAATTAAAATAAAGAGTTTTTACTTTGATTCCATCAATGCCAAAGGGGGAGAATGTTGGATATTTGGTGTTTCCATTGATGTCAAAAGGGGGTCAATATGGTCAACATGGTTAATATTGTATTGAGACAGAATGTTGGTAAGAGTGTTATGAAGTTGCCATTGATGGATAACGTGGTCTATATCTCTGCCCATGTTGATATTTTGATTACTATCCATGTATTCATATATATGTCCCAACAAAAGTTTATCTTGAAATGTGTTACTGACATCCATTCATTGAAGAAGCAATTGAACAAAAAAAGAGGGTAAATGGCCAATTCAATATGGATCCATACAAGTCACAAGTGAAGAAGTTAATAAGGGTTTATTAAAAAATGGCACTGGAAATCAGAGATGTCCCAACAAAATTTATTGTTCATCCTTGAAGATATCATGGAAGAATTCCACATTAAATTTTGTGTCTTCATTAAAAAGCCAATCATCAATTCAGGAACATAAAAAATTACAGAAATTTCAAAATTGACATCTCAAACTATGATTCCAGAAGCACCTGATTCACAACCTCAGAGAGTCTCAACCCAGACATCGTTTCCATTTCCAAGAATGTCAAAGACTTGGGGGTGACACTTAGCAGTACTGCATACAAATGAAATTGTTCTTTTTCATTTGGTAGAGTCAACAATGTTAATCAAATTGGACGATGATGAGCAGATCGATCAACGTTAATCGTTGATCAGAAAGGAATCATGATCGAATGACTCATATCGAATTTTCATTTGAAATAACACGATTTTTAATTACCAAGGGCAAACCCAAAAGTTATATTAAGTCAAAATTAATAATCCACATAGTTCTATTGCATTTTGGGTTGGGATTAATTCAAGTGCATCTTTCAAATGCGAAATGAATGAGGACCATCCAATCAATCGTTGATTAATACCCAACCATCGATTTGTTTAAACACCAAAATAAGCTTTGTTTGCGCTCACTCTCGGTCACAAGACAAGGGCATATGGAATATGAAGCTGTGATAGGTTAAAAGTGCTAACTGAGATAACACCTGGTCATCAGATATGGTCACTTGGTAATAAAAAAAGGTTCCACAACGCTTTTTTTTGAAGCACTCGGAAACAACATCAGGTTATATGAACGAAGGTCCAAACAAAGAGATTCGAAAAAATGATTATTCAAATAAATTTGGCCAATTCAAGGTTAATAAAACCTCAATTAAAGTCCTGTAACTATGTTGTAAAGATCACAATACTCACCCAATAAGTTAGCATGATTAGACAGTTCATGATGGTTACTACTCTGCATATTTGATCGAATTGTGACGACCAAACATAACGATGATGAACAACATATATGAGAAATCACAAGACAATAAAGAAGTTTCAGATGATAATAAGAGGAATAAATTTATTCTTAAAAAACATTGTTGTTACGAAAAGGCATTTGAAGAACCTTATTAATTAAACTTTCAAAGTTTGAATTTAGATAACTTCTCAGGGTTAGGATCTATTTGAGAACAATTATAGTAATAAAAAATAGAGTTGAGCACCCAACTATTCCATTACAACTACAAGTTTTGTTTTTTTGGCAAGTGAATGGATAAATGTTGAACAACTTACAAGAGATTTCAAATTTTTTAAAATTAAAACAAACCTTTAAATAATGACAAAATATCAACATTATTGTTAAAATAAATGAAGAGGTGCAATGGTTCATTATTAAAAAGGCACAATGGCTCAATGTTATACCTGTTGGAAGGAATATTATTGTCATTGTAGTCTATGTAGATGATATCATCTTTGGAAGTGAATATGATGATCTGAGTCAAAGGTTCTTAAAGAACATGCAAAAATAATTTGAGATGTCCATGTTGGGTGAGTTGTTCTTCTTTCTAATTCTGCAAATCTCTCAGTCAAATACATAGATATTCATTTCTCAGACAAAATACATTAGGGATATGTTAAAGAAGTTCAATATAGAAGATTGCAAGATTGTCAGTAATCCCATGATAACAAGTTGCATGCTAAGTAAGGATGATGAATCACCAGAGGCAAATCACACCATGTATAGATCAATGATTGGTATCCCTTTATATGTAATTGCATCAAGGCTTGATGCTATGCAAGCTGTTGGATTGGTTGCAAGATTTCAATCTGCACCAAAAGAATCACATGTGATGGAAATCAAAATAATTCTCAGATACTTGAAGGGCACAATGGAATTTGGATTATGGTATCCAAAATGAGAGAATTTTACTCTAACAACATACACTGATGCAAATTGGGTAGGCAATGTCGATGACAAGAAAAACACAAGTGGTGGGGAATTATTCTTGGGAAGTTGTTTAGTATCCTGGTTAAGAAAGAAATAATCCTCAATTTCCTTATCCACAACAAAAGCAAAGTACATTGTAACAACATCATGTTGTACATAAATCCTTTGGATGAAGCAAGCCCTGCAAGACTATAAGGTAGAATACATGCAACTGATTTATATACTATGTGACAACACTAGTGCCATAAGTATTTCCAAGAGCCCAATGATGCACACAAAGACAATACATATCCCTATCAAATATCATTTTCTAAGGAAACATGTGAATGATAAGTCTGTCAAGTTGGATTATGCTCCTACCAAGGAACAAATTGCAGATATTTTTACAAAAATCCTACCTAGAGATACATGTGAGTATCTCTGATGGAATATGGGAGTAATTCCCATTTATCAGTAAAGAGTTCAACTGAAAGTTGTTGGGAGATCAACACAACCAAAATCTTAAGGGGAGAGTGCATATGATTGCATGTTGCAGAAAAGAGTGCATATGATTGCATGTTGCAGAAACAAAATTACATGAAGATCAAGACTGAGAAGCACTATCCCAAGGAGGGTTAGTACAATGCAAGGAAGAGTTAATGAAAACATAATGTATTCATAAGCCTGCCAAAAAGGGTTTTTTAGCAGCACCTGCATTGCACCAACTACAAAGACAACAACATCCTTGATAAGGGGAGTTTGCATGGAGACATGAGAACTCTGTTTAGGCCTTGATTGCTTGGATGAACAACAGTAAAAGCATAAGAAGGGCTTGCCTATATCAATGGTAAATAAATTACAAATAATGACCGTGTACAAAGTTTTACTGGCAACAATTATGAAACAACCCCTTGAAATACATGAAAAAATTTATAATCCCCAGGGGGAGAGTTATTGACAGAGGGAGTAGTAGAAAGGTAGAGAATATTAAATGGCTCCTTATCATTATTATCAAAATGGGAGAGAATGCAGTAAAATATCAGTCAATAGAACTGTGCAATGGAGTGACACATGGGGGAGAGAATGAAGAAAGAGAATGAACAATGATCCATGACCAAGTCACATTGCCAGCATGCCTAGTAAGATATGTTTTACTCAGTAGTTTCCATAAATGACATACCTGTTGGAAGAATTATGATTGTCATTGTAGTCTATGTAGATGATATCATATAACAAAGTTACCAACTTAATGAGAACTGTGACCTCAAAACGAGAACTTTGGCCCAAAATATCCATATTTTTGCATAAAAAACATGAAAATCAACCCCGAAATCAAAAAATGGTGCTACCGGTAGCACCATAGCACCATTTTTTCAAATGGGGTCAAAATTACAACATTTTTCAAGCATGGCCTTCAAAAATCATACAATGTCTCAAAAAAACCTTAGAATCAACACCTAAATAAAAAAATAATGTTACATAAAGTACAATTTTTTTAAAAACATTAAAATTATAGATAATTTAAAATCGTATTTTTAGCAGCTGGTACAATTAAAACCAAAACCTCAAAATCAACCATGAAAATGAGAAGTACTGCTACCGGTAGCACCCATTCTAAATTTGGGGTATTAAAATGACACATTTTTTTAAAGTGGTAAAATAAATCATCATTACTGTAAACAAAATCATAAAATAAACCCTTAAATGCTTACTTTTAAAATCTTGGTTTATCACTCCAAGCACAAGATAATACATAATGCCATCAAAATATCACACTAGACTTTAAAAATTCAACATCATTTTTTTTTTTACTTTTAATAAAAAAATAAATATAAGTTACATTGAATGAAACATAAATTATTTCTTAAAAGTATCATTATATTGCCCATATTCAAAACATATGAGATAGGAAATTTTATTATATTCTCCATAATCAAAACATATAATTCATAAACCATAAAAATGATTCATAACTTCATGTAAGATCATATGTAAGTTCAATGCTCATTTCTAGTTACCATACAAACATCATATGGATAAAAAAATACATAAAATGTTTCATACACTTATTCAGATTGACTCGTGGATTCTGAAATACCATAATAGTCTACATTGTATTTAGATGAATGATTGGATGAAAATGTAGATGATCCATACTCTTATCTATTGTCGATGAATGCACCATCTGAGTCTACATGCATGCCCAATATTTCAGCTATCAAAATCCTCTTAGATCTACAACTAGGTTCAACAGACTCCCATCTTTCATTTGTTTCTTATGGAAACAACCTCTTGATAATATTTTTTGTTTTGGAGTGGAGAGTTCCTCTCTTTATCAAATTGAATTCATAAACAAGTATGTGAACATCCTCTAATTTTAAGAGGTCAGTGCGATGACGAGTTATATTTTGACCTTTTTTTTTTCTCTTTACATTGACATGCTTCTCAACCACCATCTATGGCTTGTACACACCATTTAATGGGTGTGTACCTATTTCATACCAATGAACTTCAATTGCAATAACATCTTGATTTTCTTTCTCAATCTTTATAACCTTTGCAATCCAGAATGGATAACCATGTGGATCTTCAGTTGCTAAGATTGCAATCATGCTATGATCCAGATTTATGAATGGAACGAAATGAAACCATAGATTTATAATATTAACACAGAGACACAATGAAAAATAACATATAAACAATAAAACTTGACTTCTATTAAATAAGAAATATGTTGAAAACTGTAAAATGTAGACTGAAAACAAGCTTGCTAGAATGGTGGCAACTTATCTTTGAGAAGAGATGTGACGACTACGCTCATTCACAATAAGCTGAGTATAATGAGATTTCAAATGAATTTTTACAATAATCATGAATTCCAAAACCCTAGACATAAAAAAACCTAACCCTAGGAGATGAAGTGCCAAAAGTCACGTGGGCCCCGTTGGGGTAAGTTAGTACCTCAACTTCTCAGGGTCGTAATTTTTGCATACGATCTTCGTTTAGGGCGCACGATAGCTCATTGGAAAGGTATTGAAGAGGAGATTCATTTAAGGGGATCAATCAGATCCTTTGGATATTATTTAGGTGCTCGATCGCAAGAAAGTGTTGTTTGGGCCCTCAAAATGGCCCCGAAAGTTCAGAAACCAAAAAACTGTTAAAAATAGTAAGTTGCCAAAAAAATATTTTGATCCAGTTGGAAAAGGTGGGTGGCCACCTAGATCCTTTTGGACCAATGCTACCCCCTTAGGGATAAATGGTATCCATTGCATTGAGGGCCCCCATCAGATGAAGAAATTTATGTTGAATTTGGCCTCGGGTGAGCCACTTGCCTTAGTGCAAGAGTTGCCCTGCTTTGACAACCCGATAAAGATAGATCCTTTGTTGTATAGTTCCCTTGACCTATGTGTCCATGATTTGATCAGTGGATTCCTATTCCATGCAGTCAGGGTTGATCTCTGTTGGTGTCAACTGTTCTGTTATCTCCGAGGTGTCCAATAATGGTGGAAAATAAGGCCGAAGGAGGTCCACATTGAACATTGGGTGCAATCCAAGGAAGGGGGGAAGGTTGAGCTCAAAAGCATTGTCACACACAACCTTGGTGATGGTGTAGGGTCCATAACGAAGTGGAAGAATCTCTCTATGAGTCCCTGTAAGGTTTTCTTTCTGCAAGTGCAACGAAACTTTGTCTCTCACTTGAAACTAGTGTGGCATCCAATATTGATCATGGAGCTGCTTGTACTTCTGTAAAATATTCTGAACCTGTTGGAGGATGTGCTGGATCCACTCAATGAAATGGGTGGCTTTGTCAGCTCCAGTTGGAGCATGCGATTATTCTGTCTGGGTGGCTGCAAGGGGTAGTGCAACATCCATGGGACCCAATGGTTTAAATCCCAACCCCACCTGAAAGGGGTTGTGGTCGGTTGAGCTATGTATGGCTCTGTTGTAGTTGTGCTTAAAATAGGGAAGACTCTCATCCCAGGTGCGAGGGTTCTTAGAATTGTACATGCACAGGATGTGCATGATCATTAGGTGGATGACCTCGGTTTGGCCATCCATCTGGGGGTGGAAGGCAATGGACTTGGTGAGCTTAGTGTCCAACATTGACCAAAATGTGCTGAGGAACTGACTTTCCCATGTGAGATAATGTTTTGTGGGATCCCAAAGTGTACCCAAACTCATTCAAAGAATATATTGTCAATGGCCTTCACTGTGATGCTCTTCTTGTAGGCAATCAGAATCACCATCTTGGAAAAACGATCAACAACCACAAAAACACAATCATTTCCCCACTTGGTGGACAGAAGGCCCGACATGTACTGTTGGACATACTGTTATTGATGTATTATCAATGATTTCAATAGTTGATGATGCACGTGAAGCTCAGAAGGGAAAACACGATGCATAAACGTGATCGAGATCAAAATCCCCACAGGACAAACCAGGACCATTGATGCACAAGCGCTAGCTCAACGACAAGGATAGATTGTAGAAAGCGAAAGGAGAATTAAATATCGTTCTATTTCCAATCCCACAATTGGTCTAGATCGTTAGATCTTATAAAATAAAATATCGGAGACTATGGTTGATCCAACAAACGATCATATTAAGTTGGATTAAGTTGTGACCGTCTGATGTGAAAGTGTTAGATAAACGACAGGGACAAATTGTAGAAAGTGAAAGGAGAATTAAATATCGTGCTATTTCCAATCCTGCAATTATTCAGGACCATAAGATCTTATAGCTTCAAATATCGACAATTGTGGTTGACTCACCAACAAACGCACAACTTCAAATTGCGCAGCTTGGGTGACAAATTAAATCACTTGCAAGTTGTGGTTCTGTAATCATCATTGATCGTTAATATGCTTCGAGAGTCTTCACGACCATTGGATCACTCTAAGTGGAAGGATAGGATAAGCGGGGCAAAAAGGGTTGAGAATTCGAATACTCGAATTTCCATCAGCCGTCGGATCAAATTAAGTGGAAGGATAGGATAAGAAAAGATGGAGGGTCGTTGGATTTAGATCAAGGCAAAGAAGCATCATAGAAAAATCGAGCCATCGATATAATATGTTGATTAAACGAACATCATTCATTTTGGGTTAAAATATGTGAGGAGGTTACGCTTCGAGAATCTCACTTCGGAAGAATTGTGAAGTCGAGATATCAAATTACCCAAAGTTCCGAAAGTTGAAATTCCAAAGTCACTCTCTGTCGTCGATATGAGATACATTTCAGATAGTATTCTGACTTTTATATCAAAGAGATGAATATGTGTCACATTGAGAGATCTACGTCAATAGACCATGTCAGCAAGAACATGTGACAAACCACATCAACAGACCATGACAACAAGGACACGTGGCACAGTCAGATAATGACAAGTGTCAATATGAAATTGACATATGAGGTACATGTAAATCATGAATCTAAGTGACATGTGGCTGCCACTCAGCCTGTGCCATGTCAGCAAGTGACATCAGTGAGTTACGTCACTCCAGGAGTTTTACTTCAGGAGTTTCACCACCAACAAATGTCCAAAGTCCCGAAGTCCCGAATGCCGAAGTCACAAAGTGCACATATGACCTTAGTAAGTTATGTCACTTTGGGAGTTTTACTTCGAGAGTTTTACTACCAACAAATGACCAAAGTGCCGAAGTACCAAATGCCGAAGTCCCGAAGTGGACATGAGTCGTCCGATCTAAAGAATAATTCGGGTGCATTCTCAACCATCGATCAAAATACAATGGAAGGATAGCGTAAGTAGAAATAGCCGAAGTACCGAAGTAAAAGGTGGCCATCCATATCAATGCTTGATTAATTCCTAGCCATCAGATTAAGCAGTGAAAGGATAAGCGTAAGGATCGAATCTAACCATTGATCTGGTTCCGCGAAATAAACGTGAACCATCCGATCTGTTCGGCGAAATCGTATTCGGAAATATTTGAAAGGAAAAAGTCTCGATAGTCGTCCATCTCACTGGGAGATTAAATCATGACCGTTGATTTTGATAAGCGCTTTTTTGGCCTAGCGTCTGGCAACCGTCATTGGTCATATGGAATAAAAGATATAAAAGGAAAAAGATAATGCGTCGCTAGAGTTGATAATCCCGTGGTTTTGCGTTATCAGTCACATGTAATGGTTTGAAGGAAGCACCTCTGCAGAACTCGGTTTCTGAAATAATTGCAGAGATTAGGGATCAAGTTAAAAAGATAAAATTGATCCATATCTGTGATCAATTTATGAAAATTCTTCACGGTAAGAATAATAAACTGTGATTATGGTTAAGTTAGATGAAGAGGTGCGATGGTCCAAACAAAGGGACATAGTGTATCACACTCACGCCATTTTGAAGAATATATATACAAGAAAGAGCGGTGAGAAGAAGGTTTCTCTGCAGTCCAGGTTAGAAGATCAAAAGCTGAAGCAGATTCCAGGAAGGAAAGATGAAGATACTTATGTAGTGAGGGTGGTGTTGGAAGCCCTACACGATTTCATTATTTGAACAACTAACTACACTTTCTGTAGCTGCCTTCACCTCATCTTGTAAATATTATCATTTTGAGATGATTACTGGATTATAAAAGGTGTTCATTAATTCTTTAAAGTTTGTGTTTTCGTTTTGTTTTCATGTTTGATTCATGACTGAAAGCATGAATCAAACATGAAAACTTAGCTTCATATTATGTTTTCTATACAGGCCATTCTTTTGAAAGATCATTGTGCTTATATCCATTCTAAATATAAACACTTGAATGACTTACCTTTTGAACGTTTTGAATATTGATATGATTTCTATATACTTAGTTGGTTTTCATTTGAATTGTGAACATTTTTGTGTTAATATATTTAAACCCTGTGCAAAAACTATGGTCGTGTTAGTCATGAGAATTAATGTGCAAATATCATACCTTGTACTTAGTCCACCTTGCTGGCATAGAGAACTAATAATGATTTTCATTACGGGTTATAGGTTTTCATTACCAGGAATGCTCAAGCATCAATATTGAACCCTCGATGCTCATACTATGATTGCACATGGTCTTCATTTTGTTTGTTTCCATTTTATCCGCTCAGATTTGTTCCTTTTGCTTCTGCCATCTAAACCCAGAACTGTCTTGAGTCACCCTTGTTACAGTCCAGTCATATTTTTAATGGCTCCTGTTGTCCGAGTAGAGACGAATGGCTCTCAAGTGTTTCTCTCTCACGATGATGCAGTCAAAGATTTAAAAGGTCAGGGCTGGGATGCCTTCATCAAAAGGTTTGAAGGGTATAACCTTCGTGTGGCTAAGGAATTTTCACAGACTTTCGATGGGTGTAAGTAAACAATTGGAGATATCCAATTAGAGGTAACTGAGGAGTTTATGAGTGAAGCCATAGGGCTTCCATCTACTGACGAGAAGTGGTTCAAAAACTCAAAGATCGAAGAAGTACCTTGGAGCCTCTTCATGATCTCCAGGAAAGTCGATTGCTGCGAGAAAGGTATCCCTATTTCTTTGGTTAAATCTAGGTGGCATGGTCTGCTATTGATCCTTAAATGGTTTGTGAGCTGTGAGGGTAATTATGGTTTAGTTTTTATCTATCATATACGACTGCTTATGCACTTCATAGGTTATAATTTAAATGCGCCTTTCTATTTGTTGAGAAGCCTGTACAAAATTTCTAAAAGGTATAAAAAATAGAGCCTCGATTCTAGTCTTTTCCACCACGGCTTGATCAAAATTCTATTAACCCACCATTTGACAACCATAGGCGATTGTTGGGATGGATTTTTAGTGAGAAATGGTTTTGTTTCTATCATCCCTGTAGAAGGCCCTAATTCAGGTGAACCATCGATGAAAAAACAATTTGACCTTCTGAATAATGAGCCAGATACAAACCCTCTGGATGAGGTAATTCCCAGTCATTCCCCACATGAGCAATAGGCTGTTAGTTTTGAGTTGAGGGAACCTCCTATGCCTAAATTGGATTCTAGCCATAATGCTACTATGAAACCCTATGTCAAAAAATCTTGCAAACAGTCAACACAAAAACACATGGATCTAGGGTTTCAGAGCAAAAGAGTTGGTCGCCTTATTTCGAGAAAATTGAGGAATTGAACTAAACCTCATTTGAGCTCGATCGACTCGATCGAGGTCAATGAGGTATCAGATGCATAAATTGAAGACTTCCTATTTTTAGAAGACCCAGTTTGTCAAAGATCTGATCCTGCTCAGTCATAAGACTTTGTTACTAATCTTCCATCGTGTCTCGAGGGTAAGGATGGGTTCACTAGTGTTAGTCTTGGTCAAGGGCATGTAACATGTAATGTCGATACAACCAGGCTTGACTGTACACCCCGTTAACATATTGTTCATCCCGTGTAGTGTGAGGTTTTTCTACATTGGATTAGACGATACTACACCGATATTCCCATCCTCCAGGCCCGGCTTAAAATTCTCACAGCCCAACGTGAATTATTGAGAAAGGAAAATCTCGACCTCAAGGAAAATGCTGAGAGACAAGCTAAACACCTCAAAAGGACAGGTAACATAGTGATAAAAAAACGCAGACAATGTTAAAGCTGTAATCAATTCCGAGCTACTCTGATCCATCTTTAGTCATTGGTTGAAATGGTAAAACAATTTTTCCCTCTTATTACATTCATGTGATATTTTTTAATCGATTTGGTTTGAAATTAGATTTTGTTTGCTAAGCTAAGATTGGCTACAAAATCTGTCGATTCTGCAGCCAAGTCATTTTTAAATAAAAAAAATTAAAAATTGGTTGTTAATAACTTATCTAACTTATTCCTGTTTTCATTTTTAGGGAATAGTAGATTTTGATGTTAATCTTCTAGGGAAGACATGTTTGACTTTGCTCTTGAATGATTAGTATTTCTTTTGTTTTCCTTGTAAAAACTTTTAGTAATTTTTTAAGAAGAAACAATTCAGTTATGAGTGACTGGAAGCCCTCTATTTTTATAATATTATTGATCTCATGAGATCTCATCCTATCCTAGGATTAGGAAAATAGGATTTCAAAACACTTTAAATACTCTGCATTTTGTAAAGGAAGGCATCTTCACCTGGAACAGTTTATGGGCAAATAACTTTTAGAACTTTATGGAACAATTTATAACAATTCGGCTTTAGACCTATGTTAACGTTGTCTCATTGATGTTATATCTCTCTTATCTTGGAATGGTAATGTGTTGTGTGGATTTAGTCTATATGACATGTGATATTCCATCTTAAATTGATATTTTAGAGGTTGTCTTTAATTACTATTGTTGAAGAGAAATCCCCGACAAGTGGATTCTCTCAAGGTCCCTAAACTCTTAAGACCAAGACAGAAATGGCTTAACATGGACACTGAATTCCTTTTAGATATAATCAAGATAATGAATGAAAGAGAAAGAGGAATATATGTACCTTATGAACGACGTTTGTCCTTGCGAAGTCCAGACTGCGCTTCGATCTTGAGCCCCTTGATAGGTCCTGGAAAACAAAAAAAGGTACAAAAGACTTCCTATTCTATTGAGATTAGCTCAAACATAGATCCATCTACTGTAGACAAACTTATATGGAACAAGTACAAGTTTGAAAGAAATAGGCCAAGAATTGATTGTATTAATGAGAACAAAATGTTACTTACAACCGTAGATGTGAGTGCGACAACTTCATCGAGTTATCCTTGTCCAAACCCTTGCTTAAACAATCCACACACGGAATGCTGATGTTCCAAATGACATCTTCCTCATGAGATCATAACTTAGATGCTTCACAATACTTTCCATCCTCCTTTTTACCATGAGAATGCCTCCTTATATAGGCTTGGAGAGGCTCAACCACTTGAGATATCTTTGGGGTAAGTTGAGGATTCTCCTCCTTCAGTTATGGATCTTCCCTAAGATCATGGCTTAACCAAGGATTCAAATCCAACTGCCTTCAGAGATTGAAGGGATCTTTCCCTCATTCTTCTCAACAAACCAAATTTCTCCCAGAAAAGGTAGCGCTACCCCAAAAGGGGCACCAGAGCGTTATAACGCTCCCCTAAAGGGTGTATAGTGCACCAACGCTCCCTGTCAGTGTATAGGGGAGGGTTCCTCTCCAAAAATGTATTTTTGAGTGGATTTTCAGTGGCAAAAGGTTAAAAAACTTTGTTAACCCATTCCTCTTCTTCCAAATCAGTTGTTTGAGGTATTTCAAGTGTCCCTCTGATGTCGTTATAGGCACGACATAGACAATATGGAAGAATTATTTTTCTGACACTTGTGACACTTGTGACCAAAATGCGACACTTGTAATATTGATAACGACGACACTAGGCCATTGTCGTAATGAGTAATTTTGATGTGTAACAGATTGCCCCCCCAAAGTATGAAGTTATAATACGGGAACTGATAACTGAAATGCTTTGCAGACTTTCAAGAAAGGGTACGGACTCAAAGAACCAGACAGAAGCTGCACACGACCATCAAACAAATGTTAATACATGCTTCAAACCCAAGGCATGCATACCTATGCTTGAGTGATAGAGACTTTCAAGGTATGGCCACCATAAATACACTGCAGATCCATAATTATATTGACAAAGAGATATAGTCACCGAAGATACAATGTGGATCTATATTCCTATGACCTGAACTGATCGTAGCCATGAATAATACACAGTGGATCTACGAGATGACAAGACATAGCCATGACCAATACAAAGTGGATCTATGAACAATATATGTGTCATTTTTCAAAAGAAACTCCTTCGCAACCTGGGCAAAGTACATATAAGAGTGATGACTCAACCCAGGGTCTTCTTACCGATCCCGATGTAGTATGAATCTAACCATGTGGATAGATGTCCTAAAGTCGAACATGGTAGAAACCACTTGATTACCGGTCAATGAGGTAAACCATTAACAAGCATGAGGTAAATCACCATTGATGTCAATGATTCTCAAGGCACCCTAGTACATTCCAACAAATGTGAATAGATGAGATGAAGTCGAACATTCATGGAATCATTCGATTAGAGGTCAATGATGTAAACCCATTGTCGGATGTGAGGAGCCCTACCATTGAGGCATGCAGGTCCCAAGGTATTAACTGGTTTCTAAGTCTAGTTCCCGGATAATGTGTTGAAGTTGACAGGAACAGACTCGTCACAGGAGGGCCTCAATGTATCCCCCATCAACGAAATGAAACTGACATAGAGATGTAATTGGTGGATCAAATGGACTGACATGGGTATTGAAACAAGATATTTGTGATGGTTGAATCTCGAGGCAGATACTTCCCTTGAACACTAAGGCACAACATAAAAAACATGACATGGACCAAAACATGATGATGCAGTGGATACTATGACTTTCATCGGGTGACCCAAAGGAGTAAGAAAAACTCAGAGGATTGGTTCAATGCAGAGGTTCAGTGGATTAATATGTGTGTAAAGACAAAGTTCCGTGTTCAAGGGCGACTCTAAGAGTTACTGATAATGTTCTCAAAAACTGCTTGGCTTGCTTCCTTCAATTTCCCCCCCATCCAGATAAACGAGTACCTCTTTTTAATTTAACGAGCTCAAGGAGGGTAACACATGCTCAATATAACTCACCTTCGCTAAGTTCCTCTTCCTTTGTTTAACGAACTGGAAGAAGAAAGAGTTTGGTCCCATATGGGCCCTTCAATGTATGATTGTTTAACGAGTCCAAATAAGGTAAACTCGATGGTTTTTCATATTCAGAGAGTCTGAAAAAGAAATTAAAGACGACTCCATTTTTTTCCTTTTTCATAATGTTAGTCTCGCGAGGCCGAAAAAGAGATAAATTATCACTCGAAATACGCCCTTTCAAACCTTTTAACGAGTGGGAAAGGAAGCAAGATCACTCGACAATCTTTTCACGTTTAGAGAGTCTGAAAATAACTTAAAGAAGACTCTAGGGGGTTCCTTTTTTGTATAACCTTTACAAGTCCGAAACATTGATAAAAGTGTACTCAGTTACATTCTCATATTTTTTACGAGCACGAGAAAGAAAAAAGACTAAGCTCGGTATGCCCCCAGCTTGAAAGTTAGTGGCTTAACTCCATAATGATCATCAAAGGCTGGAGACATGCCCTCCAAGCTTCAATTCATTCACTGAATTTGAGGTTGTCACCAATTTCTCTACTAGATGAGAAAAAGGAGAAGGGTAGATGAAAAGAAGGTTCAAGAGAGGTGACTATTTCATTTTTTAACGAGCTTGACATAGGAAAATAACTATGCTCAGGGTTCCAAGTTTGATCCCCAGATTACTGTTTCATTTTTTAACGAGCTTGCTAGAGAAAGAAAAACTATGCTCAAGGTTCTGGGTTCGATCCCCAGATTGTTGTTTCATTTTTTAACGAGCTTGCTACAGAGAGGAAAACTATGCTCAAAGCCTCTATTTCATTTTTTAGCGAGCTTGCTACAGAGAAGAGAAACTATGCTCGTAGCTTCTTCTTGATCATGGCTTCCAAGAGGATAATGCTCTAGAAGGACACCATGTCAAGGGAAAAAACTCGATCATGGCTTTCAGGATATCTTCACTGGGTGGAAGAAAAATTCTCTGGAAGGAACACATGTCGAGGGTCTCGACAGGGGTAAGGAGATCAGACTCCAATAGCCCTACTGAAGAGATCACCATGTCAACTACTGGATCTAAATCATCAGAAGTTGAAGTCATGGGAGACAACTCCACATAATTAACATGTGGTAGGGGCGATACTATCTGCATATAAGAACCATTTAGGGTGGTAATCCAGTCAGGACCGATGAATGAAAGTTGATCAATAGTCACAATTCTTCCATCGCGAGGGAAAGATATCACACAAAAAAGAGTATATACAATAGCTTTCATGGCATAGACATAATCCCACCCAAGGAGTAAAGAGAAATCCAAGGGGTCTCGGACTACCATGACATCAATAAAGATAGTTTTCCCTCCCAAAGTTACAGGAAACTAAGGAAGGGTCCCTAATGGTTGGCTAGTTCTTCTGTTAAAAGATAACAGATTCTATGTAACCGACACAAGCTGAGGACAACCCAAAGCGTGCCAAGCAACAAAAGACAAAATACTAACGGACACACCTTCATCTATCCACGTTTGAGGAATGTCCCAACCACAAACCTGTACTATAATCTGGAAAGGAATGTGAGAGGGAAGACGAGGTCCAGTTAGTGCACCCCAATAAAAAAGGATGGCCTCATTACTTGGAGGGGGTTTCACAAGAGAAGGAGGAATGCCCCCGACATGGTAGATTTTGTATCAACGAGAAAAACATGGGCAATATCAAGTTTACTCTCTAGAGGGAGAGTAGGATCGACCAATGGTGGAATTGGATCGACCAATGGTGGACTTGGATCGACCACTTTGGAACTCTTCAGAGGAAGAGTGTGATTGACCGATGATGTAATCAGAGCAACCACACTAGCACTCTTCGAATGAAGGGTGGGACTGATCGAGGAAGGGACTGGATCAGACACTTTGGCACTCGTCAAGGGAGGAGTGGGATCGACCGATGGCAGAACCGGATCGACCACTTGGGTTTGTGGTTCAATCGAGGAGGAAACTAGATTGACCATCTGATCAACCAGACTGACCGAGGATGAAACCAGATTGACCAATCCATCAAATAATAATGGGTCGGGGGAAATCTTACGATAACCTTTTGTGAGTTGAAATTTTTCCAAAAAAGAAGAAGCATCATCCATACGAGGACAAAGGTGAGAGTAATGATCACCTTTATATAACATGCAAGGGAACTTGATAGTTTTCTTCTTCTTACCAACCTTAATGTCACTAGTTGATGGTAGCATACCCAACAAGGGCTGATGACGTCGAAGACCACATTTCTAAGACCTTGATAAGACTAAAGAAATCTCTCAAAAAGTGGTCACCCTTACAAAGGCTGGAAGGGAACTTGGGTTTCAGATTCTTCATTTTAATCTCGTTGACCTCATCAATACTCCTAGTACTATTAACAGTAGTTGGTTGCTTGGATCCAACATCTGATGTTGTTGGGGCCTTGGTCCTTTTCGGGCTCTTCTTCTTCTTCTCTTTTCGTGTCTTTTTCTTCTGATCAACCTGGCTACTTGCTTTAGAGCTTTCGCTAGGCGAAGAAGGAGAAAGGGAAGGAAACTTAATGGGTGAAGAAGGAAAAAATTCGACATGAGGTTGATATGTGGGTGGTGTACTGACATCTAAAGTATTAGGTGTAGTTGAAACATTGGGAGGATTTGAGATCACCGAAGTGGGGAACAACCAAACTGGTAATCCGATGGTGAGTCGTGGAAGACTCAGTGTGGCAATATACAGAGGACCAAATTTTCCAAAAGAAGGAAAGGTGTAAGGTTCCTCGGGACAAGGGGTTCCTCCATTGGTACTCTCGGGATTTAATGCCATTAATACTAAATCGACCTAAGGTCCACTAATTAAAACAAACAACACATGCTATGAATCTGAGAAGCAATCAATCAAACAAACCTTCCCATGATGAAACCACTAGTTGGTGATGAAGTCCAACGTCACGATATCAAAATAGGAAGAGGCAGGGGTAGAGCAGGTGGATCAGTTACATTGGCGACCTTCTTAACAGACATACGACTTGGTGCAAGTTTCCACGCAGTAATTGTGGATTTACCCTCCAAGGAGCCCGAGTGAGTTTGACCAACGTCTGTTCTAGGTACAGTGAGACTTCCCTTCACCGTGACCTTGTGTAAGACCCTAAATATTGTGGCTACTAAGGTCACCAACTCGCAGTCAGCCCCTGGGAGGGTATAGTCGACAGTCCAATCCGAATGTAAGGGCAGGGTATCTAGCCCAAAATCAACTTGAAAGGATTCCACTCAACATTGTGGGTATACCTTCAAGCGACCCCCATAATACGATCTGACTACTACAATCAGTCAAACCATAGAGGGATAATCTCTGTATCTCTCCCGAGTGCGACCTCATGCGTAACCCCTGTGTGAGAGGGGGATCCCAGAAAGCCTATACGACAATTGGATTTCACTCTCCCTACCGCAAGATACTAATTTTGTTTGATGGCTTTGGAAATTTATCCTTTCAACCTATTCCAAATCCCTACACCTTAAGCTAATGTAGGTTTGCCTAACAAAATGTTAAAATTCTGATAAATTTTAGTTTAGTGTTGATTTTAGTGGTTGTTGTTTACTTAGAGGTGTATGAGAGTGAAGACTGATGATATTATGACTCAGTTCCCAGAACATGCATAAGAAATGATAAGCAATATTTTCTTTCAATGAATGTTTATTTAAGGGAAAGAGAAAGAGTTGTTTTCACTATCAAACACTAATATGGAATGTCCTCAATCAATTTCTTCTCAATCAAATCCAATGTAATGCTAAAAAAAATTCAGAAATGCCTTCTAATATGAGAACCGATCACTAAGATGTATTTTTTTTGTTTGTATGTGAATGATGACTAATTCAATGCAAAACTTCTCCTGCCAACTAACCTTTTAGATCAAGGAGATTCAGACAAGCATAAACAAATTTCGCACAAACAACACACCCTCTTGCTATGATTGAAACAAGAAGCAAAAAGAAAACAAAAGATAACAAAGAAAATAAAAAAATTTCACACAAAAGAAAGATGCTAAGAAAAATGACCTAAAAGAACCAAATAAGATGATTCACAGATATCTGATGTTCCTCACCATAGTTTTCACTTAGTCAGATAAGAGAGAAGAAAGAAGTGGATTTATTCCAAGTTCTCAACAAAAGAAAAACTCAAAATAAGGAAGAAGGTCAAAAATCTGAACAACAAAGTGTTTTTTCTCAGAAAGCAAAGTGTCAAAGGTCAATAGGAAGATGTACTAAAGCACAAAGACACTGAGAAAGAGTAAAAGCAGAGATTGGACTTCAGAAAATACAATCCTGGAAGGTTTTTTGCAAAGAAAAAGGTAGCGCTCTGGTGTAAGGGGCACTAGAGTGTTATACCACTCTGTGCAAAGCCAACAGGGAGTGCCAGCGCTCTGATAACATAAGCATGGAAGCGTTAGTGTCTTAAAGTCCAAAAAAAAACTCAAAAAACCAAAAAACTTAGTCAAACTTTGGCATTCACAGTGTATGTGATGGAATAAGGATTCAATCAACACATTCAATCAGACATACAGGATGAACAAGGTCTAAAAAGAATGAAGGGTAAGACAAGGTTTGTGAGGAAAACCAAAACTGAAATCTTTGATTAATCCCTAGTGGAGTCGCCAATTTTTGTTGAAGAGAAATCCCCCTACGGACAAGTGGATTCTCTCGAGGTCCCTAAACTCTTAAGACCAAGATAGAAAGTGCTTAACATGGACACTGACTTCCTTTTAGATCTAATCAATCTAATTAATGAAAGATAAAGAGGAAGATACGTACCTTATGAACGACGTTTGTCCTTGTGAATTCCAGGCTACGCTTCGATCTTGAGCCCCTTGATAGGTCCTGCAAAAAAAACAAAGGTACAAAATACTTCCTATTCTACTGAGATTAGCTCAAACATAGATCCATCTACTGTAGTCAAACTTATATGGAACAAGTACAAGTTTGAAAGAAACAGACCAAGCATTGATTGTATTAATGAGAACAAAATGTTACTTAGAACCATAGATGTGAGTGCAACATCTTCATCGATTTCTCCTTGTCCAAACCCTTGCTTAAACAATCCACACACAGAATGTTGATGTTCCAAATGACATCTTCCTTATGAGATCATAAGTTAGATACTTCACAATACTTTCCATCCTCCTTTTCACCACGAGAAGGCCTCCTTATATAGGCTTGGAGAGGCCCAACCACTTGAGATATCTTTGGGGTAAGTTGAGGATTCTCCTCCTTTAGTTATGGATCTTCCCTAAGATCATGGCTTGACCAAGGATTCAAATCCAACTGCCTTCAGAGATTGAAGGGATCTTTCCCTCATTCTTCTCAACAAACCAAATTTCGCCTAGAAAAGGTAGTGCTCCCCCAAAAGGGGCACCAGAGCGTTATAATGCTCCCCTAAAGGGTGCATAGAGCACCAACACTCCCTGTTAGTGTATAGGGGAATGCTCCTCTCCAAAAATGTCTTTTTGAGTGGACTTTCAGTGGCAAAAGGTTTAAAAACTTTGTTAACCCATTCCTCTTCTTCCAAATCAGTTGTTTGAGGTATTTCAAGTGTCCCTTCGATGTCGTTATAGGCATGACATAGACAATATGGTAGAATTCTTTTTCTGACACTTGCGACACTTGTGACCAAAATGAGACACTTGTAATATTGATAACGACGACACTAGGCCATTGTCGTAATGGGTAATTTTGATGTGTAACAACTGTTTCAATTTATTATCGTTGTGATCATCACATCAATTGGAAAATCATGATTTTTATCTGATGTTAGTTGAGTAATAATCTGAACATTTTACATTAAGATTTATATTTTTGTGATTGTTCGGAATTATAAGATCATTGTGAATACTTGTTTATTATTTTGTTCTCGTATCCTGGCTGCCAAAAAACATTCTAGAGTTTTTTATGGAGGTATCATCATGAGCCTGCCATAGATTTTTCTTACAGGAAGAGCAGCTGGAGTATCAGATTATGCAGATGACATAGACAGGGTGCAAAACTCAGGTTATTTTTAATTCTATTTAATTTCTGTCATTTTACGTATTAGTGAAACATGGAAGTTTTAGATTGGCTTTGACCATGTGTACATCTTTGTTTCATAGCTCAATTAATTCAAGTTTTATTAGATTTATAATTAGAAAACAAAAAATACAAAAATGTGCTTTCTTTATCTGCTTTTGAAAACAATTATCTTTACATTGATTTTGCAAGATTTTCATTAAAACTTGTAACCTGTAAATTCTGTTCATAAGTGATATGTTTATATTTTCTTTTTCTTCTTAAAGTACATTTATAAATAATTATATTAGAGTATATATACATTGTAGTTTTAACATTAATTAGTAATTTTCTTCTTTTAAGACCTTAGATCGGCTAACAGAGCCATTAAACCCGTCATAGTAGGTTACATCAAACGACTTGGGTTATTTAGACAACCTTGGACTGGACCTGTTCTTCCAGTTGACGGCCTGTCAATTTTTTCCCGTCAACAAATGGCGCTAGAAGGAGGGCATGAATTCAATTGATGGCATGTGGAAGTAAAAAGAATCCTCCCCCACACACTCGCTCCCCTATCGTAATGCGTAGTCGCTCAGACAACAACATTACACTTGAAACAACAACTACCTCAAATGATAATCCTGACTTTCCTGTTGAACCAGTAACACCAGCTCCTCAAGGGGCCAACGTCGAAGAAATTGTTTGTCAGTCACTTATAAGGACACATAGTGCCTTGGCCTGTATCAGACAACCTGGAAGGCCACTTAATCAACCCTTAGATTTCTCGAATATCCGAGAACAACTTGAAGGCACTAGTCTACTCCCAAATCCCCTCAGAGATAATACCACCAATCCTACCGAAACACCTATTCTTGGAGCTGGAGGGTCTGGTATCCTGCCTTCTCCTCTTGGTTCATATCCATCCTCTTCCGGAGAAGAGTCATCTGACGAAGGTAGTTTCTCGTTTGAACCATCTCAGCCTTCAAAACCACCACACCCATGGAAAACCAAAACAATCCCTCCAGACCATGGCTTGATCAAGATATCGTGGTTGTACTTGGACCTCAACACCCATTACCAAAACACCTAGAGAAATGGTTGCCTAAATTTGATCCAGATTCTAAACAATCTGTTGATGATCACATAAAGAAGTTCATGCTAGCCATTAGACTCCGAAGTGTAGAGCATGAATATGTAGTATGCATACTCTTTCCTTATACATTTGAGGGCAATACCTCCACATGGTATTTCGCCCAACAACCCCAAACCAATGTCTCTTGGGACAAGTTTGAAACCTATTTATTAGAGAAGTTTGGAGATAATAAATCTTTTGAAGTCTTGGTTATGGATATCTCCAGCCCAAAAATGAACCCTAAGGAGAAAGTAAAAGATTTTAACCAGATATTTATTATGTTAAATAATCGAATCCTCACAGATTCAATGCCCCCTGAAAGTCTAATTGTCGCATATTACACCAAATCTCTACACAACAACATAGAAATTTGAGTCAAAAGGTCTAAGAAGAAAACACTGTTGGAAGCCTTTGAGGGGGAAAGCCAAATTGAAAAAGGATATATTAAGCTTAAAAGATAATCTCAATAGTGAAGATGAAACAACTTCATCCTCTAAAAAGAAAATATAAATCCTTACTAGGCTTCCCCAAGCCAAAAGTCAATCTGAAACTTTAGACTTAGAAAGCTTGTAGAACGCTTTCCAAAAACTATCAAATCAAGTCATGGACTTGAAGAGGTCATCTGAGGAGAAATCCTCAAGAAAAGGAAGTTTTAAACCTCCTGTCATAAAACCTTTTCCTCCCAATCAGCCAAATCCGACCACTGAAGGTCTCAATTTCGAAATCTTGCAGTACCCTTTGCAAACTATTCTAGAAGCACATGATAATCCCACTTCTGCCCCTCCTGAAATTTCTGAAGATGTAGTTGAGGAAGAAGTATCGGAAGAAGAAGATTCATCTCCCAATATCTTCAGACACTTCTTTGACAGTATTTTCCAAGCAAACTTTGAAACTGTCCACCCTTACAACATAAGAAACAAAACATATAACAAACCTTCTTCTGAAGAAAGTAATAATGTGCTCCCAAATCAGTCGAAACAAGCTGAAATTAAACAAAATTTAGTAGCCCATGTTTTAGAATATGACTTAATTGAAGATCTAAAAAAACTGAGGGCTAATATTTCTATTTTCGAGTTGCTGAAATTTCCCCTTATTCTGTAGAAAATGCTTCAAAGTATAGCAGGAAACAGTAAGAACAACAATCCTAGCAGCAAGAAAACTACATAAATTGGTCCTAAAACAGCCAAAAGGGTCCCAACTAAAACGACATCTGAACCTCCAGATAAAAGGGATTCAGCTGGAAAAACTGTATCAAATGTAGATAAAATTGTTTTAGGGACAACGACAAAAAATCAACAAAATTCTGCTATTAATGCTCGTAAAAATATCCCACCTTTCTTATTAAATTTTAAAATTTTTAATAGGAATGTACACAATTGCATGGCAGATTCCGGCACAACATCAAATGTGATGCCTTTATCTATTTGTCAAAAAATCAACACAGAAGTTCAACCTTCTAATCTCAAAATCATTCATCTTGATCAAACGAACGTTAAGGTAATTAGTGAACTTAAGAATGTTTTGGTTAGGTTATCTTCTAATCCTAAGGTTCACCAAATTATTGACATCATTGTTGTTGACATCCCTAAAGTCTATGGTTTGTTTTTAAGCAGGGACTGGTTTGAACAACTGCATGGTTACTTTTCCACTGATTGGTCTAATTTGTGGCTGCCGAAAAATGGACAACCCAACAAAATTAGGATAAATCGTGAACGTTATCTCAGGCACACCGTGACAGATCTAAATGATGCAACCAAACCTTTTACTGCATATACTAATTCATTTGAAATGCAGGGAATGAATACCTTCTTTGTTAACTTCATGACCGAAAGTTCCCCTGTCACTAATCCAAGGCAACAATCATAAATTATGACCTATACGCAGTCATCGGCCTTGTCAAGTGTGCAAAACACTGCTGATGAAGCTCAGATTTGGTCGTTGTACTTTGATGGATCCAAATCTAAAGAAGAAGCCGATGTAGAATGTGTAATCCTAGATCCCGCAGGTAATAAAACTTTCATTGTCTGTCGATTAGAATTCGAGTGCACTAATAACACCGCTGAATACGAAGAAATTTTACAAGGGCTTAGGAAATATTTGGATATGGACGTACATAATTTAATGGTATTCAGTGATTTAGAGATCGTGATTAGGCAGGTAAGGAATTCCATACATTGTTTATCACCACATCTAAAAAGTTACCAAATTGAGGTATGGAGTTTAATACAAAATTTTTCAGCATTTAACATAAATTCCATTCCTAGACTAGGTAATTCGAAGGCTGATATATTGGCTAATGTCGCTTCTAAACTATTTCCCACAGAAGGTATTTCTCCTAATACATTTTCGATTGAATTGTTGTTCAGGTCGCCGATCCCAAATATCATTACCAATTGGAGAGTGTTCGACGATGATAAACAAATCATCAAATTCTTGCATATGGAGGACACCTTCCAAGGTGCAGTCATCGACGAAGGCACTCACGATGAAAACCTCCGCAACTTCACGGTAATATCAGATCCTAGATATCCTGAATCAACGTCTAATCTGGTAAAATCTATCCCCATATCTGTTGTAAGACTAGAGAATTTTTATGACTTGCATGATAAATTTAGAGGGCCAGTTAATTGTAAAACGAACAATTCTTCTTTGACTTCTGAGACGGTGAATTTAGGGACTAAGGAAAATCCTCAAAATATTAATTTAGGAATGGGATGCTCCGAACAATAATGATATGCCTTTATAAAATTGTTTAAATAATTTAAATACATTTTTCCTGGACATATGATGATTTGAAAACATTTTACCCTAATATAATACAACATGTAATCCCCATGAAACCACACACTTAGCCTTTTCAACAAAAATTAAGAAAAAAGCACCCCAAATTATAACCCATTGTCAAGAAAGAACTGAACAAATTACTAAATGAAAATATAATTTTTCCGGTGAGACACACACACAATGGGTGTCTAATCTAGTTCCTATAAGGAAGAAAAGCGGTGAAATTCGACTTTGTGTCGACTTTCGTAACTTGAATCGAGCATCTGATAAAGATAACTATATCGTTCCTCCAATGGAATAAATCCTTCAACAAGTATCTGGTTCAGAAATACTATCTCTGTTAGATGTTTTTTCGGGATATAACCAGGTCCTCATGTCTCCCCCATATCATCTCAAAACCACTTTTCGTACCCCATGGGGGACTTATGCCTACAGAAAGATGCCTTTTGGGCTTATAAATGCTGAGGCCACTTTCCAGAGAGCAATGGACATTGTCTTTCATGGTCTCATAAATCAATCAACAGTGGTCTATCTTGATGACATTGCTGTTTTTTTTAAAAACAAGAAAGATCACTTGTCTCACCTTAGGGTTGTCCTAGAACGATGCCGCAAGTACGACATATCTCTCAACCATAAGAAATCAGTCTTTTTGCTATACCAAGGAAAAATACTTGGGTTCATAGTGTCCAAACACAGAATGATTATTGACCCGGAAAGAACCCAAGCTATTGCTAAACTCTCCCCTCCCTCTTCCAAAAAATCTATGCAATCCTTTTTAGGCAAGATTAACTTCATCAAAAGATTTGTCCCAAGTTTCTCGGAAATGGTAAGGCATTTACAAAATTTAATTAAAAAGGATGTTCAATATCATTTGGAACCCCAATAAATTCAAGCTTTTGATTCTATTAGAAAACCAATAGTAGAAGCTCCTTCCTTGATGAGCCCCGTTTTTTCTCAAGATTTCACTCTTTACACTTTCGCCTTTGATCGATCTTATGCTGCTGTGTTGACACAAAATAATGCTGAAAGCAATGAAATACCCATTGCCTTCATGAGCTCAGCCTTCAAAGGGGCAGAGATAAATTACCCAGCTATGGATCAACATGCATATACTGTTTTTGAAGCAGTGAAACACTTTCGGTCATATCTGCTGAAATCCAGAACTAAAGTCATCGTTCCTTACTCGGTTGCCAGAAACTTGTTGGTGCAAAAGGAATTGGGTGAAAAACGAGCAAATTGGATGACATCATTACAAGAATACGACCTCGAAATAACTCTTGCACAAATTTTTAGAGGTCAAGGCCTATGCAAACTAGTGGCTGATTCAGTTGAAGGACATGAAAGTCAAATTAATATCTAAACTGTAAATCAACAAAACGAGAAACAAATCAGCTGTACACAAGTTGTTTCTAATTCTTGGTATTATGATATTAAATTTTATTTAAAACATGGATATGCTCCTCGCTATCTTGACCCTAAAAAACAAAAGAGCACTAAGACTCAAATATGCATCTTTCTAGTTAATAAATGATGTCTTATTTCGAAATTATTTTGATGGTGTTCTTTGTTAAAATATTGTGTAACTGCAAAGAATATTCTTATCCCCTTTTATGGATAAAGATAAAATATATTTATTATTGATTAGATCAATCCCCTTTTGTGGATTGATCATGTTGGGTATTGTTAGTGATCAAATCCCTTTTTGCGGATTGGTCAAACCCTAATTGTAATAGGCTAAATAAGAAGTCGGCCCCATAATATATTAAAGAGGCCCCACAATATATTAAAGGTGGTTATAACCACCCAGAAGAAGAAGTCAGCCTTGCCAGTGAAGAGACACTTCCAAACGTGCCAAAATTGTATAAATAAGAGAGGACATCACCTCATTTACACACACACTCAACTCACTCACCTAGTGCACAAGTATTGAAGGAAGTTGCAGTTACCAGTTGCCAGAAGAAGGAAGAGAAAGAGAGGCGCATCCTTGGGAGAGGAATTTATGTATTGCTTGGTTCATTGTCTTGGAATTGTATTGGCTATCTATATTAAGGAAGTTTTGTTGGGTTTTCTTCCCCTTGAGGGTTTCCCAGAATAAATGCTTGTGTACTCTTGTGATTGTGTTTCTCTCATTGATCCTATCTATGCTATTGTTATCTAGTAAATTGAAAGTAACCTAATAATAGAAAAAACTTTAACATGGTATCAGAGCTAAGCTGAAGAGAGAATCTTTCACAGGAAAAAGAAAAACGTCATTGTTGTCGTACATGAAAATTAGGGTTTTTTTATTAAATAAGGTTTTCAACCTCAAATCCATCTAGAAAGATGCACCCTACCTCAAGGAACATTTTGGCATCCTCAGCGCACTTTTTCAGTGGCAAGATCTCCCGGAAAGTGAAACCCTGTTTTTCACAAAGTACCAGAAAACCAAAAGTACTAGTGTACCAGAAGTACCAGAAAAATAGAAGCACTAGTCCAGAAATCCACAGATCAAGTTTGGAGGGGTAAAAGTTGGATTTTCTGAAATCTAAACACACCAGGCTACTCACCTCAATCCAACACATCTTTTGGTGAGTTCATTTTTCATATCCAAGTAATTTGATTTTTTTTATTATTTCTATAGCCCGGAGGGCTAGGGTTTCTTCTACAAGAAAGAATGGCTACCGACATGAGGGTAGAAGACAGGCTGGAAGGATCTAGAAACTTCATATCTTGGAAGCATAGGTTGCAAATGATTCTAGAAGAGAATGATCTCCTAGAACATGTTACAGTGGGTGTACCAGAACCAAATGAAGAAGAGCAAAAGACCAAGCATAAGAAGAATGAAAAGAAAACAAAGAGAATCGTGTCAGATTCAGTAAAAGATCACTTGATCCCTCATATATCCAAACTACAGACAACAAGGCAAATGTATGAAGCACTCAACATATTATATGAAAGCAAAGACATTAGCCGAAATCTTACCTTAAGAAATCAACTTCGTAATATGAAGATGAAAAACTCAGAATCTGTCACATCCTATCTTATGAGAGTTTCTCATATCAGAGATTAAATTGCATCTATTGGAGATGTCATTAGTGACAAAGAACTTGTAACCACAACCCTAAATGGGTTTCCAACATTTTGGATTCCTTTTGTACAAGGAGTGTGTGCAAGAAGCAAGTTACCCAAGTTTG
>SNQJ01S0004013.1:45933-77876 GCA_010110895.2 Picea sitchensis | reverse complement strand
TTCACCATGAGAGGGCTTGCTTATATAGGTTTAGAGAGGCCCAACCACTTGAGATATCTTTAGGGTAAGTTGAGGATTTTCCTCCTTCAGTTAGGGATCTTCCCTAATATCATGGCTTGAATAAGGATTCGAATCCAACTTCCTTCAAAGATAGAAGAGATATTTCCCCCATTCTTCTCAACAAACCAATTGTTTCCTAGAATAGGTAGCGCTCCCTCAAAAGGGAAATCCGAGCATTATAACGCTCCCTAGTAATGTATAGGGGGGCGCCAACACTCTTGAGACTAGGAGTGCTCCTCCAAAAGGGCTCTTAGAGTGTTATAATGCTCCCTAACAGTCTATAGGGGGGTGCCAACACTCTTGAGAGAGGTATAGGGGAGCGCTCTCCTCTAAAAACTCAACTTTAGTGGTTATTTCAGATGGCAAGAGGTTCATAAGCCCAGTTAACCATTCCTCTTCTTCCAAATAAAAATGTTTGAGGTGTTTCAAGTGTCTTTCTGATGTCGTTATAGGTATGACATAGACATTATGGCAGTACGCTTTCTTGACACTTGCGACACTTGTAGTGACGACACTTGCGACACTATCGAAGTGAGTAATTTTTATGTGTAACAGATTGCCCCCCAAAGTATGAAGTTAGAAGATGAGAACTGATAAATGAAATGCTTTGTAGACTTTCAAGAAAGGGTATAGATGCAGAGAACCTGACAAAAGTTTCACACAAACATCCAACAAATATTATGACATGTTTCAAACCCAAGGCATGCATACCTATGCTTGGGTGATCAAGACTTGCAAGATATGGCCGCCATAAAATACACTGCGGATCCATAATTGTATTGAAAAAAGGTATAGCCACCGAGGATACAGTGTGGATCTATACTCCTATGACCTAAACTGACCGTAGCCACGAAGAATACACAGTGGATCTACGAGATGACAAGACATAACCATGACCAATACAAAGTGGATCTATGTGACAGTATATGTGTCATTGTTCAAGAGAAACTCCGTCGCAACCTGGGCAAAGTACATATCAGAGTGATCACTCAACCCAGGGTCTTATTACCGATCCCGATGTAGTATGAATCTAACCATGTGAATAGACATCCTAATGTCGAACATGGCAGAAACCACTTGATTACCAGTCAATAATGTAAACCGTTAACAAGTGTGAGGGAGATCACCATTGATGTCAATGATTCCCAAGGTACTCTAGTACATTCCAACGAATGTGAATGGATGAGTTGAAGTAGAACATCCATGGAATCATCCAATCAGAGGTCAATGATGTAAACCCACTGTCAAATGTGAGGAGGCCTACCATTGAGGCATGCAGGTCCCAAAGTACTAACTGGTTTCTAAGTCTAGTTCCTGGATAATGTGTTGAAGTCGACAAGAATAGGCTCGTCGAAGGAGGGCCTTGATGTATCCCTCATCAACGACACGAAACAGACACAGAAATGTAATTGGTAGATCAAATGAACATGGACTAACACAGGTATTGAGACAAGATATTTGTGATGGCTGACTCTCGAGGAAGATACTTCCCTTGAACACTGAGGCACAATAGCAGAAACATGGCATGGACCAAAACATGATGATGCAATAGATACTGTGACTTTTGTCGTGTGACCCAAAGGAGTAAGAAAAATTCAGAGGATTGGTTCAGTGCATAGGTTCAACGGATTAAGATGTGCGCAAAGACAAAGTATTGTGTTCAAGGGCGACTCTAAGAGTTACTAGTAATGTTCTCAAAAACTGCTTGGCTTGCTTCTTTCAATTTTCCCCCCATCCAGATAGATGAGTACCTCTTTTTAATTTAACGAGATCGAGGAGGGTAACACGTGCTCGATATAACTCACCTTCGGTAAGTTCCTCTTCCTTTGTTTTACGAACTGGAAGAAGTAAGGGTTCGATCCCATATGGGCTTGCCAATGTTTTGTTTAACGAGTCCAAAGACAGAAAACTTGAAGGTTTTTCATGATTATAGAGTCTGGAAAAACAATTAAAAGAGAACTCTCTGAATTCCTTTTTTGTAAATTAGTCTGATGAGACCGAAAAAGAGATAAACTATAGCTCAACAGAAGTTTTCTTCAAATAATTTAACGAGCGTGAAGAGAACAAGGTCGCTCGGTAATCTTTTCATGTTTAGAGAGTCTGAAAAGATCTTAAAGGAGACTCCAGGGGGTTCCTTTTTCGTGTATCCATACAGGTCCGAAAAAGAGATAAAATTCTACCTGGATGCATTCTCATGTATTTATGAGCATGAGAAAGAACAAAGACTAAGCTCAGTATGCCCCCAGCTTGAAATCTAGTGGCTTGACTCCAGAAAGATCATCAAAGGCTGGAGACATGCCCTCCAAGCTTCAATTCATTCACTGGCTCTGAGGTCATCATCAATTTCTCTAGTAGATGAGAAAAAGGAGAAGGGTGGATGAAAATAAGGTTCAAGAGAGGTGACTATTTCATTTGTTAACGAGATTGACACAGGAAAAGAACTATGCTCAGGACCTCTGTTTCATTTTTTAACGAACTTGCCACAAAGAAGAGAAACTATGCTCGTAACTACTTCTTGATCATGGCTTCCAAGAGAATAACGTTCTGGAAGGATACCATGCCAAGGGAAAAAACTCAGTCATGGCCTCTAGGATATCTTCACTGGATGGAAGATAATCACTCGGGAAGGAACATATGTCGAGGGTCATGATAGGGGTAAGGATATCAGGATCCAATAACCCTACCAAAGAAATCACCATGTCCACTACCAGATCCAAATCAGGGGGAGTTGAAATCATGGGAGACGATAGAAAATCAACATCAGGAGGGGAGATAGACTGTAGATCTGCCCGAATTTCTTCATGAGGGGGAAGAAAAGAGAATCAGTGACGGTTATTATCCCAAGGTAACTTGTCAATGCGAAGAATCTTTGGAATAGATTCATCCGAAGGAAAATTTGGGGAAATGTAGTCGATCGCAGACGACAAGAAACTCAACCATGATTGCATCGAGGAAATGTCAGGCGCCAATAGATGTTGGTCATCTGACGAGGGAGAAGCAGATTGGATAAAAACGTATGACGTTTCGGCTGGACTAAGTGGCACGGTGTCACCTAGTGCATCGGATTCCAACGAACAAGGTACAATCCAAGGGTCAGATGATTCCGAAGATTGATGAGCCGTGGTCGAAATCATATTGATGGTGGCAATATGATGTGTAGTCAATGGAAGTGGTGTAGGGAAGGTACCCATGACGCTAGAATATTTCAGTAAGCCAACACCAACGCTTTCATACGTGATCTTTTGGTTTCCCAAGAAAGGAATATTGTTGGTAGTGGGAACGCGAGCATCGGTCGTGCATAAATCCAACTGATCAACAATTTTCCCTGATGAGGAAATTGGACACATCGAAAAACTGATGAGGCAACGACAGTCATAGCATAAAACCAACTTCTTCCGAGTAACAAGTTGTAATCGAGGGGAGCATCAACCACCTCGACATCAACAGTAATAGTTTTTCCACCCAATTGGATGGGTAGGGACTGTAAAATCCCATGGGGATGAAAACCTCACCCATTGAAGGTGCGTAACATCATTGGGGATTTGTTAAGTGCGAGTGATTTTAAACCTTTCCAACATGCTAAAGACATGACACAAGTTGAGGCTCCCTCATCCAGAATAGTTCGGTGGATTTGTTGATTGTGAACAACAACATCACCTTGGAAAGCAAGTTGGTGGGAGAGACGAGATGCATAATTGTCCAGGTTAAACATGATCTGATTGGATGACTCAGGATCAACAACGCCAAGAGTGTTCTACGTTGACTGGGGCAGTGTTGTAGAACTTCTAACGCAGATATAGCACACGGTGCTTGAGCCAAATCTTCAACAATGTTGTAGTTCTGGGCGGCACATGAACTAGGATTAAAGGTAGCTTTACGTATAGTGCTCTTAGGAGGGCGTAAGATAGAGTCGAACGTGGGTTTCTCAATCTGAAATGGTCCAGACGAAGGATTAACCGATGGAAGACTAACGAAGGATGATGATGGATCCGATAAAGTATTGGTACCGTTAACATCTTTTCCTTTGTTAGGGTTACCTGGTGTGTCATATGTCTTAGAGAGAGTGGTCAAATTAATCCCATTAAACATATAAATATGTGCACTCTATGAGGCCTCATCATGAGGATCGCTAGAACTTCCCCCGGGAGAGGGGATTTGAGCAACCATGGATTGCTGCTGTGGAAAAGGTTGAGTAAGCACAGTGGGTTGTGACTTTCCTTGGAAAATTTTGGCCACTTCATTGCGAAGTGGACAGTCTCGAGTGTAGTGATCGTCACCACAAATGATACACAAGAATTTCATCTTCCGTTGTGTTTTCTTTTTGGTAGCAGGTGGTTGAGATTGAGTTTTTGGTTGTTCATTGTTATTTTTTGATTTATTCTTTGTCTTCTTCTTACCTCCGGATTGTTGCGAAGGGACAGATTGAACTGCATTCACCTCAGAGATCTGAGTTTGGGGGGAGGTAGAGGAGGGTGTAGTTGATTTGGAAAAAGATTGAGTTTTGACAAAACCGATAACACCATCCACATGAGATGAGGAATATGGTTTGGATGGATCGGTATTAGCTCGAGCAGCATTCGGAAGCAAATCATACAAAGTACCAGATTGGGAATTAACCAAATCTAAATACTGATCCCGAGCGATGTCTTGTTCCTTTGTGACCGCACCACTCATAGCGACATCGCGAGCGATCGGGGGTAACAGTGATTTAGTAAACCATTCTTCCAATAGTATGTCAGGAATGACTACCTTGATCATCCTTCCTTGTCGCCTCCACTCATGAATATGGTTGGAGATATGCATGGAGTTAGTTTGACGAAGGGAGGTCAAGAGTTCAATACCCGTCTCATAGCGAATAGGCAGTTGAAAGTGCGTGAGGAAAGACATGGCAAGGGAATTGAAATCATGAAAAGAAGCATGTGGTAGTTCAATATACCACTTTTCTACAGAACTGGTAAGTGTTCGCTGGAAAAGACACAAACGTATAGAATCATCCATGAGGGAGTTTGATGAACACCACAAATGGAAAGTCATCACATGGTTGTTCGGATCTTCGCCGGGGTTTCCGTCAAATTTCAGAATATCAGAAGGAAGTTTAGCTGGAATGACTAGCCAAACCGGTGAATGAGAAATAGGATCATTAGTTAACCGAGACAAGTCTGGGAGATACAGAGTCGCAAGGAAAGGTAGTTGTCAGTTAATTTTTGAATGATATTGGTGCAGCATAGGGACACTAGTAGGACCATAAACTGGGTTAGGTGGATAGTTGTAACTAGTAGGTCCTCCTACATACGGTTGTTGCTGGCCAGGGTAAATAGGATTCGATGATGGATGAGAAACATTGGCATAACCCGGTGGGTTCTGAACATTATAGGCTGGGTGATTTATTTGCCCGTGAGGAATATAAAAAAATTTCCCTTAAGAATGGTAAGGAGTAGATCCCAGAGGTGGATACACATTGGACCCATGAGGAGGATAAGACTGTGGTCCCAGAGAACTATGGTCCCAGAGAACTCCAGGTGGTGTTTGGGATGCCGCCCAGATAAGATTGTCCGTAAGATGTTCTGGAAGGGATAGGATTGGATACTCCTCCTAGTGGGTTAGTATACAAGTGCCCCCCAACGTGGGGTTGAGTAAAAGTGCCTCCTAAAGATATTCCCCAGGATTGTCAAGGGTTTCTAGCAAACGGGGGTTGCCCCTCTTCCAGTGGTGGATTTATGACCAGGGTATGACTGGAAAATGGAGGTTGCCCTCCAGGAGGAGCATGAAAAGGGGGTTGTCCCCCGGGGGGGTTAGGCCCGCCATGGAAAAGTAGTCTTTCAGGAGGAAAAGGTTCATTGGATGGTGGTTTCCCTCTAGCCGGTTGTTTTTGGCCAACAAAGGTCTACATTCTTGGGTGAGCAGATGTCCCAGTAGGATCGTGTGGAACATGTGGAGCTGTAGAGTAAAAGCTTGTAGAAATGAGGGTAGAGATTGAAGTTCTTTGGATATGAGTAGAGGTGATGAGTCCAACATTAGGATGGACTTGTGCTGGTGTGACAGTAGGGTTAATAACCTGATCGATTGGGTGATTCACGGTTTGACCGGATGGTCCTGTTTCATTAGGAGGGTCATGAGGATGAAAGGGTTGTCGAAAGGATTCAAAATTTTCATATATATCGCGTCCCGATGAAGTCCTCCATACAGAACGAGCAGGTGTGGGATTGGTATCTACTGCGGTGCTAGGATGAACAAGAGTCCTATGCTCGTCACCAAAGATTGGTTCTATGGATCCCATATATGTTTCGATAAAGATCCTCTCTGGTAATCGTGGGATCTTTTCATCTATGACGTTCCCAAGGGAGTCTATACGAACCAAAAGTGGTTCGAGAGGAGTTACCGACACGGATGTACTGGGATTTTCAACTGTGACCAAAGCGCCTTCTGAGTTATCTAACAGAGGAGAAATAGCACTTCCAGCGTCAGATTGATTTTCTACCTCTCTACGGTAGTTGTCTTATGGAGGGTTAGGAGGTAAGGGTTGATAGCCTTCCGGAGGTAGCTCTTGCATCCTACATGATCGGAGAAGACCTTTATCATCTACAGGCTCAATTGTGGAGAATAACAGAACACACTGAAAATCTAGGGCCAACTAACAAAAAGAAACAACATACGCTAATAAAATCTAGGAATCAACCAAGCAAAAAAAACTTCTCTCGATGATCGTACTAGTTGGTGATGAAATCCAACGTCGCGTGATCAAGTCAAGAAGGGGCTAGGATATGGTGGAACAATTACAATGACGACTTGCTTAATGGACTTTCACCTTGGTGCAAGCTTCCACACAGTAATTGTGGATTTACCCTCCAAGGAGCTCGAGTGAGTTTGACCAATGTCTGTTCCAGGTATAGTGAGACTTCCCTTCACCGTCACCTTGTGTAAATACCTAAATATTATGGAAACTAAAGACACCAATTCATAGTGAGTCCCTGGGCGGGTACAGTCGACAGTCCGATCCAGAACGTATGGGTAGGATAACAAGTTTGAAATCAACCTGAGAGGCTCCCACACATAATCGTGGGTATACCTCCAAGCGACCCCCAATATACAATCCGACCACTACAAACAGTTGAACCATGGAGGGATAATCTCTGTAATTCACCTAAATGTGACCTCGTGTGTAACCCCTGTGTGAGAGGGGGATCCCAGAAAACCAATACGACAATTGGATTTGACTCTCCCTAGCTCAGGATGCTAATGTTTGTTTTGAAAAATTTGGAGAGTTGTACTCACAGCCTAATCCAAAGTGCTAACCCTAGTCTACTGTTGGTGGAAGATCCTAAAAACAAAAAATGTTCTAGATAATTTTTAATTAGCGTTCGTTTTACAACTATTCTTTACTCAAAGGGTGCACGAAAGTGAAACTGATGAGATGAGGACTCAATTCCCAAAAAGATGCATGAAAGATGATAAGAAATCGTTTCTTTTCAATGAACGCCTATTTAAGGGAAAGAGAAAGAGTCGTTTTCACTCTCAAACACTAATATGAAATGTCCTCAATCAATTGGTTCTCAATCGAATCCAATGCAATGCTAAAACATTTTCAAAAATGCCTTCTAATATGAAAACCAATCACTAAAATGTATCTTTGTCGTTTTTATGAGAATGATGATTAATTCAATGAAAAAAACTTCTCCTACCAACTACCCTTTCATATCAGGGAGATTTGGACAAGTACAAGCAGATTTCACACAAACAAAACACACCCTCTTGCTATGATTGAAACAAGAAGCAAAAAAAAAAAAAAGATAACAAAGAAAAATCAAACAATTCACACAAAAAGGAGATGTTCAAGAACAATGACCTCAAAGAACCAAATAAGATGATCCACATATTGTTGGTGCCCTTCACGAGAGTTCCCGCTCAGTCGGATAAGAGAGAAGAAAGCAACAGATTGATTCCAAATTCTCAACAACAGAAAAACTCAAAAGAAGGAAGAAGGCCACAAAAACTAAACAAAAAAGTGCTAATTCCTCAGAAGGAAGGATGTCAAAGGTCAATGGGAAGAAGCATTGAATCACCAAGAAGCTCAGTAAGTGAAAAAACAGGGTCTGGACCTCAAAAAATGCAATTTTGGAAGGCATTTTTGCAAAGGAGAGGTTGGCGCTCTGGTGTAAGGGACACTAGAGAGTTATAAATATTTGTCTAAGTCTTCCAGGGAGTGTTGGAACTGGGCTAACATAGGCACATGGGCGCCATGCTTCAAAAACTATGAAAAATGTCTAAAAACCCAAAATTTCAGTCAAATTTTGACAATCAAGCTGAATGTGATGGGGTAAGGAGTCAATCAACAAGTGAAATAAGACATATGGGGTGAACAAGGCCTAAAATAAAAAAGGGTAAGACAAGTTCTATGAGGAAAACCGAAAAGAAAAAATTTTGATTCGTTCCCCAGTGGAGTCACCAGTTTCTATTGAAGGAAAATCTCCCTGCGGACAGGTAGATCTCCTCTTGAGAGCTAGACTCTTAACTTTTAAGACAGAAGATTCTTATCATGGTCACTGAATTCCTTTTAGATCTAGATAAACTAGTGTGTGTGGAGGAAGGAGAAGATAAGTACCTTTTACCAGCGTTTGTCCCTGCACAATCTGAGTTGAGATCCAATCTTTCACTCCTCTATAAGCCCTGTAGACAAACAAAAGTACAACCACTTCCTACTCTACTGATATTAGCTTGAAATAGACCTATCTATTGGAGACAAGTTCATGTGATATTAAGCACAAACTAGAAAGAAACAGGCCAAGCATATTATATTGATGAGAACAACAACAAAGGAAACTTACAATAGTAGATGCAAGTGCAGCAGCTTCATCAGGTCCTCCTTGTCTAACCCTTGCTCAAAAGAACCACGATCATAATGACAATAACTTCACTGATAATTCTCCTCCACTTCACTGTGTGTTTCCTATGAGATCATAGGTTTCATGCTTCTCATCATTCCCCCCTTTTTTCACCATGAGAGGGCCTGCTTATATAGGTTTAGAGAGGCCCAACCACTTGAGATATCTTTAGGGTAAGTTGAGGATTTTCCTCCTTCAGTTAGGGATCTTCCCTAAGATCATGGCTTGACTGAGGATTCGAATCCAACTGCATTCAAAGATAGAAGAGATCTTTCCCCCATTCTTCTCAACAAACCAATTGTTGCCCAAAATAGGTAGCGCTCCCTCAAAAGGGAAATCAGAGCGTTATAATGCTCCCTAGTAATGTATAGGGGGGCACCAACACTCCTGAGAGTAGGAGAAATCCTCCAAAAGGGTTGTTAGAGTGTTATAATGCTCCCTAATAGTCTATAGGGGAGCGCCAACACTCCTGAGAGAGGTATAGGGGAGCGCTCTCCTCTAAAAACTCAACTTTAGTGGTTCTTTCAGATGGCAAGAGGTTCATAAGCCCAGTTAACCATTCCTCTTCTTCCAAATAAAAATGTTTGAGGTGTTTCAAGTGTCTTTCTGATGTCGTTATAGGTACGACATAGGCATTATGCTTTCTTTACACTTGTGACACTTGCGAGCAACATGCGACACTTGTAATGACGACACTTGCGACATTATCGAAGTGAGTAATTTTGATGTGTAACAGTCATGTTGACCAAAAATGCCTGTGTACAAAAATGCATGTGTTAGTTTCTTAGATCTGTTCATTTTCAGTTGTAAATATCTTTAAGTGTGTTGTACTTATTTTAGTATGAATGTGCTAACTTCTAGTTACTAAAACTACATGCCAGAGCACCTAAAATTGGAAGTGCAACCGTAACAAATAAAAACGAAGTTCTTGGACTGTTGGTTGTCCTAAAACTACAACAATACTTTACATAACAGTTGAAACTTAGAGCCTAACTGTGGTCAAAGACAAACCTAGTAGGCAAGCTTGATAGGACCTGGATTTTTCACATGGTATCAGAGCTGAGGTGGCCAAAATTTTGAGCAGTTGGGACAACATTTTGTTGGTTGTCATATACATCTTCTTGGAAGATTTTTGTGGACAACCATTGACTCATTCAACGGTTGTTAGAGGGCAGATTTTTGTAGAGCATCGTTGGGCAGTTTTTTTGGCACTTGTGGACAACCTATTTTCACACCTGCGTGGACAAGAGTGAGGTTGTAGAGATGACCTCTTTTCATACCTACTGATTAGGAGTGAGGTCATGGATTCACTTGCATCTTTTCACACATATGTTGATAGGAGTGAGGCAACGTTCCTTTGCATTAGGAGCATCAGAGTGAGCACAATTGGCAGACATGTCAGTATCTCAGATGCATGTGGAGGACAGGCTAGATGGGGATAACAATTGGTTGCCTTGGAAGGTGAGGATGGTCTTTGTCTTGGAGGACCTCGAGCTATGGGACATAGTTGAGGTAGTTGTTCCTCCCATTCCTATCACTACTCCCGTATTGGTAGAAAAATTCAGGAGGAAGAACAACAAGGCAAAGAGGATCATATGTGATGATGTGAGAGATCACATTATTCCCCACTTGACTGGGAAGACTTGTGCATACGAGATATGGGCATCTTTGTGCAAGTTGTACGAGAGATCTAATGAGAAACAGAATATGGTTCTTCATGACTGACTTAGGGGCATTCACATGCTTGAGGATGAGTCAGTTACTTCATTCCTTGGTAGATACACACAGATTAGATATGAGTTGGCAGTCATCGGAGAGGTTGTGAACCCTAACTCTTTGGTGAGGCAAGCTATGAATAACTTCACCAAAACATGGGGTCCATTTGTACAAAGCATTGTTTCCAGGGAGGTCATGCCTACATGGGAGAGGATGTGGGATGAATTCATCTAGGAGGAGATTAGGATTGCAGCCGAGGCTTCTGGACAGTAGCAGTAGCAGCAACAGGCAATTTTTGGTGACGAGAACTTTGCTCTTCGGACAAAGGGAAAAAAGAAGACCGGTCATGGAGGTCGACAGGGTCCCAAGTTTGGGGCCCCACCACAGGGAGGAGAGAGAAAAAACAACAGTAGGCAGAGGAGATACATGAGCATAGTGAGATTCTTTTCTTGTGGAGAGATGGGTCACTATGCAGGACAATGTCCCAAGAAGAAGAAGAAGCAACATGATGGGTCAGTAACGACAATAGAGGAGACAAATTTCGAGGAGACGTTTGTGAGAGAGTCTGCATTCATTACTACTTTATCTACTATTACGCCTTCCAACATTAGTTGGGGAGATCGAGTTGATGAGGACCGATTGATGCACATCAGTGATTCAAAGAGAGATCAGACTCAATGTCCCTAGACATCTTTAGAGTGGGTGATTGGTCCACCCAGTATAGCTATAGTTTCAGAGCAGTTGAGTAGACAAAGAGTGGGTGCTATAGCTTCAGTGCATCATAGAATGATGAGGAGGAGTAGCAGGGCACCATAGAGGCTTGAGCCTCACATATCTTCTGAGATGGGAAGATCAGGTTCTGGATCCACTTCAGGTGGAGGTGACTTGGCAAGAGACCAAGTTCATGACTCTTGGTGAGAGACCAAGAGGGGGAGACTCTTGGTGATATTACAAGAGTAGTGACTCTTGGAGAGATGCCAGGAGTAGGAGGAAATCATTGGTGGGAGACCAAGGTGGAGATCTTTGGTGTGATGCCGAGATATAGATGATCTTGGATAGATGGAGAGTCAGTGCCATTTATAGATCATACAGATTGAGTAGATCTATGACAGAGTCCATTTTTAGAGATCAGGGTACAACCATACTCACCGAGCATATGCTAGGAGGCAACCATGTCCACTGCAGGGATGATATTGGCGGTGACGAGCACTTTCCTCGGTAAGAGGGAGTGTTGAGATTTGGGTACCTTGGAAAGTGGTCCCCATGTGTTTATGAGTCTCTAAGCACAAAGGGGGAAGACTATTACCCTTGTACTTTACTTTATGATTCTAATTTCACTTTGACTTAGGAGTTTTAATTCAAAAGTGAAATATGTCACTTAAGTCATAAAGTGACAATTAATTCACAATGTGGGTGAATTAATAGACATAAATCAACTAAGGAAATTGGGTTTCCTTAGTGATATTATTGGATTTGATCTCACCCATTGATTAGACTTGGCTAGATATAATCTAGTCCATTGATATTTTAGGGTTGGCATGAGGAGGCTAAACAGAAGGTAAAGACATTTTTGAGACTCATTCTTCACTTGTGAGTTTCAGAGAAGAGAAGAGGGGCACATTTCTTGAGGAGAAGGATGGCGCACTTCATGAGGGTTTGAGCAAAACCCTTGAGAGCTTGAGGAGAGGCTCTTGGTTGGTTTGATCTTGCATGGAGAGTATTTCCATGGAGCCATAGCTTCCATTTCTGAGAAGGAGCATGCATATGAAGGAGGGGCGCATCTTGAGGAGGAGGGCACATTTATTATCCATCATTTTCTCATCAACAGAGGAGGACTTGTTAGATCAGTATGAGGTCTGATGCAAAGGGAGAGGAGAGCTTGGGCACTTGTTTTTGTGGAGAGAGACATTCCATTTATGGCTCATTTGATTTCTGGTGATCATTCCTACTAGGAGGAGGGCGCACATGTTCTACCTAGTAGCAAATCTGCTTAGAGGATTTGAGCTCTGGCAATTTCAGTAGAGAGGCAGCACAGGAGAGCACATTCCTGTGGAGGGATTTCTTCATTGGGTTACTGATGAGCTAGGGTGCTTCAGTTCATTACAGAGGGCAACAAAGGGAGAGGGCGCACCACAGTTTGGGCACTTCTTTCTTTGGTTCTTGTGGCAAGGCTCGTGAGGATCTTTCTATGTATATAGGTTCCATTGTATTTCATTACTTGTTGTATCTCTTGCTTTAATCATCATTATATAGACATATATCCCAAATTGGTTTTCCCCGGGGGGTTTTTATCCAGGTTCATGTTGACCAAAAATACATGTGTACAAAAATGCATGTGTTAGTTTCTTAGATCTGTTCATTTTCAACTGTAAATATATTTAGGTGTGTTGTACTTATTTTAGTATATATGTGCTAACTTCTGGTTACTAAAACTACATTCTAGAGCACCTAAAATTGGAAGTGCAACCATAACAAATCAGCAAGAAGTTATTGGACTGTTGGCTTCCTAAAACAACAACAATACTTTACATAATAGTTGAAACTTAGAGCCTAACTGTGGTCAAAGACAGACCCAGTAGGCAAGATTTATAGGACTTGGATTTTTCATAGGGAGAAATTTCATTTTTCCTAGGTTTACAAGTAAATCAAACTAAAAATGGAATATTTTTTTCACAAACCAAATATATCAAAGACATGCTAAAGCAATTTCAAATGGAATACAGTAAACCCATGAGTACTCCCATGGTCACTGGATGTAAGCTAAGTCTAGAAGATGACTCACCAAAAGTGGACCAAACAATGTATAGATCAATGATTGGAAGTTTACTCTACTCAACATCAACGAGACCTGACATCATGCAGGTTGTAGGACTTGTGGGGAGATTTCAATCTGCACCTAGGCAATATCACTTAAAAGCAGTAAAAATAATATTTAGATACCTTCAAGGCACCCTATAATTTGGATTGTGGTATCCAAAAGATAAAAATTTCAACCTAATTTCATATACTGATGTTGATTGGGCAGGTAGCATAGATGATAGGAAAAACACCAGTGGAGGAGCATTTTTATTGGGAAAAGTCTAGTGGCATGGTCAAGTAAGAAACAAACATCAACATCTCTTTCTACAACAAAGGTAGAACACATTGTTGTTGCATCCTGTTACACACAAGTTCTTTGGATGAAACAAACTTTAGAATACCTACAAATAAAATATAACAATCCCATTACTATTAACTATGACAACATTAGTGCCATAAGCATCTCTAAAAATCCAGTGATGCATTCTAAAAATAAACATATACCGATCAAATACCATTTTCTAAAAGATCAGGTTACCCAAAAGGTGGTCAAAATAATGTATGTAGACACCAAAGAACAGATTGCAGATATTTTCACAAAACCTCTACCCAGGAGTACTTTTGAGAATCTCCGACATAAATTAGGAGTAATTCAAAAACCACATTAAAATCGAATAGTCATGGGAACATCACCCTAGGGGGAGAAACCCTTTTCCATTGATGTCAAAGGGGGAGAGTAACTTCATAGAGAAAAGCATCATCACAAGGGGAGTATGCATGAAGTTAGAATGTTTCCCTCAATGACAAAGGGGGAGATTGTTGGACATATTGTTATTGATGTATTGTCATTGATGTCAACAGTCGATGATGCACATGAAGCTCATAAGGGAAAACGCGGTGCATAAACATGATCAGGATCAAAATCCCCACAGAATAAACCAGGACCGTTGATGCGCAAGCACTAGATCAACAACAATGATAGATTGCAGAAAGCGAAAGGAGGATTAAATATCGTGTTATTTCCAATCCTAGAATTGGTTTAGATCGTCAGATCTCATAAACTCAAATATCGACGACTATGGTTAATCCAAAAAATGATCATATTAAGTCGAATTAAGTCATGATTGTTGGATGCGCAAGCGCCAGATCAATGATAGGGATAGATTGCGGAAAGCGAAAGGAGAATTAAATATCATGTTATTTCCAATCCCGCAATTAGTCGAGACCATCAGATATTATAACTTCAAAGGTTGACGATTGTGGTTGATTCACCAAAAAATGCACAACTTCAAATTGCAAAGCTTGGGTGATGAATTAAATCACTCGCAAGTTGTGGTTCCGCAATCATCCTTGATCATTAATATGCTTCGAGAGTCTTCACGATCATTGGATCACTTTAAGTGGAAGGATAGGATAAGCGAGGAAAAAAGGGTTGAGAATTTGAATACCCAAATTTCCCTTAGCCGTCGGATCAAATTAAGTGGAAGGATAGGATAAGCAAATATGGAGGGCCATTGGATTTAGATTAAGGCAAAGTAGCATCATAGACAAATCGAGCCATCGATCAAAGATCTTGATCAAACAAACATCATTCATGTCGGGTTAAAATATGTGAGGAGGTTATGCTTCAGGAATCTCACTTCGGAAGAATTGTGAAGTTGAGATATCGAATTACCCGAAGTCCTGAAAGTCAAAATTCCGAAGTCACTCTCTGTCGTCGATCTGAGATACATTTCAGATAGTATTCTAACTATTAGATCAAGGAGATGAATATGTGTCACATCAAGAGATCTACGTCAGCAGACCATGTCAAAAAGAACATGTGACAGACCATGTCAGCAGACCACGACAACAAGGACACGTGGCACAATCAGATAATGAAAAATGTCAAGATGAAATCGATAGATGAGATACATGTAAATCATGAATCTAAGTGACACGTGGCTACCACTCGGCCCATGCCATTTCAACAAGTGACATCAGTGAGTTACGTCACTCCGGGAGTTTCACCACCAACAAATGTCCAAAGTCCTGAAGTCCCGAATGCCGAAGTCTCGAAATGCACATATGACGTCAGTAAGTTGCGTCACTCCGGGAGTTTTACTTCGGGATTTTTACTACCAACAAATGACCAAAGTCACAAATTCCCGAATGCCAAAGTCTCGAAGTGGAAATGAGTCATCCAATCTGAAGAACACTTCAGGTGAATTCTCAACCATTGATCAAAATACAATGGAAGGATAGCGTAAGTAGAAATAGCCGAAGTCCTGAAGTAAAAGGTGGCCATCCATCTCAATGCTTGATTAAGTCCCAATTGTTGGATTAAGCAGTGAAAGGATAAGTGTAAGGATCAAATCTAACCATTGATCTAGTTCCGCGAAATAAATATGAACCATCCGATCTGTTCGAAAAAATCGTATTCGAAAATATTTGAAAGGGCAAAGTCCCGAAGTCTCGACAGTCGTGCATCTCATCGAGAGATTAAATTGTGACCGTTGATTCTGATAAGTGCACGTTTGGCCTAACGTATGGTCACCATCATTGGTCATATGGAATAAAAGATATAAAAGGAAAAGATAATACACCACTAGAGTTGATAAGCCTGTGGTTTTGTGTTATTAGTCACAAGTAATGGTTTGAAGGAAGCGCCTTTGCAAAACTCATTTTTTGAAATAATTGCAGAGATTCAAGATCGAGTTAAAAAGATAAAATTGATCCATATCTGTGATCAATTTATGAAAAGCCTTCACAGTAAGAATAATAAACTGTGATTATGGTTAAGTTAAACGAAGAGGTGCGATGGTCCAAACAAAGGGACACAGTGTATCACACTCACGCCATTTTGAAGAATATATATACAAGAAAGAGTGGTGAGAAGAAGGTGTCTCTGCAGTCCAGATTAGAAGATCAAAAGTTGAAGAAGATTCCAGGAAGGAAAGCTAAAGATACTTATGCAGTGAGGGTGGAAGGGAGGAGCATGGAATGATTCATATCTTTACTAAGAAAATTGTAAAATATAAGGGAGTTGGAGCTTCCTAGGGTTGGTGCCCTAAAGACGAGGGAGTTGGTGCTTCCTAGGGTTGGTGCCCTGAAGAAGGGGATCTGTGTCTCCTAGATTTGGTGTTCTAAAGAGGATTGGTTTCCTTCACCATTCTTTATAAACCTTGTAATTGATTTTAAATATATTAATATAATTGATTTTGCATACAATTCATTGTGGTGATAAATAAAATATAAAAAGTAACTGTTAATTGTTGAAAAAAGGGTAATATTGATTCACCCCTCCCCCCCTATATGTATTCCAACATGTAATCCATTGACATGGATTCCCAAGGCCTATCAGGAGTAGGCATAGGAGTGTGCATGCCTTGTTTCTTAGTTCCTGTTTTGGCAATAGTGCAGACAATGCAGGACTGAATATAGTTGTTGACATCCAATCGAAGTTTCGACTAGTATAAATGTCAATGCAACATTTCCACTGTCTTTTCCATGTCAAAGTGTCTTGCCACCTGAATGTAGTGGGCTTCCAAAATAATATTTGCTCGCTCGCTTGATGGAACACAAAGATGGTCCAGATGGCACAACAACCCATCCTAAAGATGGAAATTAGTGATAGTTGTGTTTGGGACCAACATCTGGTAGATGTTGGAGAAGTCAGGATCTGTCGCATAAAGGTGGGTCCATCTGAAGGTCTTATGGCCGCAAGAATCGAGCACTGTGGTGAGTTCCGAAACTGGGGGTTGGTTGAGGCGATCAATGATTCAATTGGTACTTCCTATTTTATACTTGATGTTGAGGTGGAACTGCTGCAAATAGGTGGACCACTTCTGATGGCAGACATTTTGCAATTTTCCTTGTGTCTACATGAACTGCAATGACTTATGATCAATGTGGATGACTGTCTCCTTCCCGAGAATGTAATGCCTCCACTGGTGACAGGATTACACAATGGAGTACATTTCTTTGTCGTAATTAGGGTACTTACATAGGACATTGGATAGTGTCTCACTATGATAGGCCACGTGGTGGCCATGCTGAGTGATGATTGCACCCACAACATAGTCTAAAGAATCTATCGTGATCTTAAAGGGTTGTTGTAGGTCAGGTAATGAAATCACTGGGGTGGAGCACAAGCGCTACTTCAGATCATCAAACACTTTATATTGGGACAATCCCCACACAAATTTGCCTTACCACCACCCCTAGTTATTTGGATCAGGGCCCATGTAATATGGGAGAATCCCAACACGAACCTGTGATAGAAATTGCCAAGGCCTAAGAAGCTCCGAAGCTCAGTGAGCATGGTTGGGAATGGCCAGTCAAAAATGACTTGGATCTTGGTTGGATCAACATGCACATCATGTCCATCCACAATGTAGCCTAGGTACTCGACCTTGTCCATGTCGAAGGAGAATTTTTCCAAGTTGGCATATAGCTTGTGTTGCCGCAGAGTGTGCATAAATTTTTCAATATGCTACAAGTGTTCTGCCCAAGTATTGTTGTAGACGAGGATTTCATCTAGATACACCACCACAAAATAATTATTGAAATGTCACAATATATCATCCATCATCCTCATGAAATTTGTTGGGACATTTTTCAAACCAAAGGGCATGACCATCCATTCAAAAAGACCTTATTTTGACTTGAAGGAGGTTTTCCATACCTCTGTCTGTTTTATTGGGACCTGATGGTAATCGAACTTCAGATCAATCTTATTTTCCCCCCTTTAGTTGATCAAGGAGATCACCGATTCAAGGAATCAAATATTGGTTCCTAACTGTGATTTTATTTAGGGCCCGGTAATCAATGCAGAGTTTCCAAGTCCCATCTTTCTTCTGCATCAACACGATTGGACTTCCACAAGGTGATAAGCTGGGTCAAATGTGCCCCTTGTGGAGAATTTATTGCATATTATGCTTGATCTCCTCATTTTCTAGTAGAGAGTGACGATAGACTAGCTCATTGGGTAGTGGTGCGTCGGGGGTCAGATCGATGGGATGCTTGACCTGACAAAGTGGAGGTAACCCAGTAGGTGATGAGAAGATGTCTTTGTATTCTTCCATGACCTTATCTACTTGCTTATGCTACGTGGAGAGGTCTTCCATGGAGGCCATGGATGTGGCTGACAACCTTTCACTCACTCTGAGAGTGAATCATGAAGAAGACAAACTTCCTAGTCTGAGAAACGACCTTCTTGCATTTCTTGGTAGAGATCAAGGAAATAACACTAGGTGGGACTACCTCGAGAATCCTGTACAATTTTTTGTTTAAAGTAATAATAACACTGTGAGGCCTAGACTCATATACAACATGACATTTCCATAAATAAGGTTGGCCCAAAAGAACAACACAAAATTTAAGGGGAGAAACATCACACAATACCTCATCTTTGAATGGCTTGATGTCGTACGACATATGACACTGTTGGCTGACGCAAAGATAAATTCCTTGATGGAGCCATTTGATGGTGTATGGATGTAGGTGTGACGTTGTCGGTAGGGCCAACCACTTGACGAACACTGCTGAGACGAGGTTCTTATGTCTACCGCTATCAATGATGAAGTGCATCAGAGTGCCTTTTACCCACATTTGTTGATGAAAGAGGCGCTCGACTTCCTCTGTCTCATCAGGTTCACTGGGCTGGATCTTGGTGGTAGCATCTATGGAAATAGGTTCCTGGTCAATGATCCATATCCTCTTTTTTGGTTCTGACTCAGATTCAGAACCCACATCTGATTCAGAGGCTTTTACCTCATCCACCAATGACTTCTTTGAGCATAAATCAACAGTGTTATGTTGAGGGCTCTTATGGAAGTCACACCACTTCCCGGTATCTTTCTTCATCTTCCCATTATCCTTCTTTGCTTGTGTCTTGGACTGGTTATCCTGAGGTTTCCCATCTGATGCAGGAGCATCGCCCACACACCAAGCGAGCCAGCGTGGAGCGGGAGACAGCTGGATAAGCCAACACACATTTTGAAAATGATTTGGGATTGTTGCGTGATCTTAAATGACCCATTTAAGAGACGGCGCACTCATATGTTGTAATGGACCTTGAGCGGATAACTCTCGTCCTTAGGTAGATGAGGCATTTAAAATAGTTAATGCTGGTAGATAGAATATTTAATTCTAGATTTGATAGCTTTAGAGTCCAAGAGGGAAAACGGATATAGACACCCTCATTGTATTGTTGTATCATTAGATGAGATATCGAGAGTAGGAGTGAGAGAGAAGAGTAAGCAGAGAACTGTGTAGAGAACATCCATGTACATATATTGAATTAATAGAAGAAAGATTTGATTTAAATCCATGGTTATGTGTCTATTCTCTGTGTATTGATTTTATGCTCATGAGTATTTTCTTTTCCTTTCATACATGTGTTTTTATATACTGTGTATGTGATTTCATGGTTGAATTGAAGTCTGAGAGGGAGATAGAATGAGTTTCAATTGTTTCTCTAAGTGAGCCAGAAGATTCCTGTAAGGAGTGCTGTCGAATTGTCCGCAAGGGGTGCGTTGACAGAAGGGTTCACTTAGAGATAGCTTTTGTTCTCATTTCCTCGAGAGTGCAGTTAGGCACAGTGCCGTGCAAGGGGTGTGCAGGCCAAGCAAAGTCTCGGAGTTGCGATTCTGAGCAAAATATTGAAAGATTGTTGCTGCAGGAGTGCGCAGGGTCGAAAGCCTTCAACACTTAGACAAGGTTGAATATTTGCCGCAAGGGGTGCTTGCAAAGTTCCTTCTAATTAAGTGAGAATCGTAAGGAAGCTTAGGAGGGGCAGGCCTTCGAATTCATCGAAGGATAAGTGCAGGGAATTTGCTGTTGAAATTTCGAGGGAAGCGTCCCAGGTTGGCGAGAAGACAACGAGTCTCGTGGAGAGACACTTCTTCCTTTTCGTGGATTTTCACAAGGAAGAACGGATGGACGAAATCATCCGAGGAGATTTCGTAAATTTCCGTGGACCGTTGGATCTTGCGGAGGTGAAAGGAGGTTACGGTGGAAGCGTCTAAGGATTCTAAGCTCAGGAGGGCAGAGCGTTGATACAATTCGGCCAAGGCCTTCGTATTATTCGTGAGATCGCCTATCGGGATCTCGTGAGAAAAGTGTCGAAGAGTTGGCAATGGGAGTCGCGAAGTCGCGAGGTGCGATTTCCCGACAGTGAAGTAAGCGTGTGGGACCGCAAGGGTGAGTGGAAGACAGGTGGCGGAGATCAGAAGATCTCGTGAGCTCGGGGTTTGCAAAGTGAGGAACCAAGTCTTGGGTACTCCAAGTCACAAAGAAACGAGGGCACGAAGTGGCGAAAGTGCGATAAGGTCGCATCGGAGTTTCGGCGCATCGGGTATCGAAGGTTGGAAATCCGAGCGCTTGGTATCGCGAATAGCGAAGTCGCGATAGAGCGGGAGTCCCGACAGGGGAAAATTCAGCGAGTTGACCAGCCATCGGGTCTCGGGGATTCGAGAGCCCTGCGATCAACCGAGAACTCGCGAAGTCGCGAGTGCCGATCTTTCGAAAGGAAGAAGAGAGGATCGCAGCCGAAGAAAACCTGTGGGGTGCAGATTTCCCGATAGGGAAATAGAAGAACCATTGAGTTCTTCGAGCCGTGAGTGAAAGAAGGTCCTGAGGAGAGAGGTCGTGCTCCGAGGAGTGTGGTTGGCGTTAGAGTGGTATCAGAGCGATAATCTTTCTTGTATATTTCAGGCAGGAAGAGGCAGGGAAGAAAAGCACTCTGATACACGCGTCAGAGTGGTATCCGAGCGGATTTATTGTCTGTATATTTCAGGCAAGAGGAGTGAAGAAGAGGAAAGCACTCTGATACACATAGAGTGGTATCAGAGCGAGAAAATCTCTTTGTTTTCTGTAGCAGAGAAGAAGATAAAATTTCACCATGCTGTCGAGGAGAGAAAGACAAGTACAAAATCCAAAAATGGAAAGGCAAATACGTGATCTTCGAGCGAGATTAGAAGATATGGAAGCAGCGCAGAGACGCACAGCTAGTGCTGGAGATTTGAGTGACTCCGAAGGCGAAGCTGAAATCGAACAACAAGGAGAAGTTGCAGCCGAAGATGCATCCAATGAGCGATTAATTAAAGCTATCACCCGGATGAGTTCAAAGACAAAGATGGACATTCCATCTTATGAAGGAAGTCTGGATGCAGAAGAGATTCTAGATTGGATCAGCGCTCTTGATACCTACTTCGATTATGAGGATATCGAAGAGGATAAGAAGGTTAGGCATGCTGTCACAAAATTGAAAGGACATGCAGCATTATGGTGGGACGAGCTTCAAGCAGACAGACGTTCCAAAGGCAAGCAAAAGATCAAAATCTGGGATCGAATGATCGCGAAGATGAAGGCGAAATTCATCCCAAGGGATTACCAAATCACCTTGTTCAGGAGAGTGCAGAACCTGAGACAGAAGTTGATGACAGTAAAAGAGTATACTGAGGAATTCTATAAGCTGAATATCATAGCAGGTCATCGGGAGAGCGATGATGAAAAAGTTTCCAGGTATATGAATGGATTAAGATATGATATCCAGGATGAGATGAGTATGACGACCATAAGAACGGTGGAGGATGCTTATCAGATGGCTCTGAAAGCCGAAGAAAAGTTGAGCCGTAAGCAAAGTCAGAGAGGGCGAGGCAGAAGTCAGCCCAGAGGCAAGGTAGTTGTCCAGGAGAAATACCAGAAGCCCAAGGAGGAATGGAAGAAACCTCAGGGTAAGGTTGAAAGAGGTGGAACCTCACAGCAAGGATAGCATAATGAGCAGAGAGGAGATTATGCTGACGCAAATACCTTTCCTCGTACCAGAGGTAGAGGAAGAGGCAGAGGTGGAGTCATCACATGCTTCACGTGTGGAAAAAATGGACACAAGGCAGTTGACTGTCCAGATAGGAAGAAGGATGGAGGAGAAGCTCACATCGTTGAAGCGTAGAGGCGTGATGTTGAGAATGAAGACACAGAAGGTGGAAGGTCGTTGATGATGCGTAAAGTTCTCTTAACACCTGGGAAGGAAGTGGAGGACTCAACTCAAAGAACCAGACTGTTCAGGACAGCTTGCAAAACGAAGGACTGGGTATGCAAGGTTATTGTTGACAGTGGTAGCACAGATAATCTCGTTTCGACCGAGATGGTAGAGAAGTTGGAACTAAAGACAACTGATCACCCGAGTCCATACAAAGTTTCATGGCTACAGAAGGGACATCAAGTGAGTGTCACTAAACAATGTTTAGTTGAATTCAAGATAGGTGGATATAATGATAAGGTCTTGTGTGATGTCATTCCTATGGATGTATGTCATTTATTGCTGGGTAGACCATGGCAATATGACCGAAACGTGGTTCATGATGGGAGGATGAACACATATACTTTAGAGAAGGATGGGAGGACACACAGGTTGCTTCCAATAAAGGATAAGGAGGTGAAGCCGGAAGTAAGCAACACAATACTTCTCATGAGTGGGAAGGAGCTTCTTACGGAGATGGAGAAGAAGGAAGATCCACAATTCTTTGTGGTCAGAAAACCGAGGATTGTTCTGACTAGCACAAGAGTGGACGATTTACCAGAGGAAGTTTACGAACTACTGGGAGAGTTCGCTGACATCATCGTGGACGAATTACCTCGTTCGTTGCCACCGATGAGGAGTGTGAGTCATCACATTGATCTCATACCAGGAGCCAGTTTGCCGAACAAAGCTGCGTACATATTGACGCCACAGGAAAATGAGGAAGTCAAGAGGCAGGTCCAGGAGTTATTGGACAAAGAATTAGTCCGGGAAAGCTTGAGTCCGTGTGCTGTTCCGACGGTGCTTAGTCCAAAGAAGGATGGAGGTTGGAGAATGTGCACCAACTCAAGAGCGATCAACAAAATAACCATCAGGTATAGGTTTCCACTGCCGAGAATGGATGATCTGATGGATTGCCTGAGCGGGGCAAATTATTTTTCAAAGATTGATCTAAAGAGCTGATATCATCATATTCGCATGAGATAAGGTGATGAATGGAAGACAACATTCAAGACAAATGAAGGTTTGTACGAATGGCTGGTCATGCCGTTTGGTTTGACAAATGCACCCAGCACATTCATGAGACTGATGAATGAAGTCCTAAGGGAGTTCATCGGGAAATTTGTAGTCGTATATCTGGATGATATACTGATCTTCAGTAAGACGAAGGCTGAACATTTGAAGCATTTGGCCATTTTGATGGGGAAGCTACAACAGGAGAAGTTGTTAATTAATATGAAGAAGTCCTCATTTATGAAGACAGAGCTCATTTACTTAGGTTTTGTTATATCGGCGAATGAATTGAAAATGGATTCGAGTAAGGTGGAAGTGATTAAGAATTGGCCATCACCGAGAAATATTTTCGAGGTGAGGAGTTTCCATGGTTTGGCTAGTTTCTACCGAAAGTTCATCAGGAATTTCAGTGGAATTAGCGCAGCGATGATGGACACAGTGAAGAAGCGGCATAAGTATTTTCATTGGACAACAGAGGCTGAGAAGAGCTTCAATCTGTTGAAGCGGAAGATAACGGAACGACCAGTGTTGGTGTTGTCGGACTTCAAGAAGACATTTCAGGTAAAGTGTGATGCAAGCGGATATGCCATAGGAGCGGTCTTGAGTCAGGAAGACAGACCAGTTGCATATTTCAGTGAGAAGTTGGATGAAGCAAAGCCGAAATACTCCACGTACGACAAAGAGTTTTATGCTATCATACAAGCATTGAAGAAGTGGAGGCATTACTTGATTCCAAGAGAATTTGTTTTGTACAGTGATAATCATGCATTGCAATTTGTGAGTCAACAGAAGAAGTTGAATCAGAAACATGCAAAATGGGTAGAGTATATGCAGAATTTTACATTCGTAATTAAACACATTTCAGGTACTGCTAACAAAGTGGTTGATGCTTTGAGCAGGAAGTGTTTGTTTCTACAGGAGTTCCGAGTCAAAACATTGGGTTTTGAAAACCTGAGGGACATGTATGCAGGAGATGCAGATTTCGGAGAAGCGTATGAAGCAGCTGAGAATCCAGATCTCAGAGATCAGAGTCCTTGGATAGATTATATGATCCAGGAGGGATTGTTGTTCAGAGGAAATCAACTGTGTATTCCAAATTGCTCCATGAGGGAGAACTTGTTGAAAGAGAAGCACAGTGGTGGATTAGCAGGACATTTTGGCCATGAAAAAACATTCGCAAAGCTGAGCGAATCATATTTTTGGCCAGGCATGCGAGCAAAGGTCAAGCGATTTGTTGACAGGTGTCGAATTTGTCAGCATTCGAAGGGGAAGAAACAAAATGCAGGTTTTTATCAGCCATTGCCCATACCAGAGAAGCCATGGGAGGCAATTAGCATGGATTTTGTATTGGTTTTGTTGAGGACGCAGAGAGGGGTTGATTCCATCTTTGTGGTGGTGGACAGGTTTTCAAAGATGGCACATTTTATCCCATGCCAGAAGACCAGCGATGCGACTCACATCGCAAACTTGTTTTTCAAGGAGGTCATTCGACTTCATGGATTGCTGAAAAGCATAGTTTCGGATAGAGATACAAAATTCATAGGGAATTTCTGGAGGACCTTATGGAAGAATCTAGGAACTAACTTGGCGTTTAGTTCAGCTTATCATCCTCAGATGGATGGACAGACAGAGGTGGTCAACAAAAGTCTGGGAGACTTGCTAATAAGCTTGGTGACAGAGCACCATAGCAGTTGGGATAGCGTATTACCACAAGCAGAGTTTTCATACAACGAATCAGTGAATCGAAGCACAGGAAAAATTCCATTTGAGATTGTATACGGCAGGAAACCAAGAGGAGTATCTGAACTGAGGGATTCAGAACAGACTGCTACTAGCAGCGCTAGTGCAGAAGAGTTCGCTGAAGCGATGAAGGAACTTCACAGCAAGGTGAAGCAGCGACTGATTGATTCAAATCAGGAGTACAAACGTAGAGCATATCAGCATCGGAGACAACTTCAGTTCGAAGTTGGTGATCTGGTTCTGGCACACTTAAGGAAGGAAATGTTCCCAAGGGGAACATACAATAAGCTGGAAATGAAGAAAATCGGGCCATGCAAGGTCTTGAGAAAGTTCGGGGAGAATGCTTATGAGATTGAGTTGCCGGATGACATCAAAATATATCTGATATTCAATGTGGCAGATTTATACCCAGACAGGGCTGGAGAAGCAGAAACTGCAACCGAGCAGCCAGTGATCCAGTGGATGAAGCAGATGTCGATAGCAGAAAAGATGCAGATGGAGTACATACTAGACAAGAGAGTGGGTAAGAAGACCAGGAGGAAAGAATACTTTGAGTATCTGGTCAAGTGGAAGAATCACCCAGTAGAATATGCCAGCTGGGAGACTGAAGCAGTGATACAGGAGCATGGACAGACCGTGCAGGAGCTCATGGATAGGAGCCCATGAAAATTTTCAAGCCGAGGAGTATGATGCAGGAGCATCGCCCACACACCAAGCGAGCCAACGTGGAGCGGGAGACAACTGGATAAGCCAACACACATTTTTAAAATGCTTTGGGATTGTTGCATGATCTTAAATGACCCATTTAAGAGATGGCGCACTTGTATGTTGTAATGGACCTTGAGCGGATAGATCTCGTCCTTAGGTAGATGAGGCATTTAAAATAGTTAATGATGGTAGATAGAATATTTAATTCTAGATTTGATAGCTTTAGAGTCCAAGAGGGAAAACGGATATAGACACCCTCATTGTATTGTTGTATCATTAGATGAGATATCGAGAGAAGGAGCAAGCAGAGAACTGTGTAGAGAACATCCATGTACATATATTGAATTAATAGAAGAAAGCTTTGATTCAAATCCATGGTTATGTGTCTATTCTCTGTGTATTGATGTTATTCTCATGAGTATTTGCTTCCTATCATACATGTGTTTTTATATACTGTGTATGTGATTTCATGGTTAAATTGAAGTCTGAGAGGGAGATAGAATGAGTTTCAATTGTTTCTCTAAGTGAGCCAGAAGATTCCTGTAAGGAGTGTTGTCGAATTGTCCGCAAGGGGTGTGTTGACATAAGGGTTCACTTAGAGATATCTTTTGTTCTCATTTCCTCGAGAGTGCATTTCGGCACAGTGTCGTGCAAGGAGTGCGCAGGCCAAGCAAAGTCTCAGAGTTGCGATTCTGAGCGAAATATTGAAAGACTGTTGCTGCAGGAGTGTGCAGGGTCGAAATCCTTCAACACTTAGACAAGGTTGAAGATTTTCCACAAGGGGTGCATGCAAAGTTCCTTCTAAGTAAGTGAGAATCGTAAGGAAGCTCAGGAGGGGCAGGCCTTCGAATTCATCGAAGGATAAGTGCAAGGAATTTGTTGTTGAAATTTCGAGGGAAGTGTCCCAGGTTGGCGAGCAGACAACGAGTCTCGTGGAGAGACAATTCTTCCTTTTCGTGGATTTTCACAAGGAAGAACGGACGGACGAAATCATCCGAGGAGATTTTGCGAATTTTCGTGGACCGTTGGATCTTGCGGAGGTGCAAGGAGGTTACGGTGGAAGCGTCTAAGGATTCTAAGCTCAGGAGGGTAGAGCGTTGATACAAGTCAGCCAGGGCCATCGTATTATTCGTGAGATCGCCTATCGGGATCTCATGAGAAAAGTGTCGAAGAGTTGGCAATGGGAGTCGTGAAGTTGCGAGGTGCAATATCCCGACAGTGACGTAAGCATGTGGGACCGTAAGGGTGAGTGGAAGACAGGTGGCGGAGATTGGAAGATCTCGCGAGCTCGGGGTTCGCAAAGTGAGAACCCAAGTTTTGGGTACTCCAAGTCACAAAGAAACGAGGGCACGAAGTGGCGAAAGTGCGATAAGGTCACATCAGTGTTTCGGCGCATCGGGTATCGGAGGTTGGAAATCTGAGCGCTTGGTATCGCGAATAGCGAAGTCGCGATAGAGCTGGAGTCTCGACAGGGGAAAATTCGGGGAGTTGACCAGCCATCAGGTCTCGAGTATTCGAAAGCCCTGCGATCAACCGAGAACTCGCGAAGTCGCGAGTGCCAATATTCCGAAAGGAAGAAGAGAGGATCGCAGCCGAAGAAAACCTATGGGGTGCAGATTTCCCGATAGGGAAATAGAAGAACCATTGAGTTCTTTGGGCCGTGAGTGAAAGAAGGTCCTGAGGAGAGCGGTCGTGCTCCAAGGAGTGCGGTTGGCGTCACCATCTTTACTCTGTCCTTTTTTCTGTGGGTTGGGGTTGACCTTTCCCTGCTTCTGCTGTGAGGGGTTCCCAGGCCCAAACTGTCGTAACTTTTGTTTCATTTTCTGCTCGATTTTGATGGTATATCGATAGGCCGTGCCCAAGGATGAGATGTACAAAAACACTATTTATTTCTGGATGTATTTATGCATATCATCACGGTACTTGAGCACCATATGTCACTCGTAATATTTAATACCCAACTTGGTGCATGAGGTAAGGAAGACATTAGTGAACTCTGGCACTGTTTGGTCTCTTTCTTATCGCAGTGTGTTCCATCTTGTATACAAGTCGTCATAACTTCTAATAGGGTAGTATCGTTCCTTAATAACATCCTGGAAGGAACCCCAAGTGGGTGAAACTACAAATAATGTGGATCCCTCTATTTCCTTTTTCTTACAGAAATCCTCCCACCAATCTTTCACATGGGGGATGACCTTGAGGAGCGCAAATGTAATATTTTCTCTATCGAAAAAGTTTTGGACAAAAAAATATCCTTCTAGAAGGTTTAACCATTTATCTACAACATCCTCATCTATTTGACCTTTAAATATATGAATATAAAAATTGATTTGTACCTTGAAGGGGGCGACACCTTCGCTTGAGGTGGATGCATCACTTGTCGACATCCATCGAAGGATTTGTAAAAAATTGTCCATCATCTCATTCCTCTATTGCTAAAGGGCTTCCTCGAGAAACATTTAGAAAGGATCTCTTGTCCTGTCATCTTTCTTTTCAACCACCAGGAGGATCATGCTACCCTCCTTAATATCTTGTATTGAACCCATGTAAAGGTCTTCCATGGATTCAAGTTGTACACGTGAACTTTGAGAACCAATATACATTTCTTATTCCTTTGCTTGTGTAAACTCAATATCACCTTGAGATTATCGTTGTTCAACAATGTTTCTTTCTTCAGATTCATTTCACATATTTTGTGGCCAATGAAATTGAGTCTTCAAAAATGTATCTGCATTTTTTGAGTTTGAAATTATGTCACTTTGACCATTGAAAAAAGACTCCCACCAAACATAATCAACAACATCAAAGTACTCATATGTGTCTTTAATGGATTTTCTTTTTATTTCTTCCAGGCATTCAAAATAATCTACATCTCTATTACGCCTTCGTGCATTATGGATTTAAACAAATTTGATGCAAATATTGGATGATCTAGAATGAACTTTGAAAATGTTAAAATTGATGAAGGCCCCAATTCTACAGTAGTTGAATACTGCTTTCCCCATATTAGTGTTTTCTCATCAACTTTTTTGAAACAAAATTGATGTTGGAAACCAATGTCATTAAGCTTCTCAATAATTTTTTCTTCATGATGTGATCTCTGAATAAATATTCGCATGTCAACAATTTCTTCTAATATATGAAAAAAAGGTTCTGGAATGTATGCTTTCTTAATATATTCAATCAATGATGGTTGGCTTCCAACATTTTCCCTCTTCAATGTTTTTGAAAAACGATTGAACATTTGATCAATATGATCATGAGTGTGTCCAACAAGAAGGAAACCAACTTTCACCTTTTGAAATATTCTGAGTTCAACAAGCATGCTTAGATATCCAAACACAAATTGATTTTTATTTTCAAGACTAGTTTTGTCCAACCGTAGATAGATAACTTGAGGAAGATTTCCAGAACAGTGAGTGAACACATGGTGAATTATGGTGATAATCAGATTGACATCATTATGAATATTTGGAGTTGTGAAGTATATACCCTTGGACACATTTTTCCATTCAAAACCATACAACCAACCAAGTGAAACTGAATGAAATTCTCTTCCTATAAATTTTTTGGTGTACAAACAAAATGTGGTAGAAGTGTTTTATTCTAGTCCATGCCATCAATTATCATACCTAAATATTTGTTTGGGGCATCATAACACTTCTTCAAATGTTTGTACAACTTTTGTCTTTCACTTGATTGTTGATTCTGATGTTCTTGAAGTGCTTTGACTATGGAATCTGCACATGACATAAAATGAAAATGTTGATCATATGTTTTCATAGTTGATTACTATCCAATTAAAAAATAATAATAATAATGAATACATACCTCTTTCTGCCCCTTCGAATTTATCTCTTCTTGATTTAAGAGTAGCACATATGATGCAAATCCCCATCCTAGGATTTTAATTAATACAAACATTGTTGAATTGTTTCTTCCATATTCTTGTAAAATATGCATATGTAATAAAATTACCATTTTCTTGAACACCTTCAACATATCCTTTGTACAAGTTGTAGATTTCCCTCCTTGAGAAATTATCTGAAATATGTATTGTGTCTCTATCTAGCATACACTCTCCATGTTTGGAAAAGAAGTCACACATCCATGACAATGTAATGTTTGTTAATGGACCACTCTCTCGTCCATGATGTAATTTTGAATAAAATGAAAGATCTTTTTCCAACCTTGTTTGGATTCTTAATAGACGAAAATTACCAATTGAGTGAATTTTTTTTTAAAGCCTTTATGCAAAGTAAAATATTCTCAATGCGATAATCATATCATGTCTTGGTGGATATCATGCATCCCATCAAATATGAATTTTTCATGCTATTATTCATTTACAAATATGTCTTCCTTTTATTCAAGGCATACATGTAGTCCATGCTTTTCAAACAATTCTTTTGACAACATTTTGTTGAAATCAATTCACTTATGGAAATTGATTTAGTGAGAAATTATTTCCTAGACCTTGTATAACTAGAATGATTTGGATTGATATAAAAATGTCTAGTCCTGGTCCTAGACACAATGTTTCTTTGCAATGTCTCCACTATTTCATCATCCTCACTAGAAGGTTTTTCCTCATCACCAGAAGGAATATCAAACAAAACATTTTCAAGATATTGAACAAGAGAATGTCGATCACCTTGATTTTTTGCAACTGAATGATTGAGAACATGATCTTCATTCCTAGGTCCATCATCATCTTCATTGATAATCTCATTGATGAGAGGAATATCAAACTCACTAGAAAAATGATTACCAACCTCACTAATGTCATTGGATCTTCCATGAAAATATTCACTTTAAGGAAAATCATCATCACCCTTAAGACTATCAATGCCATTAAGATCCTCACTTGGAGAAAATTTTCCATCATCGTCATTGGTACCTTGAAAATCATCGTTTGGAGGAAAATCATCATCAACATTGTGTCCACCATTGACATAATCATCTTCACTGCTTTCAAAATCCCCACTTGAGGGAATTTTTTTATCATCATGCTTAGTGCCTTGAAAATCTTCATCAATATCTTGAAAATCCTCACTTGAAGGAAAATCATCATCATCAACATTGTTTCCTTTAAATTTCCCACTTGGGAAAGAGTATCCACCAATGGCATAATCATCTTCACTACTTTGAAAATCCCCACTTGAGGGAAATTCTTCATCATCCTCATTACTGCCTTGAAAATCCTCACTTGGAGGAAAATATTCATCATCCTCATCGGTACCTTGAAAATACTCACTTGGAGGAAAATCATCGTCATTAGAATTGCTTCCTTTAAACTCCCCACTCAGGAAAGAGTGTCCACTATTGCCATAATCATCATCACTACTTTTAAAATCCCCACTTGGGGGAAATTCTTCATCATCCTCATTCGTGCCTTGGACATACTCACTTGGAGGAAAATCTTCATCAGTAGCTTCAAATTCTTCACTTGGAGGAAAATCATCATCACCAACATTGTTGCCTTTAAATTCCCCACTGGGAAAGAGTGTCCACCATTGCCATAATCATCTTCACTACTTTTAAAATTTTCACTTGAGGGAAATTCTTCATTGGTACATTGAAAAGCCTCGCTTGGAGGAAAATTGTTATCCCAATCATTTAAACTCTAATCATAGTCTCCACTTCGACCCACATTTTGATTATTTTCGATAATATTAAATTTCTAAATAGATTGATCACCATCATATTCCTCCTCTTTACCATTGGTGCCTTCAAAGTCCTTTGATTTAGGAATTTCCTGAGGAACATGCCGAATAACATTGCTTTCACTATCATCAAACTTCTTACTAGCTGAAAAATATGATGCCTCATTTGCATTACAAGCATTCCCATCACATTTTCTAGTCCCAAAAGAAGAGTTATGTGAACAATTTGTTGATGCCTCAGAAATAAAATCTTCTTTATCTAATGAAGCCATCAATTCTCACTAAGAACATAGAATGATACAAATGCTCACCCTCCCAATGACAATCTTATAATTTGCATAGTGATCTTTTCCCTTT
>SNQJ01S0004013.1:30891-43687 GCA_010110895.2 Picea sitchensis | reverse complement strand
TGCAACCTTTACCTTGTTCATGTCTTCTAATCCCATTTTCATTTGTGTTTCTCATTGCTTAATAAATTGAATGCTATCAAATCCTTACCTATAAATGTTTTCATTTCATGCGGAGACATAACCCTTAGTATCAAATTAAGGGTGGACTAGACCTTTGTTGTAATTACATGGTGTTTGTTTCCATTCATAACAAGATAGGGAACTATTACCTTAAATATGTGGGTTTGTCTTGCAAAAGATGTATCATCTCTTGGAGAGGTTTGCAAGAGTAGCAGATGAAGTCTCTCTAGTTGAGGATTTATCTTCTTTAATGTTGAAACTGGTGCCATAGCGCATTAGACTTTTGTGGTCCACAGAGAAGTAACACATATTTTCCTCTGCAAGCAAGTGGAAAAACTCTCCCCCCACTCGCATTATTTCTACCATTGCGGACTTTGGAATGCCATGATTCTTCACCTTCAATCCCGCAATCATTAATCTTCAGGTCCCTCCTCAGAAGTAAAATTCTATTACATCTCCCTTCCCACAACTAAAGTTCTATTGTTATGTTATTTATTGAAAATACTAGTTGGAAAAATATAAGAAATATTGCTCACATTGCACCATATCTTTGGCAGATATTTTTCAAGGAACCAATCGAAGACAAAGTGAAACAACAAGCCCAAGTTTCTAAGGATTTGTTACAACGGCTTGTGGAAGCAGGTGGACTATATGAGAATTAAGCCAATTGTAAAATTAAAGCATGGCTTTTCTCAGTGTAAATGATAATATTGATTACTGCCTCTAGACATAACAAGTGTTGCATGGCAACATAGTTCTTGCCGGGTTGAATTGGGAATAAATGCACAAGGATGGGGAAAAAGTAGCGGAGGCAGATGGAAACTGCAGCAAAGATGTGGCAAGCAGCATGAAACACAAGTGGTATCCATGCAGTAAATGACACGTGGCCTCTAGAGTCCCATTTATTTTTTGAAACTATATAATCTATTTTGTTATGTTCAAAATTTCTGTCTATTTTGTCTGTATATGTGCTAGGGCAAAAAAAGATATATTCAAATTAAATAAACACAATTTCTTGACATTCAACATAGTGGAAGATAAAAAATTACGAGGACAAAAATATAAAAGGATATAAAAAACAATTTTATTTGAAATATATCAAAAAATAATATTGTTTGTTACATGTTCCTCGAAATTTAAATGTGTTTGTCATATAGACTAGGATTGGGGCTCCCACATACCATAAGAGAAATATGTACAAGAAATAGGACCGTGGAAAGAAGAAGTGGGAGATGGTAGAGTGTAATACCTGAAAAGAATAAATTGAAAGGTATCAGTCTTTGGCTAGACATTTCTATTTAAAAAAATGGAATAACTGGATTGATAAACAAAGCAGGTCGTGATCAGTATAGACTTACAGTGATGGTACATATCACCCATTTTGTTGTTTGCTTGTTCATGCCTTTATATTGTTGTCGTCGACGTCTACTGGAATCATGGCAATTGTGTGTTGCCTTTCGTCGGTGACCTGCTTCAATTCCCTTTCGAGACATTCTTCAATGTAGCTTCTCAAGGGGGCGATGTTGATCTCATTCCAGATTTTTATGTTGAAAAGTTCTTTTTCTAATTCCCTTAGATCGATAGAAAAATTACGCAGAGCCTGATCAATTTCTTCATTCTGTACCAAGTAGTCGACTAGCCAGTTGTCGATGTCATCTTCACCATATTCAAGGACGCTGTAAAAATTTTCCAAAGACAACGCCTTAAAAATACCAACCTGTTTATCGAAGGCTTGCTTAGTTAAGGGCAAGGAGTTGATGATTAAGTTGGGGTCTTGGAAGTCGTTGGTCCTTCTGGCTAAGTCTATTTTGGTCAGCTTTGTGAATAACTTTTCTTTCTTTGATATGGCTTGTTCATGTGACTGGACAATGAGATGCAGGTTTTTCACTTTTTCTTTCCAGTATGCATTTAATTGAGTGATCCGTTTTTTGGATGGGAGATCTTGTTGTCTTCTTCTTGTTTCTTTCATGTTGTTGGAAATGGTGCCAAAAGGAAGGACCATGTCTAAATAGAAACATTCTTCATTTTTTAAATCCGCCTACAAATGTTCAAACAAATTATGTGCCCTCGTTCCAAGGGAAGCCATGGTTTGTGATGTTTCCCATGCCTCAACAATCAGTTCCATTATTTTCTTGATATTATTCTCCACGTATCCTCTACACGATGCGAGGAGGCTAGAGGATCCTTTTAACTTGGTTGTAGGGGTGGCAAGCATGGCTATTGCTAAAGGACTGGCAAGTAATGGCATAGGAATCAAAGCTTCCTCCAATTCCTTGACCCGGTCCTTCAGTCTGACATTCTCAACCTCAATGCCTCCAATGGAATCATCAAGAGCATCTTCGGTTGCTATGTGAAGTCGACAGATTTGGGATGACCACATGTTCACAAGGTTAACCTCTGAATGAGATTTTCCCTTCTTATTTGTTACATCTCTCTTTTCAATAATTAATTTTTTAGACTCGTTGTCAAAAACAATGCTCTAGAACACGAATGATTCATCTTCATCAAAAATTTCAGTATCAGCTATGTCCATTGGACGACTATGTTTGATCGTGTATCCGGGTTGATCAAGGTTGCGGAATACGCTATCCAGATCAAGCTCAAGTTCCATGTTCTCCCTCTCAATTTCGGGCTCTTTCGCCTGTCCTAAAATTTTTTTTATCTTCTTGTCCACGGGAAGCTTGTGAGAACTATCAATTTTAGAGTGAGGAGGGTCATTATCTCCTCCTTCATTTGAAGAATTCAAAGTTACTTTCTTGTTGTGGTGGGTCATTGGAGCGATGCTCCGGGATGTCGTACTTTTGGGAGTGTTATCCGCCGATTGAACACTCTTCTCACCGGGGCCTTTTCCCCGTTGCTTGTACAATTCAATGGTGCTTTGCAGTGTGTCTAGGTCGTCGACATCAGAAGTAGGAGTGTTGTCGTCGATGTCTATGTTTTCGCTCAGGTGTTTCTTGAGAAAATAATGGTCAAGGCCAAGTGTTAGTAAATGTTCTAAACAAATTTTATTAGGGTCGAACCCTCTTAGGATTTCAACATATCTTAGGTTCAAGTTGTTGAAATGGGCTGCGAATTCGTCAATTTTGTTGACGTTCCTCAACACGAAGTCCCCAACTTTCCAAGGTAGAGGAATGAATTGTTTTTTCTCTTCTCATGGAATATATGTAACCAATAGTTGTATTACCTTGCTATTTCTATAACAAACATTATGTTTGTAATGTGACATGGAAGGAGAGTAGGTTTTTCCTTGGAGCCAAAAATCCTTATCACAGTGTAATTATCCATATGTTAAAGTGCTCTCTTCCTGTCCAAAAACCTGGTTGACTGGTCAGATATGCAGAGAGTATCTTCTCCTAACAATAAAACTTTGAAAACAGACACAAAGTCATTAAAAACCTCATAAAAAAAGTGGGAGGCCTTGTGCTTCCACAAGGCCTGGTACAAAAACGTTACTGGGTCGAATTCCCAGTTTACCTTCTTGGACAGAGACAGTTTTGGAAACTAGCAGCAATGCGCTATCACAAAAACCAAGTAGGATGACATATAAATTTCTTCTCCTTTTTGAAGCTTAACAATTGGGAACATATTTCATGGGAAATTAGCTTCCACCAATCAAAAATGGCTTGTTCCTTGACTGTGAAATACAAAATATAAAGAACCATGCGGGAAATAGTTATTGTGGATTCTTGTCTCATTATTCTTGTAAACAGCCAGGCAATTTTGTGGAATGGATTTCTAAATGAACTAACCTGCAAGCTTGTGATATCTTCAGGAACTGCCATCAGGTCTTCCAGGAAGTCGGGCAAGAGGTCCAACCCGTTATTGTGCTTTCTTAGAAACTGCTTGGAATCTTGTCCTTTGAACGTCAATGTTGGCTCTGACAATCTTAACATCTAGCGGAAGACCTGAGGTGACAAAGAAATAGAAGAGTGGTCCCACAGTGGAATAATTATTTGGCCTTAAATATATTTATTGGCGCACCAAGAGACCAGCTCCTTACAGTAAAAAACTTCACTGACACAGCCTACATGAGCAATCCCAGATGTCCAATTTTTTTTGTTTTGGGCGGTAGGGGATGAGTAATAAGAATATGCTCTGGACCACTGAAAGTTCTGGTCCTTGCGCCCGAAGATGTTCACTGTATCTCCACAGAACTGTTGTCGAGTTGGTTCCATAAGTTTACGAGAACGTTCGTTTTCTCCAGACGATGGTTGAAATGAATAGTTGGAGGGGATAATATAACCCTCTGCAAATGTTAGTTCAATGTTTATGAATGGGAAAGCTCCTCGAGCCTTTCACTCATTAATGACAATCTCTATGGGTGTTGCATGATGAGATGTTAGCAGTAAAACTTACTTATTACATACTTAGAAGTGTGAAGGTGGCAGGCACGATGAAGAGAAATTAAGGATTGGAGGTTTCGTGAATGTGTCAACCCGACGACGTGCGAACGACATTCCGTGATTTTGAAATCAACACTCGGAAGGGATAATATAACCCTCTGCAAATCTTGGTTTAATGTGTATTAATGAGAGATCTACTCAAGCCTTTCGCTCATCAATGACAATCTATATGGTTCCTGCACGATGACTTGATAGCATTAAAGCTTACTAATTGCATATTTAGATACAATACATACATACAGACATACATATACATATATATATATATATATATATATATATATATATAAACAATCTTTTATTATAGACAAGTGCGAAGGTGACGAAGATGGGGAAGAGCAAGCAAGGAATGGCAAGGTATGAAAAGCGTTCCGACAAGATTCAAAATAGGGTTATGGGGGATACTCAGGAGAGGTGAGTGTCCGACGGTCAAATTTTATGTCTCATAATTTTTTACTGCAAAACGTGTAAAACGGAAGAGAGCATGATGGGGCAGTTCAGCGGTCGGTTTGTATATTTGCGGAATTCCAGGAAAGTGGCTAAGTATGGAATAGGGAAACGATCGATCAAACTCGTTTTCAGAATTAAGGATTGAAGATTTCATGAACGGGTCAACCCAACGATGCGTGAATGACATTCCATGATGTTTGAAATTAACACTCAGAAGGGATAATATAACCCTCTGGAAATTTTGGTTTAATGTGTGTTAATGAGAGATCTCCTCAAATTTTGTTTTAGCATTAAAGCTTGTTAATTGCATACTTAGAATTAAGACCTTATATATATATATATTAATTTTTTTCTAAACAAGTTTTTATTATAAACAAGTGCGAAGATGACGGGGAAGAGCAAGTAAGGAATGGCCAATTATGAAAAGCGGTTGGATTGGTTTCAAAATAGGGTTACAAGGGATTGTGAGGAGAGGTGAGGACCTGACGGTCATATTGCATGTCTCAGAAATTTTGACTGCAAAAGGCATAAAAGGGAAAAGTGCATGATGGGGCAGTGCAGCGGACAGTTTGTATATTTGCGGAATTTCGGGTGTTATTTACAGGTCGTGGAACAATGAAAGGGCAACTTTGAGCCCGCCTGTCCAGAAACCCGTAATCGAAAAAGTGGGTAAGTATGGAATAGGGAAACAGTCGTTCGGACTCGTTTTCACTAATATATTGAAATTTGTAATAGATATACCATTACCTGGCAAGATCTTTTCTACATGTATATCGCGGAATTTCTGGTGTTGTTTGCAGGTCGCGGAACAATGCAAGGGAAATCTTGAACCCACCTGTCCAGGAATCCGCAAGCGAAAAAGTCGGTAAGTATTTGTAATAGAAATCCCATTACCTGGCAGGATATTTTCTGCATGTTTCTGTACAAGTTGTGTAGGAACAATTATTATAAGGCTCTCTTCGAGGCATGGCGAGTTGTTAGCATTAAACCTTAGTTATTACATACTTGGAAAGAAGTGCAAAGGGCGCAGGCACAAGAAACAACGATTAGGAATTGGATATTTCGTGAACCTGCCAACCTAACGATCCGTGAAAGAAATTCGAAGAAATGGCAAAGTATGGGAAGCAGTCAGACGGGCTTCAAAATGGGGCAACAATAGTTCCACAGGAGACGTGAGGACCCGATGGTCAAACTGTATGTCTCCGAACTTTTGAGTGCAAAATGTGTACCACAAAAGAGGGGATGATGGGCAGACTGTAACATGAAAGAGGGTATAATGTGAGAGTCTGGTTGTAAATTTGTATATCACGGAAGTCAGGGTGTTGTTTTCAGGTCACAGAACAATAGAAGTGCAATCTAGAGCCCGCCTACCCGGGAATCCGCAGTCAAAGAAGTGGCTAGGTATGGAATGGGGAAGCGGTCGGTCAGAGTCGCGATATAAAAGCACGAGTGTAAATGTGAACCCAGGAGTCTGCCAACCCGCGCAGCTAGAAATTTTCGGAAAAAATGACTAAGTAACGAGAAAGATAAAGTACAGGGAAAAGAGAAACGAGAATTTGGTTAAGTATAGAAGACGAAAAAGAAGGGCTAATATATTCACATCTGTAATAGATATCCCATTTCCTGGCAAGATATTTTATGCATGTTTCTAGAGAAGTTAAATACTTATTGCATATACTTGGAAAAAAGTGTGAAGGTGGTAGGCATAGAAAACAACGACTAGGAATTGGAAATTGTTTGAACCCGCCAACCCGATGATCCGCGAAAGAGATTGCAAAAAATGGTTGTGTGGAAAGTAGTTGGACGGGCTTCAAAATAGGCTGATAAGGGTTCCCACGGAGACGTGAGTCCCCGACGGTCAAATTGTATGTATCATAACTTTTGAGTGCAAACTGTGTAACACAGAAGAGGGGTCGATGTAGGAATCTGGAAGTCAATTTGTATTTTGTGGAAGCCGAGGGGTTGTTTGCAGGTCAATGAACACTGGAAGTGCAGTCCGCCTGTTTGGGAACTCGCAAGCAAAAAAGTTGGGTAAGCATGGAATTGGAGGCACGAAAGAGATTGCAAGAAATGGCGAAATTTGGAAAGCGGATGCACGGGCTTCAAAATGGGGTGACAATAGTTCCCCAGGAGACGTGAGGACCCGAAGGTCAAATTGTAGGTATTAGAACTTTCGAGTGCAAACTGTTTATCACAGAAGAGGGTATGATGTGGGAGTGCGGAAAAAAATTGTATTAAGTGGAGGTTCGAGTGTTGTTTGTAGGTCACAGAACAATGGAAGTGCAATATAGAGCCTGCCTACCCGGGAATCTGCGATCTGAAAAGTGGCTAGGCATGGAATGGGTAGCGGTCAGTCGAAGTCGTGATATAAAAGAATGAGCGCAAATGTGAACCCGTGAGTCCACCAATGCACACATTGAGACATTTTCGGAAAAAATGACTAAGTAACCAGAAAGAGAAAGCAGAGGGGAAAAAGAAACGGGAATTTGGTTAAGTATAGAAGAGGGAAAAGAAGGTCCAATATATTTAAATCTGCAATAGTTATTCCATTTCCTGGTAAGATATTTTATGTATGTTTCTGTAGCAGTTGTATACTTATTGCATATACTTGGAAAGAAGTCTGAAGGTAGCGGGCACAGGGAACAACAACTAGAAATTGGAAATTTCCTGAACCTGCCAACTCGACAATCCGCGAAAGAGATATCAAGAAATGGTCAAGTGTGGAAAGCGGTCGGACAGGATTCAAAATAGGGTGACAAGGGTTCCCAAGGAGACGTAAGGCCCCGACTGTCAAATTGTATGTATCAGAACATTTTAGTGCAAAATGTGTAACACGGAAGAGGGGATGATGTGGGAGTCCAGAAGTAAATTTGCATATCGCAGAAGCCAGAGTGTTGTTTTCAAGTCACAGAACAATGGAACTACAATTTAGAGAAAGGGAAAGCGCTCGGTCAGAATCGCGATATAAAAGCATGAATGGAAATGTGAACTCGTGAATCCGCCAACCCGTGCAACAAGACATTTTTGGAAAAAAAACGACTAAGTAACCAGAAAGAGAAATTGCAGAGGATAAAAGAGTGGGAAAATAGAAAGGCGAAGGGCAATTTTCGTAAGCGGAATTGGTTTCAAACAAGCCCCATTGTTGCAAAATAATAATTTTTTAGTCCAATACTTTATCCACTTATTATTTTTCTATTGTGCTTGATTAGAAAGGGTGTGAGCAAATGATTTGTTGAAGATTAGATTTTATTGCAACTTGTGGGAGTAATTGTGTTATTGATACATTCTTCCATGACTTTAAAATATTAACTTAAGTATTAAACCTCCTGCATGATGGGTTGTTAGCATTAAAGATTAATAATTTCATGTCTAGAAACAACAATGACGATCTTGAATTTTAATATTGTAGTTGATTTCTTAGTCCCATTTGACTACAGCCACCATATATCAGTTTTTTTGTTTATTCGCGAACAAGAAATTCGGTAATTTCATTAATAAAGTAAAAAAATCTCAAATAAAGGCCACGAGATGGACAACTAATAAAATGTTCCTTTTCGGACTAAAGGAATCAAGTAAGCGAAAGGGAAATAAGAAATCGTTTTCTTAGCAAGGCTTAGATGAAACCGAAATTTCTATGGCAGGGAAGATAGTTCTCACAAGCTTCCCATGATGAAGAAGACGAAAAACGTTGCAGAGCAAACAAAAGAGCCCGAAACTGAAAGTTAGGACACACTAAGAAACCACCTCCTCACAGTCGAAGACTTCCGGGACACAGGTTGCACGAGCAATTTCAAAGGCCCAAATTAGTCCATTGTGGGCGGAAGGAGATGAGTAGTAGGAATATGCCTTGCACCAGTGGAAGTTTTGGTCTTCGTCCCCTATGATGTTAATTGTATATCCAGAGAACAGGAGAGTGGTCTCGCAATTGAATAATTTTTTGGCTTGAAATATATCTCTGGGAGCATCAATAGATCATTTCCAGTGAAAGACTTTTGCCCAGAACGAACTAATTTGGACCTTTGGAATTCCTACTTTTGAGCTGCAAAGCGGCTATTGCATTTAGCGTCAATTTATTTTCTAAAACCCCTTCTTTTGGTGTTGTCAGGGTCGCCATCGTCGAGCCGGGAAGTGCCCCCGTTATGGTTGATTTCAATTTGGGCACAGGAGTGGGAACAACGTCTGCATTGCCATCATCCATTGTCATACCATTGTCCATCAGATCATCTTCTCTCGGCTCGAAATCGATCGCATCAACCTATGCGCCAACCATCAATGCAGGCGGGCAGGTTGTCTGAGCAGGCGGGGTTGCCTTGGAATTCTTTCGCTTGAAATATCTCTTAGTGCACCAAGGGACCATCTCCTTTTTTTCTCCTGGGCAGAGGGAGATGAGTAGTAAGAATATGCCCTGGAATACTAGAACCTCTGGCCATCATGCCCAAAGGTGTTTACTGTATCTGGACATAACTGTTGTGGAACTGCTGCCATAAATTAACGAGAATTTATGTTTGCTCCAGATGATGTTTGAAATGAAAATTGGGAAGGGATAATATAACCCTCCACAAATCTTGGTTTAATGCGTATCAATGGAAGATCTCCTCGAGCCTTTCACTGATCAATGACAATCTCCACGGTTCGTGCGTAATGAGATGTTACCATTAAAGCTTACTAATTGCATATTTAGAAAAAAGTGCGAAGGTGGCGGTGACGACAAAGAGTGATTAAGGATTAAAGATTTCGTAAAGGTGCCAACTAGTCGACACACAAAAGAGATTGCATCATGCTTGAAATGAATACTTGGAAAGGATAACACTCTTCTCTGCAAATCTTGGTTTAATTCGTATTAATGACAAATCTTCTCCGGCCTTCTAGACATTAATGACAATCTTAATGGTTCCTGCACGATGAGCTACTAGCATTAAAGCTTAATAATTGCATATCTAGAAAGAAGTACGAAGGTGGCGGGGATGGCGAAGAGCGATTAAGCATTGTACATTTCGTCCACCCGCCAACCCGCGAAAGAGACTCCAAGAATTGGCCAAGTATGGAAAGCGGTCGAGCGGGCTTCAAAAATAGGGTCACAAGATACACTCACGAGATGTGAGAGGCAGATGGTCAAATTACATGTCTCCGAAATTTTGACTGCACAGTGTGTAACACGGAACAGGGCACAACGACAAATTTCGACCGTCAATTTGTATATCGCGGAATTTTGGGTGTTGTTTGTAGGTAGTGGAACAATGGAAGCACAATGTTGAGCAAGCCTAACCAGGAAGCGACGAGGTAATAGTGGCCAAGTATGCAATGGGTAAGCGATTGGTCGGACTCGTGATATAAAATCATGAGACATACTTGGAACAGGGAATATTAACGGGCTTGAAAACATGGCCACAAGCTCTACTCAGGAGACGTGAGGGCCCGATGGTCAAATTGTATCTATCCCAACTGTTGATTGCAAAATGCGTAACATGAAACATGAGACAATGACGGATTTCGAGGGTCAATTTGTATATTGCAGAACTTTGGGTGATGTATATAAAAGCATGACACATTCGGAAAAAAGGACCAAGTAACCATAAAGGGAAAGCAAACGAGAAAAAGGGGAATTTGTTTGCTAATTTGTAGATCGGGGAAGTCTGGGTGTTGTTTGTAGGTGGCGGAACAATGGAAACACAATATTGAACATGCCTATCCAGGAACCCGCGATCCAAAAAGTTTGTTGAATATGAAACGGGGAAGCATTCGGGCGGGCTAGTGATATAAAAGTGTCAATGGAAATCTGAAGACGTGAATCTGCCAACTCCCGCACCTAGACATTTTCTGAAAAATAACTAAGTAACCAGAAAGGGAAAGCATAGGGCAAAAAGAAAGGAGATGGAAATTTTCGGAAGCGAGAATTGGTGTAAGAAAGCCCCATTGATGATCTTAACAGTAACTATGAAGTGCATTAAACATGTGAACAGGTTCTTCAATCAAGGAATAGATAAAGCGAGCCATGCTTATAGTTTCCAGGATGTGTTTGTATAAGAGAAGCATCGAAAAGCCACAATAAAATCAATGTTGGGATGTTTAAGTAAAGTTATTGTACTATCAACTTCATCGCAAGTATAACAATGACAAATTTGAATTTTAATGTCCTATCGTTGATATGATAGTTCCATTGGACTTCACATAGTATATATCCTTTTATTTCAAACTATTCCTGGAGATGAATTTTGCTAAGTTCATCGATCAAGGAAAAGTGTTAAAACGAGCCACATACTACATTTGCATTAGAGAGCTTATATTAAAATGCAAAGCATGTCTTGTATATTCTTTAAGATCATAGAAAAACTGGCAAGATCTTGAATGTATTATTAATTTTCCAGAACGAAGCATACAACCAAGAACCAAGTAAACACCAAAGGTATTGAAAGTCGAGGCACAAGGCAACGCATGAACACAGAAGGCGCTGAGTGAGATCCCACAAGATTCCATAGAGCAGTACACATCGACCTTTGCATCAAACAATTTGATATATAAAAAGAACACATGTGGCATTGGTTTTCTCTTACATCTGGTATATGTTCCCATGAGAAAATAACTGGGGCCATGGGATATGAACAAAAGTCTGCCAAACACAAGACAACACAAAACTAGCGGAGCTTCGCCATTGTACCCTAGCTATAACCAAACCTCAAAATGGGGAACAAGAAACTTGTCAATTACTATTTTACCATGAAGCAAGATCACTATGGACATTTTCTTCTGATAGTGCCATGTTCTATCACTACCAGTTTTAACAATGCCAAATTTCCAATACTATTAGAAATGCCTGATGGTTCTGCCCAGAGGAGCAAGCTATTTCGACGGTTCAAAGGATGGGCCTGAGTTATTTACAGTTGGGTACTTTGTATGGGGTTTGTCCTCATGCTTCCCATTTATGGACTGAACAATCTTATGTGCTTGTACATCACCAATAATTGCACCTGCCTGTATGAATTCCAATGCCCAAACTCCCCAATCTCTATAGTGAGTTCTGAAGATCTCAAGCTCATGTTTCAATCCATGTTGAGTCCTTTTTTTCAATTAGGGCATCAAGAAAATGCAGATACCATACCATAAATGTATGGTTGGAGACCATCTTTTTTTTATTTGGGTACCCCAAAAAAATGCAGAAATCATGCCATGGCTATATAGTCGGAAAACATTTTTCCAATTTGGGCATCCAAAAAAGTGCAGACTCCTCCAACAAAGCCACAACCAACCACCATTTTTTTTTCTCATTTGCTCACCCCAACAAATATGCAAAATTCTTACTGGGAGATGCAAAAAAACATGAAAATAACAACATTGATTGCATTTGTAGTTAGATTCTCCTTGTTGTTTCAAGTGCACAAGAAGAGACAAAATCTTTGGAATTTTTTTTTTACAGCCATAGATGTAAACTCCAAAGAACTCAAGTCCGATGAACACTCATCTGGGTGTTGAAGAAAAATTATAGATACCCATGAGATTTTTTCGTTTCCTGCCAAAGCTTGATATGATTTTATTTTTTTTTCAACCGATATGCAATATTGCATTGTCCCCATTTAAGGTAAATTTGCTATGTATCCTAAAGTCGTGCAACATGTAGACACTGTTTGCCTTTTCCTGTAGGTATGCTTCATATAACAATTCTGCTAACCTAGGAAGCACATCTTGTAACAAAGACTGTCTAATTGTACAATGTACGATTGTGTTGCCCACTATTCGGATGGCAGCATTGAGGCAATGTCTATATATGTAAGGGCATTTTTTACTGCATCGCAGACAATTAACTGTATCATCATTTATGAAAAAAGAAGAAAAAGCAAGAGAGTTACATTTGGCACATACAAGCTCGAAGGGGGTCGAGTACGCATTCC
>SNQJ01S0004012.1:374321-386605 GCA_010110895.2 Picea sitchensis | reverse complement strand
ATTGAACCCGGGATTGGCACTTCGCTAATGCAGGTTTCTGGAGAATTCCCATTTGTGGGAGATTAACCCCAAAATTTTTAAAAATATTGATAGTGGGTGTGTTACAATTATGATACCTATGGCAGCTAGACTTCATTCACAATTTTTATCTAGAAAAATTATATTCACAGTATAAGAGTAGCGATTTTATACCCACAGTTTAAATGTTTGGTCAACATATTTTTGTTCAGCGTTATGATACCTGTGGTAGAGAACCCCCCTTGACCGATAAGACAAAGTTTATTTTTACAATGGTATCCACGAATTTTTGAGTGATAGCGAAATGAGGGTTGTGTTTGACAGTGTATCTGGTAGGGCGGATTTATTGCATCTCAGGACTGTGTATTGGCAGTGTTTTTGTTTAACTATTCAAACGGTGGAGTCCTACAGTATTATCACTAATTAACTATCATATTTTATAGTAGTAGCGAATAATTATTCACCAGTCTTTAACTACCCTGTAAATGTTTACATTATGCATCTTCTGTGATATATATCCACACTTTATGTTTTACATAATGCATTCAAGCTCTGCGTTGCGTATTTCCTCACGATATACTTATTGTATTTTACACTCAACTGTATAACTTTACCTTTTTACATGCTTACACTATTTCCATTGTATCATAGATTAATTTCGCCTTTAAAACATTTAAATGACAACATTATATCTTATGTAACTTAGAGATACCATGTTTTAATTCACAGCTTTCTCACCTATTTTACTGATGATTTTGGACAACTATTTATACCCATTTCACAACTAATTTCTTTTTAAACATTAATTCCTAAAAAGACAACTGATAAATCAGTGAAATCTAGCGTCAGTGCCCCTATAAGTTATGATTATAAGATAGCATTCTTAGACATCAAAGTTGAGTCAATTTGTAACTGATCATTACAGTCAAATTTATAGGTTAATGTACAACGTACGTACTGTGTAACGGTGTGTTTTGGGAAACAATTTAGCATTTTTTTACTATGTGGATTTTTACTGGGTATCATGTGGATATTGTCAATGTTATTATATATTGTTAAGGTTGTTGATTTAGACCGGTTAACTTTGGTTAAGTGATTAATTTATATTGTAATTATTGACTAATGTAGACTGGATTAATGGTTGGGTTGTTGGCGAAGTCGTGTATTAGCTTGTGCTTTTCTTGAGTGACGTCATCTGGCATCTTGTCAACCAGTTGCTTGGGGTGTGGGTGTAGTCTTCTTGTCAGTTATTTTGGCTCCTAGCGTGCTGGATTTTCTTGAGTCCTTGGTCCCGTTAGGTTATGTTGTGCCAGGGTATTGTCCTGTCTATCACCTGGGGACGACATGATTCCTAAGGAGGGGATCATGCATGGGTTGTAACGCCTTCATGCATTTGGTTGTGCGCCATCAAGGTTATAGTTACTAGCCATCGAGGCTATTGTGTCGGGATGGTGCATGTTGTTCTTTAGTTGTAGGCGTGGTCATGTTTGTGTCAGGCAAGTAGTCGTTACTATTTATTGTTTTACACATGTTTTGCCCAATTGCTCTGGTGCTAGTGTGGGGAGTTGTAGTTGTCTGTTGCATGATTGCATGCTTGTGTTCATCATTAGGTTTCATGGTTTAACTGTGTGTCGTTGTTGCCTTCCTACCCCAAAAAAAATTCATTTTCGCTTCGCTTGTAGTCATAAAGAGGGGGTCATTACATATGGTATCAGAGCGAGGTTCAACCCGCGACTTGGGATCACTTCGAATTCCGTTGCTATGATATTGATTATAATGATGCTAATCGAGTTGACTTGTATTCATGCAGGTAATCATGGTTAGAGGGTGTCGCGGAGGCATATGACAAGGTGCTAGGGGAGGAGGTGTGATGCCTCCAATAACCTCCATGCCTCAGGGGTCTAACCCCCAGGGAGATGAACAGGTTGTCAGGCAGGAGCAAATAATGGTGGGTGATGTGGTTGGGCTGATGAGGTCCTTTAAGTAGATTTCTAAGGCACTGATCGACCATTTGGACAGAGATGAGGCCAGGGTGCCGACACCCCCTGAGGGTCCACTGCGCGCTCCGGTTGGTACTGGTAGCATTCACCATGAACTCGAGAAGGTCAAATTTTCTGAGTTCTTTGGTGCCCCGGATGATGCAGCCACCGAGGCATGGTTGGAGAATATGGTGATGTGCTTTTCACTTCGCGACTATACCTCCAACATGAAGGTACGCATGGCGGTCTTTCAACTGAAGGGGAGCACTCTTCTATGGTGGAAGATGCTCCTGCCACAATTGAACATGACCATCGAAGGCGCATTATGGGAACTGTTCAAGGAATGGTTCCGAGACAGGTACCTATCTGAGGAATTCATTGAGCGTCAGCTCAATGAGTTCAACGCCTTACAACAGGGCGGCCATATAGTGCCCGAGTACAAGGCTCATTTTATGGAGTTGCTTCAGTATGCTCCGCACCTTAATACTGAGAAACTTAAGGTCAACAAATTCTTATTTGGCCTTAACGTCAGCATACGTGCAAAGGTTAGGATTTTGATGCTTCAGACCTTGCACGATGTCGTCCAGAAGGCCCTCATAACAGAGGAGGAGCTTATTAGCGGGGGTCAGAGTAGGACTCTTGCGAGACCAACAGGGTCAATGTCATATGGTGCGCAGGAGCATCAGACACCAGCTAGACAGACGCCAGGGTATCGTGGCTTCCAGAGAGGATCCACTTTCACTACACCTCGGCGACCAATGCCTCAGCAGCAGACTCCTTACTGGGGACCATAGCATCAGCAACAACGTCGACCGCAGCAGCAGTAGTTTAGGCCTGTTCAGCAGAATAGACAAGGATTGCAGGTCGGTGGGCTATTAGCTGCTACTTCGGGTACCTAGAGTACTAGAACAAAGAACGGGTGTTGGACATGTGGGGAGCCACACTACTAGCGCGACTGCCCAATGGAGAGGACTAGAGCATCTGGATCAGTCCGACCCACTACCGTGGGAGATTTGGGCAAGGCCCATAGGATTCATGTAGCGGTGAATAACCGCCAGGCAGAGCACTGGTCGACTGTGCTCGAGACATCAGGTACCTTCGCTGACCAGACCCTTGGTATTTTGATAGATCTTAGTGCTACCGAGAGTTTCATTTATGGTGCAGTGCTAAAAAGGATTAAGGTAAAGGCAGTCGAACAGGATGCATTTAGCTTTGTAGAGATGGATTCGGGAGGCAAACAAAAGGTCGGAGGCAAGGTTACGAGATGTACCCTTAACCTGGGAGAGTTTGTCACCAGGGCCAACCTGTACGTCATGATCATAGGATCTTATGACGTCATGATCGGTATGGACTGGTTAGAATCGCATGAGGCGATACTCAACTGTAAGACAAAATGGTTGAGCTTTGTCAATGATGAGGGACAGAGACGTGTGATTGTAGGTCGGAACCAGGGAGTTTCCCTAAGGTTCATCTCTTCCTTGCAGCTACAGAAGATCTTGTGTAAGGGATGTAATCTTTACGCGATCCTTGTGTTAAATGAGAAGGGAGTAGCGGAAGGTATAGAACACCTTCCTGTGGTGAGAGAGTTTGCAAACGTCTTCCCAAAGGAGTTACTTGGGATGCCTCCGGAGAGGGAATTGGAATTTATCATAGACCTAAAACCGGGGATTGAACTGATAGCAAGAACTCCTTATCGGATGTCGACCCCGAAGTTACAGGAGTTGAGAATGAAACTGAAGGAGTTGTTGGACTTGGGACTTATATGTCTGAGTGTGTCACCGTGGGGTGCGCCTGTTATTTTCATACGAAAGAAGGATGGGTCGTGGAGACTCTGCATTGACTACCACCAATTGAACAAGGCAACGACCAAGAATCAGTTTGTCGAGGATTGACGATCTATTCGATCGGATGAAGGGTGTTATGGTGTTTTCAAAGATCGATTTGTGATCAGGGTATCACCAGTTACAGATCAAGGAGGATGACGTCCCTAAGACCGCCTTTAAGACGAGGTCTGGACATTACAAGTTTATTGTTTTATTGTTTGGACTGAAAAACACCCCAGGGGTATTTATGAGTTTGATGAACGGGTGTTCTGCGAGTACTTGGACAAGTTCGTCCAAGTATTCATTGACGATATTTTGATTTACTCTTGGATGATGGAGGAGCATGACGAGAAATTTCATTTGGTACTACAGTGTCTGCGGGAGAACAAATTGTATGGGAAATTTTCCAAATGCTCATTTTATCAATCGAAGATTCACTACTTAGGGCATGTCATCTCCAACGAAGGTATCGTCATGGATCCAACAAAGGTTGAGGCTATTATGGAATGGCCTGTGCTGACGAATTTCATGGAAGTGCGTAGCTTCATGGGTTTAGGAGGATACTATCGACAGTTCATCGAGGKATTTTTGAAGATAGAAAATCCGATCACGGAATTGTAGAAGAAGAACAAGAAGTTTGTTTGGACCAAGAAATGAGCGGAATCATTTCGGATGCTCAAGGAGTTGTTGACAATGACACTGATACTAAAGGTCCCAGACATGGACGTGGACTTCTTGGTATGCACTGACGCATCCAAGGAAGGCTTAGGAGGAGTCTTGATGCAATACGGTCGAGTGATCACTTACATATCGAGGAAACTGAGAAGGCATGAGGAGAACTATGCGATGCATGATTTGGAGTTGTTAGCCATTGTATGTGCCTTGAAGGTTTGGAGACACTACCTTGTTGGACAAAAATTTGAACTAAAGGCGGACCACTTTGGACTACAACACATATTTATGCAAAGTGACCTGAACACGCGACAACGACGTTGGTCAGAATTGCTTAGCAAGTACGACTTCGAGATTACTTACATAAATGGAACAATGAACCGGGTGACAAATGCATTGAGTCAGAGACCAATCATCTTTTTAGTATTTCCGCTTCAGATGAATCTACGTAAAAATATTCTAACTTTACAGCGCGACGATGACTGGTACAAAGAGGTCAAGGATTTTATCGAAAAAAACACAATGATGGTACCAAGATTTGAAGGATTTACGTTGGAGGACAATGGACTATTGAGGTTTAAAAATCGGATTTACGTACCAACGAATGACGAGTTGAGGAGTTTGATCCTAAACGAGGCTCACAAAGCAGTATACATGGCCCACCCAGGAGTCACGAATATGAGGGCAGACCTTAATCCCTTATTCTTCTGAAAATGAATGAAGGCAGACATAGTCAACTATGTGGCCAGATGTATAGAATGTCAACAGGTAAAGGCTAAACATAGACATCCAACAGGATTACTATAGCCACACGCTATTCCAGAATCGAAATGGGAGGTCATTTCGATGGATTTCATTATTGGATTGTCACTGACGACAATGAGACACGACTCGATTTTCATGGTAGTAGACACTCTGACGAAGAGTGCTCATTTTATTCATGTGCATATGACATATCAGGCACCTGACATAGCTAGAGTTTTCATCAGTGAGATTGTGATTCTGCATGGCATACCTAAGAGGATTATATCCGATCGAGGATCGGTCTTTACCAGACGATTTTGGACTAGTTTCCAAGAATCTTTGGGAACCCAACTTAACTTTAGTACTGCGTATCACCCAGAGACTGACGGGAAGACCGAACGAACAAATCAAATCTTGGAAGACATGTTCCACATGTACGTAATGGACCAACAAAATAATTGGGAAGAATTCTTGCCACTAGTAGAATTCTCTTATAACAACAGTTACCAAAGCACCATTAAGATGGCGCCTTTCAAGTTCCTTTATGGGCGACCGTGTCAGACGTCCTTGAGTTGGGATTGGCTTGAGGATAGGATCCTAGTGGGACCAGAAGATATCCAAGAAATGGAAGATCAAATGAAAATAATAAGACAAAGGATCAAAGAAGCGCAGGATCGATAGAAGAGTTATGCCGATGCACACCATGTAGACCATAGTTACGAAGTTAGCGATCGAGTCTTCTTGCGGGTAAAACCGCATAAGAGTTCAATAAAGTTTGGAAAGGGAGATAAAATCTCCCCTAGGTTTGTGGGACCCTTCGAGATCATGGAGAGGAAGGGGGCCGTGGCCTATCGACTAGCCTTGTCCGATTCTTTGAGGCGTATGCACGATGTTTTTCATGTATCTGTTTTGAGACATTATATTAGTGATCCTACTCATGTTATTGACTTGAGTTCCTTACAGGTATCAGATGAGGGGGCACTCACGACTGAGCTGATCTGCATCGTGGATCATCGCATTCTACAGCTATGGCGTCGAACAATAGATTAGGTCAAGGTCCAGTGGGACAACTATAGTCTGCACTCGGCGACCTGGGAGGACGCATATGATATGCGCTAGCAGTTTCCATTTTTGTTTGATAGATAGACTTATGATACTGGGATACACTTTATTTCGGCACTTATATACTATGAAACTTCGGGACGAAGTTTAGACCAAGAGGGGGGTGTATGTAACATCCCTCTCTTGCGCGCACTGAGCGAACTTATTCTTTAAGGACACTTGCTTGCAAGTGATCTAGATTATTATACTATTGGGCATTTGATTATGATTATGAGGCGTTATGGATTGATGACATGTTATTTTGTTGTATTGACATAGACAAGTGCTATTGACTCGATTTTCCTGAGTGTGCAGGATTTTGGACCTCGAGGATGCAGAGGCATCGACAAAATCCCTTGGACTCCGGACCGAGTTAGGGAGTGGACAATTGGGGTTTGATTTTTGTATATATGACCTATGTGCATCTGATTAGATGTTATGCTTATGGATTTCATTCTAACATGATTCGTTGATGATGCAGGCTGAGGATAGCTTGTTGACCAGGCTCACATGTGGAGTAGAGGGGTCACACACGACTACCAGATACGTTGAGGGAGAGGTGTGGACAACAACCCTGCCACAACCTACTAGCACTCTCGTCGTGGCTCAAACTGTAGGTTAACGACTACCTAGTTTGAGAAGACCCACGATGCCGTGAGGGCAGATTGCGACAGTCGTTCACGATGATTCTAAGGGGCGCGCAATAAGGCAGGGGCCTTATTCCGTAGAGGCCCTTATTCTCCCACAAGATCACCTGACAGAGTATTGACTCCAGGGTTTTTTTATGTCTACCAAGTCAGTCAAGAGGCGAGTGGCACCCTTGGATCACGTAGTGCGTACTGAAGGGCACGTCACGCAAGGGAAACAAAAGGAGGCGAGTGGAACCCTTGGAGCATGAAGTGCGTCCTAAAGGGCACGTCACGCAAGAAAAAAGGAAAGAGGCGAGTGGCACCCTTGGAGCACATAGTGCGTCCTGAAGGGCACGTCGTGCAAGGGAAACAAAATGAGGCGAGTGGCACTCTTGGAGCACCTAGTGCGTCCCGAAGGGCACGTCGTGTTGTTAACTAATAAGTGAATAAATCTAGATAGTCTTAGAACGAATATTGTGATAAGAAAGATTTAAAAACAATTTCCATAATAAAAATGTCGCCTAGCCTAGGAAAATAAAATCTAGGTCTAAGTGATACTTGTGGTAAAATAAATAAATAAATAATAATAATAATAATCCTTAAACATGTGACGAGAAGAGGGTAAGAAATTCAATTAATTTATAAAAAATCAAATTACCTTGAGGGATTAAAATTTTAAAACAAAACTGATTGTTTGGTACTTGTGCTAATTAAAAAAAATTAACTAAAAAGAAAAAGGGGGAAAAAGGGTAAAGTCTACACTTGCTAATTTGAGTTTTAGATAAAAAGGGAAAGAAGGAAATTTTAAAAGAATTAGGAAACTAAGGGGAAAGGGGGGGAACATAAAGAGAAAGGGAAACATAATGAAAAAGAAGAATGACTAACTTAGTAAGGTATCTTGTCATTAAGAACTTTCTAAATTGAACTCCACTAGTAATTTAGTAAAGGGGGTAAGTCATTAAATTGTGTAAGGGAATATGAGGACACCTAGGAGTGATTCTAGGAACGCTTTTAGGTGGGTGAGGGAAATAGGAGTAATTAAATAATTAATGAAATTAATTTCTGGTGCAATGAAGGGGATGGGTGACACATGTACGGGGAGGATTTTTTTTTAATTAAATTTTTGAACAATAAATTAAATGGGAAACGGGGAAAGAAAATGACTTAGAAACTCTATATAAAGGAGGGAGGAGGAGGAGGATGGATCTCTTTGGTGATGTGTAACGTTATGCTGCAGAATTTTAGACTTGACTAACTTATCTTGTGGGAGTTGGGATACCCATCTCAGTGAGGAGTGGTAACTTGGCCTTGCGAGGCGAGCTGGGAGCTAGTTGTTCTTTGGTTGAGTGTGTGTGGCCCCTTTGCGGCTCGGGGGGCTAAGGGGGAAGAAGAGTACCCCTAGCATTGGCTGGGAGGTACTGGTGAAGTCACATCGGTCGGCAAGTGGGAGCTACACGAAGCACATGGGACAACGACTCAGAGAGGGCGACTTGGGCTACGGTACGCATGTTTTTATTCTGAATGGTAGATTACTATTGACATTATGCTTTCATTTCTATACTTTTTAACTGTGTAAAGAAGGTGTTTGACTTAGCAGTTTAATCGAGAACTTAAATTCTCCATAGCCTTAAGCTCGCTACTTGACTTGATTCCCTTGACATTCGATCCCTAAATACTGTGATTGTCTTATTGGTTTTACTGATTGGTTGTGAGGAGTTGTGTTTTTTACTTCATCCTCATCCCTCGTTCATTAGTCCACGCCTAAGAAGTTGACCAGGAGCCGGATCGACAGTCGTCACTTCGATGTTAATAGACCTACAGATCCTAATGCCTTGCTTTTTTGTGCGTGGATGATGAGCGAAGGATGTTTGCCCAGTCGTCTACCCTTGTTGATTGTTCTTGGTTGATTGATTGTCTTGTGCTTTCTTGTGATTGAATACCTCTCTGTATTGTTCATCTTTTCCCACTACAAGTATTCAACCACTAAAGGTTTCTCTCTGCAATTGTTTACATTTCGATGGTGAATAGCTCTACGTCTTTAATCCATAGTTTACTCTACGATTTATTATTTCTCATAGCAATTTACACTGAGTTTTCGATGCACTAAACCTTGAAAATTTTCCTCTACGTTTTATTAGATTTGATGGCAAATATCCTCTGGGATTCAACACTTTCCGTTGCTCTGCGTTTTGATTACTTTTGGCCTTTGAAAATTTTTCTTCGCCATTCATTCCATTGGAGGAGAATTTACTCCTCATTTTTATACCTCTAGCCTGCGACTTTCTCCTAGTTCATTTCAACATTTAATTCATTTTTTGGGGGTGTTTTTACCCATCTATGGGCTGTTACAGAACCCGTTTTTTTTACTGTGATTTAATTTCTTTGCAAGTCATTACATAGATGGCTAATTTACCCTGCGTGTCCCTCTCACTTGACTGTGTTTTATTAAATTTCATGGTGGTTAAGGGTCTGGCAACATAAATTTCTAGCAATTAGTGACAACATTTTTTTTTATGAGTATGGATAGCAATGTATATTCAGGGATTCCCCTTTTTTTTTCTGTGGCAGCTAGACTTCATTCACAGTTTTTATCTAGTTAAATTATATTCACAGTATAAGAGTAGCGATTTTATACCCACAGTTTAAATGTTGGGTCAACATATTTTTGTTCAGCGTTATGATACTTGTTGCAACTAGACTTCATTCACAGTTTTTATCTAGCGAAATTATATTCATAGTATAAGAGTAGTGATTTTATACCCACAGTTTAAATGTTGGGTCATCATTTTTTTGTTCAGCATTATGATACATGTGGCAGCGAACCCCCCTTGAGCGATATGATAGAGTTTATTTTTACAGCGGTATCCTCGAATTTTTGAGTGACAGCGAAATGAGGGCTGTGTTTGACAATGTATCTGGTAGGGTAGATTTATTACATCTCAAGACTGTGTATTGGCAACGTTTTTGTTTAATTGTGAAAACGGTGGAGTCCTACAGTATTATCACTAATTAACTATCATATTTTATAGTAGCAACGAATAATTATTCACCAGTCTTTAACTGCCCTGTAAATGTTTACATTATGCATCTTTTGCGATATATATCCACACTTTATATTTTACATAATGCATTCAAGCTCTGCGTTGCGTATTTCCTCGCGATATACTTATTGTATTTTACACTCGGCTGTATAATTTTACCTTTTTACATGCTTACACTATTTCCATTGTATCATAGATTAATTGTGCCTTTAAAACATTTAAATGACAACATTATATCTTACTCAACTTAGAGATACCACGTTTTAATTCACAACTTTCTCACCTATTTTACTGATGATTTTGGACATCTATTTATACCCATTTCACAACTAATTTCTTTTTAAACATTAATTCCTTTAAAGACAACTGATAGATCAGGGAAATCTAGTGTCAACGCCCCTATAAGTTATGATTATAAGATAACATTCTTAGACAACGAAGTTTAGTCAATTTGTAACTGATCATTACAGTCAAATTCATAGGTTAATGTACAACGCACGTACTGTGTAACGGTGTGTTTTGGGCAACAATTTAGCATTTTTTTACTGTGCGGATTTTGACTGGGCATCATGTGGATATTGTCAATGTTATTATATATTGTTAAGGTTGTTGATTTAGACCGGTTAACTTTGGTTAAGTGATTAATTTAGATTGTAATTATTGATTAATTTAGACTGGATTAATGGTTGGGTTGTTGGCGAAGTCGTGTATTAGCTTGCGCTTTTCTTGAGTGGCGTCATCTGGCATCTTGTCGACTGGTTGCTTGGGGTGTGGGTGTAGTCTTCTTGTTAGTTATTTCGGCTCCTAGCGTGCTAGATTTTCTTGAGTCCTTGGTCCTGTTAGGTTATGTTGTGCCAGGATATTGTCGCATCTATCACCCGGGGACGACATGATTCCTGAGGAGGGGATCATGGCGCGCCATATTGGATATCGAGAATTATAACTTGGCCATAGTCAGTGCTTCCCGTTGTGGGTGTTATTGATTGTTGTAACTTGTTAGCGCATGGGTTTTAACGCCTTCATGCGTTTGGTTGCACGCCATCGAGGTTCTAGTTACTGGCCGTCAAGGCCGTTGTGTTTTTATTGAATTTTTTTTACATAAATCTATTTTATGATGGTTTGAAATAGTTTTAATGAAGAGGTTTTATATATCTAAATATTATAATCCACTTTTAATATTGATTTTTTTTACATAAATCTATTTTTATGATGGTTTGAAATAGTTTTAATGAAGAGGTTTTATATATCTAAATATTATAATCCACTTTTAATATTGATTTTTTTTACATAAATCTATTTTATGATGGTTTGAAATAGTTTTAGGGAAGAGGTTTTATATATCTAAATATTATAATCCACTTTTAACATTTGCAATATTGTTTACAGGTTCAATTTTATCAATATTAATAGTGAATTAAATTATTTCTCATTTTATACTATTCAAATACACGACTAAGAAGGATGGTCAAGTGTATAAACTATTGGGAATTGTCCATGTGTACCTATGTAAGCAAGGAAGGAGAGCGGGAAAATGAATTTTGAACCAGGTCTGCGAAGGCGAACCAGTCGACTATGAACTTCTATCGACCTTTTCCAGCTGTTCACTGGACCCCTCTGATGCCACTACCTCCATCTACAGAGCTAATCTATGGTTGGGTGAACAAAATCTTAGTATTTGACTTAGCCTGTCGTTTTCACTGACCAACACTGACCTCGAATCTACGCCTTTTACTTCTCACTCGTTTTCACTGTTTATTGTCTCTGTTGAGGAACCCATCCTCTTTAGATTACTGTGTTACTTACTCGCCTTACAGACTGATTCCGGGATCCCAGTCACCATTTTGTTTTTGGCGGTGAGGCGGACACACACCCTTCGTCTCTTTTGAAAGCCCTTGATCTATCGGCTACTGCTTTTTCCAGACAACCTCCTCGAACTTTTCATTTTACAACTGAACATATAGTCTTTATACTTTTCCAGCTCCCGGCTAGCACTGGATCTGCAACTCCAACTATCTTGTCGTTTTCCTTCTTGTCCAGCTCTCAGTACTTCTGTTTTCCCCTGCACACTGTTCTTTCCACTACTTGATTGGCTCTGATACACTGACCCTCCTGTCCCCCTCAACTCATTTCCTGCCTCGTGATTCCACTTGGGGGCCTACTACTGACCCCTCTATCATGGAGTCACTGTCATGCGACCTGATGCATCCATCTGACGAGCTCATCTGGGAAAGAGCAGGCCTATTTGAAAAGGTGGATTCCCTTGCCTCCTCGCTGAAA
>SNQJ01S0004012.1:343421-373958 GCA_010110895.2 Picea sitchensis | reverse complement strand
GGCTCCCAACAAGCTCCCAATGATTCCAACTCCCAGAATGGTAAGGCCCTTAGAGCACTTAAGGCCTTGGCACGTTCTAAGTCATGATTGTGCTTTCACTGAATATTCGGGGGATCGGAGGCCCCCTCAAGACAACCTCCTTCTGAAGATTACTGGGGACTTCGAAGCCTGATGTTATCTTCCTTCAAGAGACACTCTCGATGGAACAAAATGCTCGAGATTTCCTGCACAAATTTCGACCGACTTGGTACTCTGTGGCTGTCAGTTCATTAGGAAACTCTGGTGGATTATTGGTCGCTTGGGACCCCGACCTGTTAGAGTTGAGACCATTTCTGACTAGAGGAGGTATTCTATTAATAGGCTACTCTCTAGCCGCCAAACAGGAATTGGCGTTCCTAAACGTCTATGGTCCTTGTTCAGATAAATTGGCTTTCTGGACGCACCTTGCTAGGAGTGGCCTCCTTGCCATTCCAAACCTCATTCTTGGAGGTGATCTTAACTTCATTCTTTCTGCAAACGAACACTGGGGAGGTTCTTATTTGCCAGGACCTGCTGAAGCAACATACAAAGAAATCTTGGCCGCCAATAACCTCATTGATGTACAACCGATTCGCATGGTCCCTACGTGGAAAAATGGGCGTGCTGGCCCGGATGCTGTTGCTAGACGCCTTGACCGATTTCTAGTGGCTGAAGGCCTACTGTCATCCTTAGTTGTGCCATATTCCTGGGTGGAATTCCCTTACTTCTCAGACCACGCTCCCATTCTGCTCAAATTGTTACCCACTGTTCGCAGATTAACCCCCTTCAAATTCAACCACAATTGGCTCTCCTCTGATATTTACTCAGCCATCGTTCACTCAACCTGGTCTGACCCCCGATTTATTTCAGAACCCAATCCACAGAACCGCTTGATTTGGAAGCTGAAAGTACTAAAATCTAAAACTATTCATTGGGAAAAGGAAAAGACTAAAGAGGAAAAGGCTCGCCTTCTCTTGTTGGAGAAGTATATATCCTCCCTCATTCTCAACGATACATGCACGGCATTGTCGGTGGAGGAGGCGGCTAGACTCCGTGAGTTAGAAGATATCAGGGCGACCATCCTTCGTAATGATGAATTCCGCTGGAGACTGCGCAGCCGCGCAACCTGGCTTCAATGTGGCGATTCCAACAACAGTGACTTTCACAAAGTCGCGAGTTTTAATAGAAACAAAAAGACCATCTGGTCAATTGAAAGCGCAAATGATGGAGTACTTCGTGGACAGCAAGATATTTTGACAGAGGCGGCCACTCATTTTACCATACAATATAAAGCTTCAAACACACAAAATCTTCCGGAGAAGGCCTCTACGGCTAGACTGTTCCCTCGAATGGTTTCAGCTGAGGAAGCCATTGAGTTATATAAGCCTGCTTCTCTCACAGAACTTAAAGATATCTTGCAACATTTCAATAAAGAGCGAAGTCCTGGGCCGGATGGCTGGACCACAGAATTTTTTATCTTCTACTTTGATTTGGTCGGAGGGGATCTACTCCAAATGGTTGAGGACACTCGCCTCAAGGGAAAGATCGTTGGTGGCATCAATTCAACGTTCCTAGTCTTGATCCCGAAAGAGAACAACCCACTCTCCTTAAATGACTTCCGTCCAATCGCCCTGTGCAACCTTATCTATAAGGTTATAGCCAAAGTTATCTCAAATCGGATCAAACCTTATCTAGGTGTTAGTCTTTCAGAGCGGCAACTTGGCTTCTTGAAGGGCAGGAGAATCCAGGATGCCATTGGAGCTGCCCACGAATGTATACACAGTATTAAACAAAAGAACCAAAAAGCACTGATTCTAAAGCTTGATCTCAAAAAAGCGTTCGACTGTATTGATTGGGAGTTCTTGAGACTTATTTTACATGCAGCGGGCTTCGGGGAACAGCTCACAAATTGGATACTAGCATGTGTTACCAATGCTAATTTTGTTGTCTTGATTAATGGTGAAGCTTCTATCTTCTTCAAAAGTGAGAGGGGGCTCCGACAAGGATGCCCCCTCTCTCCCTATCTCTTTATCTTGATTATGGAGGGCCTCAGCCTCCTCCTAAACAAAAGCTACAGTGATCACCATTTGACCGGCATAAAGGTTTCCAAGCTAATCAAGATTTTTCTTCTAATGTTCGTCGACGACGTACTCATCATGACGAAAGCAGACCTGGAGGAATGGACTGTAATCCATGATATTCTACTACACTTCTACTCGATTTCGAGTCTCTCCATTAATCATTCAAAGTCATCCGCTCACTACTGGGGACTCTCGGCCCCTGAACTACATAGCTTCAGGGACCCCTTCACCTATACATTTACTGACCTAAAGGAGGGCTTCAGATATCTTGGATTCTAGTTGAAGCTGGGAGCCACTCGCCCGGGTGAGTGGAGCTGGCTTGTGGCAAAATTTGAAAGGAAAATTGAATTCTGGGGTAACAAGTGGCTGTCCCTGGGGGGCAGATACATACTGATAAAAGCAGTGCTCGAAAGCCTTGCTGTGTTTTGGATGTCCCTGGAAAGGATTCCAAAATCGATCACCACCAAACTTCACAGATTAGTCTTTAATTTTTTGTGGAATGGGAGGGTTGGAAAAYGCTGTTTTCACCTCTGYAACTGGGAGACTCTTTCAAAACCTCGTAGAGCAGGGGGTTGGGGACTAAAAAACCTCCACACATTCAACACTGCTCTCGTGGCAAGCTCTTTTTGGAGAGCAGTAACACAAAGAAGTATCTGACATCGAAKTATAGTTGATAAATATCTGGGTTCTCAGCCACTCAGCAGCTGGATTCGAAGGACCTCCTTTCCGATCAAGAGAGCTTCTCCGTTCTGGAAAGGCCTGGTCTCCTCTACTCCGGTGATACTTCATTGGCTTCGTTGGAAGCCCGRCTCTGGTAAGGAGATTAAAATTGGCATGGATAAGATTATCGGACTGGAGGAGAACTCTCTCCTTTCTCCCTCCTTGTGTGCCCATCTCAGTTCACTTAATCTCTTAACCCTCTCATAGGCTAGTCTCTTATTTGGAGCACATTCGCTGCCAGAACACTGGTTGGGAAGCAGGGATCTGGCTCTTGGTGGATCGTGGGCGACTGAGTGGAATTGTTATATTGTTGCTATCAGAGGAGCTGGCATTTCACTCACTGTTGAGCCGGACTCGCTGCTGTGGGCTGGAGGGGATGCCTCGGGCACCCTCACGGTGAAAAATTTATATGCAGCCCTACAAACACAGAGCTTACTCAACGCTGACTCCTCCTGGTTCTTCCAACTCTGGAAATGGACCATTCCACTAAAATTAAAGCTCTTTCTCTGGCTCGCGGGGAAAGGTAAGATCTTAACTTGGGAAGCGCTTCGCCGGCGTGGTTGGGAGGGGCCCGACATCTGCTTGCTATGCCGTACCTCAGGTGAAGACGTCCATCATATTTTGATCCATTGTGGATTTGCAAGGGAGGTCTGGTCTCGACTCCTAAAGCATCTTTCTCTACCTTTCTCCTGGAGCAGAGACACTCTCTCTGATTGCATTCATTTGTGGATCACACAAAAATCTCCTCCAGTCTGCCTGGCCAAACTCGTCTGTTGGCACCTTTGGATAGAGCGGAACAGGGTAACATTTGAGAACCGGCCACCAAACTTGCTGAACGTGGTAAACAAAGTTCTGTTTCCTTTCACAGGAAACAAGCTCCGGATGTTTTCCACACTCATAAAGCTATCAATCTAAAACTGCCAGAGGGATTTACGCTAGCTTGCTTCGACGGAGCTGCGCAAGCTAGATGCTGTGGAGCTGGTGGATTCTTCAAATCTCACCAATCAAGGATCACTAAATGGTTTTTTAGTTGTGGGGGAGGCACGAACACTAAAGCTGAGCTCTTGGGGCTCTGGACTACTCTCTTTTTAGCCACTTCGTGGTCTATAAAACATTTAATTGTGTTGGGAGACTCGAAAGTTGTCCTCGATTGGATCAATCATAGATCCAATCTCCGCTCTGTCCACATCGAATGCTGGAAACTGAAAACGTTGGTGCTGTCTAAACTCTTCGCCGAGATCAAATTTCATCACATTCCGAGGGCACTCAACGGAGAGGCGGATGCTCTCTCTAAGAGAGCTCTAAAGGATGTGACAGGGAGGCTCTCCATATTTCACAGTGACAATGGAGTTGACAGTTCCATGACCCATCTAAGCATTTTTTGATTGTGGTTGGCAGACATTTTTGGTTCTAGAATGTTTTATTTGATTGCTGGAAAGTTTGTTTGATTGCTGTCCATTACTCACTCCTGTGCCTGCTGAGTAATTTGATTTTTGATTCACTGTGCCGGTATTCACACTTTGTGATGAAGGACGACAGGTTTCTGGTTTGTTTGATTGCTGTCCTATTCACACTCCAGTGACTGCTGTGTAATTTGGATTTTGATCCAAAGCGCCGTTATACACTTTTGTGATGAAGGAGGGCAGGCAATATTGGTTTTGGCATGTTTATTTGCTGACCATTACTCTTCCTGTGACTGTTGTGCGAATTGGTCTTGATCCACTGAGCCGTATTACATATTCTGTGATGGCAGTGTAGTCGACTCGAACCACTGACCGGTTTCAATGACAGCTGGTGTGCCTTTGTAAATGAGTTTATACATAATATAAATTCGAGACAATTTTTTTTCCTGGAAAAAAAAGTGTATAAACTATTAAGTAGGTTGCTCTCCAAAAGACACAAATAGTAAGTAAAGGTGTTTTTTCACTTATAATTGTTGTTGTCGTCTTTTTATTTTTATAATAAATTTATTTAAAAATTATATATATATATATATATATTTTTAAAGAAATGAATATAAATATTATTAAAGTGGTTAATTTTTTTTGCTTTTTAAGAAAAAAATACAATATAATCACTAAAATTAAAGGAGATTGTTTGATGGAGTTTAATGAAGTGTAAGATCATTTTAATTGTAATATCTTTATTTTAATAGCAATATCTTTATGATTTTAATTAACAATATTAATATGAAAACTTCCCTCAAATTATTTAAGCATTCCATTAACACATTTAGAAAGTATGATATATATATATATATATATAACTTTTCAAGGATAGCTGGGCGATCCATTGACCAAGATGGACCAAGCTGGGCGATCCATTGACTGGGATGGACCAAGGTGGCTTTAAGTTTCTGTTCCCACACATAGCTGGGCAATCCATTGATCGGGATGGACCAAGATTTCGAGACTATGTCCATAAATCCTTCCCTATTTGCCCAGAGGGGGCTGAACTGAAAGGGGATGGGCCCCAACTTTTCGTCTTCTTCAAACTGCAGTAGTATGGGTTTATGATCTAACGTCAATTTTGGCAAAATTTTTGTGGAGATAATCTTCTTTACGGAGAGGAAGGTGCTCTGTAGTAAAAATCTGTCCAAACAAGCTGAAATATGCTCTGTCCCAGCTCGATTGTTAGACCAAGTGTAGAGTCCTTTTTTTGGCTTAAAATCCAGTAAGTCCCATTGTTGAATTAAGTCTTCCACAAGGGGAAGGAAATGGTCCCTGCTGATTATGCCTCCTCTTTTTTCCTTTGTCTCAAATACTAGGTTGAGGTCTCTGGCTAGAATTATGTTCTTGGGAGAGTAAGCCTTTAGGAAGTCAGAGAGAGTTTGCCATCAGTCTTTCTTTTCTACATAGAGGACTGGGACATAAAGATTAAAGAGGGCGAGGGTGATCTTACTTGCAATATGTCGGAGTTCGATATAGATCCAATGCTGCGTTTCGGAGGAGCTTTCAAGGTGGAATTTGTCTTCCTCCCAGAGAGTGGCAAGCCGCCACAAGTGCCCCTTGCACTTACTGCTTTTCCGGCTTTTGTTTTCCATTTCACTTTGCTGAGGTCGAGAAGGGAATCCCCTTCTATTTTAGTCTCTTGGAGCATGAGGATCTCGGGTGTTTCTGTTTTCAGAAGGTTCTTCACAGCTTCAACTTTTAAGGGGTTCCCCAAGCCTCTGCAGTTCCAAGAGATTAATCGCATTATTTACTGGCAGCCAGGGGGGGGTAGACCCTCCCTTAGGAGGCCTGTTTCTAGTGTTTCTGCCAATGGACATCTCGATCGTGGGCTGGCTGGTTTGCATTTTTTGTCTCTCAACCTCTTCTTCCCTTGCCTCTCTGTGGGATTTCCTCCAGGCTCTTTTCAATGGCCTCTCAAATGTCTCATCTTTTGAGGATCCTAATGTCTCCGGAGACTTCTTCCTTGTCATCTCTGCGTAGGATGGAGGGCTAGAGACTCCTCTTGATGATCCGACTTATAGAGGGGCTGTTTCTTTTGGGCTTTTATCTTTTGCAATAGAAATGGGTTGTTGTTCGGCCTCTTCGATCGCTGGAGCTAGGGGTGGTTCTTCTAGGGTGCTGAGTATTTCAAAGGGGTTGTTGGTTGTCTCTGCTCTTGGAGGGGCTGAGCTCCCCTCCCCTTGTAACTGAACCGAGGGGGGTGTTCCGCTCCCCGAGGGCGTTGCTTTCCCTTTGGATCTGTTATTCTGTTTAGTTGGAGCTGGTTTCTGGACTTGAGTCCATTGTTCTCCCTTCGAGTTCTCGGCCTCCTCCTCTACTTTCTTTTTACAATGCCTGGAAAAGTGCTCGTAGCCATGGCAATGCCGACATTTAAACAGGAGTTGCTCTTAGTCTAACACTTGAATGTAGGACCAATCAACCACCGTGAGATTTATAGCTTCGGGGAGACCCTCCTCCAGGTCGACTTCTACACAGATCCTCGCACAGGAGTACTGATCCCTCCTTTCGGCATGATCTATATATTTTCCGAGCTTATTGCCTATGGCTTCTAGAGATTTGGGGTTCCAACAATGCAGAGGTAAGTGAGATAGGCGTACCCATACAAGAATAGCCGAGGGAACATCCTGAGACAGATCAAAATCCGAGTTGCATTGGTTCAAGTATAGACCCTGGGGGCCCATAAAATACGGGCCATTTCTGAAGATGAGATTCCTATCCTCTACCGAATCAAAGACAAAGATGAAGAAGCCTTTGCCGACTAAGTAGCTCTTGATTCCCTCTTTGACCAGTGATCTCTAGTTCCTTTGCACCCAGGCATCAACAACTTTGGGTGAGGGCCAAAGCCCGGTGAACTGCCCCATTAGCCCTCATTCAACAAGATTCAGAGCTAATCTACAAGGTTCTTCGGTCAACAGGGCAACCGTGGTGATGGTTTCCAACTTTTTTACAAACTTCTGTTGTTGTTCGCTTGTTGGGCACTTGTTGCATGCTGCCACAAGCTTCCTAAACACACACAACTCGGGTGGAAGAGGAGGAGCGACCTCGAGGCCCCCTCCTGGGGCCATGGCGCTGGAGCTGCTCGCAACAGTGTTCTGGATCGCTGGCTCAGACACACCGTGCGCGCATGCAGATAAAACAGATTTTATTCATATTTTTAAAGAAAGGAATATAAATATTATTAAAGTAGTTAGTTTTTTTGCTTTTTTAGGAAAAAAATACAATGCAATCACCAAAATTAAAGGAGATTGTTTGATGGAGCTTAATGAAGTGTAAGATCATTTTAATTGCAATATCTTTATGGTTCCAATTAACAATATTAATATGGAAACTTCCCTCAAATTATTTAAGCATTTCATTAACATATTTAGAAAGTATGGGCTTAATGGTTAAGAACATGTGTTTCCTCTTAAGAGGTCACGGGTTCAAATCCAGAGAGGGGTAGGGTATGTATACCTTCGTAGACTTTACCAGTCAAATCGCTGGATGGAGAAGGATCCCTTGTCCACAAACAAGGGGGTCTCATACACCAATTTGATGTGTTAGCTTGGCCGTGACCTTAAAAAATAGATATATATATATATATCTATATATATATATATATATATATATATATATAATTGTAACTAAAATCTATATAAAATAGATTTTGTTAAATTAATGTAACTAAAATCTATATAGAATAATTTTTGTTAAATTATTGTAACTAAAATCTATCAAATTCACTATGTCTAACTTAACTTTGAAATTATTTCTAAGCTTAATCGAGTGTTCCAATTAAATTTAAAATTATTTTATAAAGATTTGGAAGGTATTAAAAAGATTAACATCACCTCACTTTACTAGGGGTGAACCAGCTTTACAAAAATCATAAAGTAATTGCTGTGAAACGTAACATAAAAACCAAATTCATCCTATGCCGTCCACCACCACCTACCTCACAATAAAGTGAAGGACCCTCTTCACATATTTTAATTACATCGCAATCAACGCAAGTTATAATGATACATTTGGGCGGTGAAAGAGGACATGGAACCGACCTTGATAAAGATATTCTTGTTTGTCCATTCTGGTAGTGGTGGAGGAATAATTTGCAGCCTTATTATGCTTTCTATACAAAATATAAGGAGGAGGCCCTGTAACATTCGCGTTCTTATCGCGATCAAACAATGGAGGAAATTGGGTTGAGTTGCGAAAGCACCTGGGAGGAAGTGGCAGGGTCGTTGGAAGATTGTATAATTGTCGAGCCTTATCCTGATCACGATGAAGAAGAAGAAGAAGAAAATGCGGCTGAGTTAGAGGGAAAGCGATTGGTTCTGCTTCGTCCTCGTGAAGGGTCTGGGCCTTGTCAAATAACCAGTAAGCGCCTACAACCTCATCCATTCATTTTTTTTCTCTTAACTATCCACACAAACCAGTTCGCACGCGCCCACATATAATTCATCCATATGTCCATGCGCAGAAAGATTTCTGGGACATGCGACATTCCTTTCATGTTCACGGGGTTTTGGTTCCAGGTGTTTCATACCCATCAAGGTTCAAATTATCATGGGCACGTTTTTCCCACTGTGACACAAGGAGATTGTTCGTTGTGAATCTATTTTGTATCACAAATTTTACAGAGTTGCCCATTTCTTTCATTCATTTATTGTGATTTTGGGGATTATTTTGGGTTAATCTCGCTACCAATTTCACTATTGAGGTAATGAGTATTGATCCTGATTGATTTTAGAATATTCATTTGATTCTTTAATCTCATTAATTGTTTTACAACTTTTCATGCTATCAGACCAAGTTCAAGTCTTGGTTGAATTTGGCTGTGACTTTGGGTAGATTTAACTGCAATGACTTTTGCATTTTCACACAGTTACGAATACAGGACTATGATTACTAAACATTGAAGACAAAGACTAGATAATCCTATGTTAAACTCCTATACAGTTTCCCTACAGAATGTATTCACTTGTACAAGAGGGCCGCTTCAAGCAGTTGGGGTCGAGTATAAGTCTTGGGCAAATTCCACAGTTTCTTAGTCGAAGAGATCTTTTGTTTACTATCAATTCTTCCAGAGGGAGGGTCTCAACTCTCATTTGCATTTGCAGGACAAGGATCTTCGTAGCAGCTTGTCAAAACGAAAAATCAATCTGCTGAACAGGAAATCACAGAGAATCTCCTTCAAATTGACCTCAGATCCATTAAGAGGATTCCAAGTACTGCCCAGCAGTAAAGCCATCATAGTTATTCCATCCAAATTTCTCAAACAAGAAACAGTGTCTTACAACAAGAAGCAAATAGAAAGAAAGATAAAAATGAGTTATTTTCCCTCTCTTTTAGCCCCTTTCCACCCAATAAAAACATAAATTTTAAAGTTGGAAACCCAAAAAGTTTGTGGAACATTTTTGACATATATGCATATTTTAGATATATTTCAGGGCATTTTTAGAAAATTCCTGTGAAATATTGCCAAACCTCACTCAGAATGCTGTGAAATGTGGTGATATTTTTTGAATTTGAAGGGACTATTTAAAAAATGGGAGAACAGAACCAGAATATGTTGTGCATCTTAGATGAGTCGGGATTCTGGAACATGAAATTTGTGCATCATGTCATGTGTGGTAATTACGCTACAGATCGGATTCCGTGAGGAAATGGTAGAAGGAAATATTGAACTGATGGAGCATCTACAGAGTCCTGTTGGATAAAAACCAAGAGATGAAATTCCTACCCCTATCTATAGAAACACATTGCAACATATCTCACAATCACACCAGTGACCAAATTCTGGAGTAGTATGCTATATCCATAGTTACAGTTGCTATTTATACTGATTGCAAGGCAAGGAAAATTATATCCACTTACAGTGTCAAAACCCCTTATATATCCCCTGTTAATATTAGCTTTATCTAAGTAGTTGGAAGGAGTCATTCTGCAACTGCCTTGAGATCTTCGGATCTCTATCAAGATTGAATAACAATGGTTCTTGACACCTCTATATTTTGCAGAAGTCTTTGATGTTGGCAAATTAACTGTATATGCTCCTTTGTAAGTCATAAAACAAGCTATGAATCTAGCCATTTTGGTTAAAAATGTGCTTCAAGTTATGTTAACAATCATGATGTTAAGAAAGTTTAATTGACAAACAGTAGACCAGCAAAGCTTGCATAAAATACACCAAAGCTCCCTGCTCTTTCAAATGATGAAAATAATACCATTTTTATCTCCTTGGAATGATGGTACATAGCATATAAGCGGTCCCTAAATACTTTTTTTTTTCCTTCCCATCTCCTATGTTGATTGAGGTTCAACCTATCCCAATTAGAACTTGACCAAATGGTTCCATGCACAAAACTACACTTTGTATCTCCATGCTTTTTATTTTGAAACGCATGTAAACAGTCAGAAGAGCAACAATTACATCACTTCCAAGAATTCTAAGGAACTCAGGAGTCGTTGCTATATGTGATCATATGACAGATCAATGCTTGTCATTGACTGAATCATGACAAACACCACAACTTCAGTTCACATGTACATTCCAAATTTTAGACAGCTGAAGAACCTCCAAAACTGTTATTCATTCTCCAAGCCTCAGAAGCTGAGTGATTCTTGACTTCTAACTTACCTAGAATGATATCCTATATGACAAAACTCATTACTCCTATAGATATTGCATCAACCAAACTTCAAATTCAATTTGGGTAATGCAACTCTCGTATATGACGAAACAGGCCTTTATGTTTATCGTTGTTATTTTTCTTAAGTTTCACTAACTAGTTCATACAGTTTTTCCAACAATTATGCTTTAAAGGCAACAACAAAGGAATTAAGAGACCAGAACAGAGACACACATTTTTTCATTCAAATATAAAACTACTGAAAAAGAATTTAAAATATGCAAAGACACTAAGGCACATACAATCCCTCAAGAATCTCAGGTATACATATCTTGATGCACAGGATAGCCAGAGCACATTAAACATTACAAATTTTTATGATGTACGATATATTAGATCTAGAAAATATTAATTATGTTTTGATATATCAAACTCTGATTAGAAAATATCCTTATATTATGATTATCATAATTCTTGAAGATTCTTGCAGAATGGATTTGTTTTAGTGTGGTTTCTAGTCTATTTTATTAGATTCCAACATTCTGGAATCCTGTTGAATGATTTTTTTCTAAGTATTAACAATTCAAAGGTTTCTGCCTGAAGTTTTGGTTGGTCTATTACATGCTGGCAAATAAGTTTTATTTGCCATTTTGTCTTAGATGTTTGGGTTTTGGGGATTTTGATCACAAGGCGGATGTTTTCATTTGTTTTGCCTGGAAATGAAAGATTATAAATGGAGTTTCTAAGAGTTTCATGATTTGATTTTCTCAATCAGTATCATAGGCTTCTCTAAATCCATGGCTGTCATTTTTGGTGCAGTCAATTTTATGGAAAGACCATGCAAAGTTCAGAGCATTTGCTTAAGAAGTACCGCCCAGCTGTATGAATTATATAGCTTGTCAGAGCTTCATAGTGACAATGAATATGTATGCACTGTCCACTGTGAAAATGCTACAGGGATTTACGAATCTGACTGTGAAGGAGAAACTATTTCTGAAGAAAAAGGTGACCCACTTAATAGGGTCAGCTTCATGAATAGGCCTTTCAAAAGTTCTGTAAGTTCAATGGAAGAAGATAGAACTGAGCCATTTGAGGAGGTCAAGGAACCTCACATAGAATCAGTTCACGGGCAGAATTCAGAAATACTTGACAATCCGAAAGATGGGATCCCACAGAACATGTTGCAGAGGGATATGAATGAGTTTCCAAAAGATATTACTAAAGGAAAGTCTATCAGCAGTGATGAGGATAGTTGGGTTGACCTAAATCTTTCTGATTCCCTTGGGTTGGATGCTTCTTGTGAGGAAGGAGCTGCTTCTTGTCTTGAAACATTGAATGATAGGAGAGATATTGAAGGTGCAATGAACAAGAAACCAGAAATATCAGTTAATGCAGATCATTGGAAGATCAAAGATCCTAAAGATAGAAATGGGCATGAACATTCTACTAATAACATATATTTTTGTGTGCATTCTCTAGAAGAGAACATAGGAACAATAAGCACATCTGAAAGTTCAAAAGAAAACAAAGGGGTTGAAGAAGCTAGAGAAGGGGAGAATTCAATCCCTTCTTTCTTTACAAACAATTTAAGGCCAGAAAAGACATTCTACAAGGCAAAAATCGAGATAGTAAATGCTAAGCCATGCATGTCTCTGACTATTCGGCTGCCATCTGTTCAAGACAAACATTTTGTTGAAGTTGAAGAAATCTGTATCCACGCTATCCCTGTTGCAGCAGTCATGGAAGGAATGGAATGCATGGGTTTCAGCAGTCGTTGCAATCCTTTTGGTAGCTCAGTTGGAGGCTCTTTACTGGCAATGCTTGTTCCAAGTATTTTACAGATGTCAACGGGTGGCTTTGGTCAAGAAATGATTTTTGTTGGCCCATTCAATGACAGCGAAGAGAGTGATTTGTCAGAATGCAAATCTTATCTGTCAGAATCTTCAACTACCTCCCAGTCATCCATGACAGAATCACCAGTTTCAACAGGACAACATGCATCTTATGAGAGGTATCCAGATGAAAGATATTTAACCAATTTACTATTGTATCAAAAAAATATGTTTCATTCTGTACTCAGTGCAGGAGCCTCCCCAGATGAAGGTGGAAAATCTGTTAATGAGTCTGACAATAATTGGAGGCATGTTGAAGGAGCTCTTCTAAATTCTAAACATGAAGTAGATGAGATATGTGGGAAGGCAAGGCAAGGTGGATTAGGGGGAAACTTTTCAGAATCATGTAAAATGGAAGGAGTCGATGAACAAGTGACACACGATTTTTTGAATCCAGAAGTGGAAAACCACTCTCAACAATGCAGCTCTAGAGATGTGGAGTACAGAAATAAAAATAAAGTGGGTAATAGGTGTTGTGAAGAATACCATGGACGAACTATGGGAGATCTTTTCGAACGTATAGACAGGTTAGAAGCTTTGTGCGAGAGAATTGAGGTTAATGTGGTGAAGGCCCTGGATAACATGGAAAGGAGAATTCAGCTTCTAGAGTCACAAGAGATGCTTCCCAGGCAGGCCCTTACAACAGGCATGGACGGTGTGACTTCTAAGGTGGGAGTATATTCCTCACACGATTTATCTTCATCCACTTCTGGGTCAGGAATACCAAGCGATCAATTGAATCAAGAATTTCGTAACGGTGCACCTGGTCAGTCATCTTTGGAGATTCCCTTCTCAGTTTCCATCTCCAACATTTCTTCATCGTCATTTCCTCATTGTTCTCCATCCATTGACATTTTGAGCTCTTCCATTCCCTCATCTTTCAATGGAGTGTATGAGAAACCTTCTTCTCCATGCGACATGGAGTCATTGGAACCTGACTTGCCTGTGTCTTCTCCAGGTGCTGCTCTCAATGCATCAGCATCTGCTCGCCTAGACCAGCAGGGTTTAGAAAACAAAGGGGAAGATTCTGCACACAATTTATCAAGTAAAGATGCAGAGTGTGCATCAGAGGTGCTTTCTAAAGCTACAGGGTATGCAGGCACATCCATTTGTGAGCACCCAACTCCAACCAAAAAGGCATTGTTGTCTATTGATGAAGCTTTGGCATCAGCACTTGCAGCCTTTTCAGCTTCCGTTGCCACCCATGAAGAGAAAACAAGCAAATGCACAGAATCCCCTTGTAGTATATTGCAAGTAGAAAATATAGATGAGGGGGAGACTTGTTACCATGATGATCAAAATATGTATTTAAGTGAGGAAGTGCGATACAGAAGTCAGGAAAGCATGGATTGGGGCCCATACAGCTCATCCCGAGATAGTCAGGCTGCAAGGTATATTGTAAATAGATCTACATTGAATGGTCCAAAGGTGGAAGCAAGGCAGGCTGAAACCGGCATCGGATCAGACTATCTCACTCAATTCAATCATGAAATGAAAAAGATGGATTTTTCATCATCCACTCTTTTAGATGTCTCATTTAGAACATATAATGCCTACCAGGCAACAACACCATTGGAAGCTCTTTTGTATGACCACACTCCTCAGAAAGCTGGAGAAACTATGGGTTTGAAGGAATGCATAGAAACAAAAATCCCTGTGAATGTACGCAAGCGCCGACCTATATTGCTTTTTATTGAAGATGAAGGCCTTGGAGATTTTATTATAGTGAGTCCATCAAATTCCTCTTGCCCGGTTTCTGTAGGCCATTTCTGTCCATCTGGAAGGATGGTGCCTGGAGCATCTACTGGTTTTGAAAGCCTAATATGATACCCATCGTGTCTTCAGATATTATTATTGGTCAATGCCGATTTGTTTGTGGGGATAAATTGTGCTCAGTCCATCTTTAGCTTGAGCTACAGATATAATATGACAGTAATTTGATTTGGACTCCCCGTGATTTCAAACCCAATGAATTGACCAATTATAGGTCTTTGTGAGGTTGAATTTGAATAAAATGGTCCAACTTGCTTGCTGGTTTGCAACAACTACAAGATAATTATCATTAAATATACACTGCAATGGTGAAGGGGTTATCCTAAGTGTGTCTTGATTAGGCCCCCTTACTTGATTTCATATTTCCGAACCTGTAGAAGGAAATTTATATTTATGTGGAAAAAGTTATAAGATTGCATGGCTTCATGGAGAAGAAACATCCCTACTCCAAAATCTCCAGTTCTAGTATTGTTTCTGATGCCAATCCAAGCTGCAACCCAAAATTTAATGGTCCTTTTTTTCTGCAATTCCATTTTAACAGCAAGGAATTATAATGGCTTTGAAATCTCATGATTAAAATTCTAGAGCCTAGCAAGACTAAGGAAACGGTTATTGACTGGAAAGGGATAGCAGATTAGAAGAAAAAACTGATGAAGACAAGGCGGCAGGACTATTAGATGTGGATGGCCACCTGCGTGCTTGGGGCCACTTCCTTCTTCATTTCCTGAACCGATCTTAAGCTTTGCTTTAAAATCCAGCTTAGTACTTGTGAGAGGGCTTCATCATTTGATTTTCTAGAATGCCCAACCTACTCTGTGCTGTCCTCATCCTTTGAGACTGGCGGTGGCCTCATTTCTTTGGTTTTATCCTGCAGCAACTCCACTATATTGTTATCAAATTACTCCACGAGGTCTTACACAAGACGACCAGGAGGTCTTGTACATGCAAGTTGATATCCATACTATAATACCCCACTCATTCTCCTTATCCTAAACATGGTTTTTTGTTTTATATATGATGTGTAAATATGCAGAAACGCAGATTATGTTTTTCTTCTGTATATATGATCATTGATATGTAAATATGTGAATACGCACATCAAGCAAATGTGCATGTGTATGTGTCTTTTTTCCTTTGTATCGAGTCAAGGATATCAATGATGTATATATGCAGAAAATGATTTGTGGTCTAGTTAATTTTTTTTAGTAAGGGCCCAAGGTCAAAACTCAGTTAATGAATGTGTAAATAACAGGAAGATCGTGTGTCTATTTTTGTTTGAGTAGGCCCAAGGTCAAAACTCAGTGAATGAATGTGTAAATAACAGGAAGGTTATGTGTTTATTTTTGTTTGAGTAAGCCCTAAGAAAATGGTGTCCGTATGTTCTTAGCAAATTTAAATAAAAACTACCACATGCAATGACAACAGATCGACCTAAGGGAACATGAAGAAGGGCTATGAAACGAGGAAGGGCGATGCAATGGTATGAGGTGAAAGGGTTTGGAGGGAAAATGTGAGAGGGGTATAACCTATCGCTAGTGAAAAATGTCTTTGTGTAATGAGAAGCCACTATCATTTCGATGCAAAAGGCATTTAAAACATGATTTTTCCTCTTGGCAAAGGATCTTCTTCTCATCATCGATTGATTCCATCACGGATTCTTCTCCCCAGCGTGATGGACACTTCCCTCCATAATGCAGGGGTCTTCAGCATTGTTGCTAGAGCATTCCCATGTTTTGTGACTATGTTGCTGTGAGTATACGAGCTAGGGGATTCTTCTTCCCAGCATTATGGACACTTCCCTCCATAATGCAGGGGTCTTCGGCATTGTTGCTAGAGCATTCCTATGCTTTGTGACTATGTTGCTGTGAGTGTATGAGCGAGGGGTGAAGTTTTGGAAAGAAATGGCCAAGTAGGGTGTATACGAGCCAGGGGATTCTTCTCCCCAGCGTTATGGACACTTCCCTCCATAATGCAGGGGTTTTCGGCATTGTTGCTAAAGCATTCCCATGCTTTGTGACTATGTTGCTGTGAGTGTATGAGCCAGGGGTGAAGTTTTGGAAAGAAATGGCCAAGTAGGGTGTTGTGATGTATATTCCCCAGCTGAGAGAGGACAGGTCACAGGTTGATTATTGATCTGCTACATCCTTTTCTTGCATCGGAGGAGAGATAGCGTGCAGAGCAAATGGAAGGAAAGCTAGTGAGAGTTTACAATGTTTCATTCCATTGAGTAGATTGGCAGAATATCTTTGACCAACGAGAAGGTTAGCAAAGGAAGGCTTGATTAATGAGTAGGCTAGCGAGTTTCCGACTAATTGCCACGACTTTGCTTCTAGTACACTTGTAGTCTTCTCCAATGAGAGCTGAGATTATGCCTATGCGTGAGAGCCCAATTGCTCTTGTCATTTCATAGCCTCGGCTCAGATGTGGAATCACATAGGATTGCTTATTGCTTGGAGGAAAATCGTTCCCTAGCAGCCATTCATTGCATTGCAACCCTTCTACAGATGAAGTTTATTGCTTATGTGTACACTGCTATGCTTGTTGTGACAGTGTTATTATAAGGGAAGAAATACTTGCGATCTTTTGCTATATGTTTGAAAACATTTCTAAGTTAGTTTTGTTGTGCCCATGGTTCAGATTTCACTATTGCTCTGTATTAAGAATTGCTTCGTTAGCATGTGATACTATAAACAAGCTCATCTAGAATTTCTTATAATGTTACGAGTTTCTCTAATATTTATATTATCCATAGCTCTATAGAAATGGGAGTAGATCCTGAGTTGTAAGTGCCCCATTCCCTCAAAGGAGTGACAAAGGGTGTTGAGTACACCACAAAGTGCTATTAAAGAAAAGATTATAACTCTGACCTTTGGGGACAAAATTCAGTGATTTTTTCTTCTATCGGAACTGAAGGTATTTTTAGAATTGGAACATTGTTATAGAGTTATTTGCCACCTAATCATTAGGTCATTATCACATAAAGATCACCTAATCACTAGGTCATTATCCCCTAGAAATCTTTCATTTTAAAAGCAAAGATTAAAACTCTGTGACCTTTAGGGACAAATTTCGGTGAATTTTTCTTCTATTGGAACTGAAGGTAATTTTAGAATTGGAACATTGTTATAGAGTTATTTGCCACCTAATCATTAGGTCATTATCACCTAAATATCACCTAATCACTAGGTCATTATCCCCTAGAAACCTCTCATTTTAACCCTTAAAACCTACCACTTTTTCCCTGAGTTTCCAGCCAAATTCCCACTTGGTCGCCCTTTTCCTTCATTAAGGGTGCGACCAAAAGAGCGACCGGTAGCTCCTTTTAGCTTGCCAAAGAGCGTTCGGTCGCTCTATCTATGTGTTTAGGGAGCGACCAAGACTATAAGCTCCTATTTTTGGATTTGGTTTCAATGGATGAGACTTCCCACTGATTTCTTAGGGTTTAGCCTCAAGAAAGCTTCCATTATGAGCTCAAGAATCTTATCCTAATAACTATATGTCCTTATCCTTTAAACCCTATAAAAACCAAGCCATTTCCCATGGGAAGGGAGGAGGAAAGATCTAGCAAAGTTATTTTGGTGATTTGATTGCAAGACTTGGGCAAGGACCTTGGAAGGAGGCAATCTCTTCAGTCTACATATGTAAGTTGTAATATTGCTTCTTTGATTAATATAAGACATACTGGATGTTTCCCATTATCTAATTCTTCATATAAATTTATGTATTCATTGGTAGAGAATTAATATAATTATGTGTTATGATATACTATTAGATCTGTTGTCAACCCATGCATGCTTGCTTTGATCATTGGGAGGTTTTTGTTTTCTTTTGTTGTTTTCATGTATGAATCAGATCTAGGAACATCCTTAGTTTATGTCTCTATTCCTGTCTTAGGCACTGGTAGAACCTAAGGGAGATTAGCTCCTGCAGGGTGCAAAATCCCTACAACAGTTTGACGACCATATTGGGGAAGTTTTTCTCCATGTATGAATCCCCTTAGATTGTTGAATTTTTGAATATTATTTCTAGAGATCCCTGCCCTTTTAAGTGCTCTTGTTCTATTCCAATCATTGCCCCACTCTTTTCTGAGTCTAGTTGAAGAAACCCATATCCCAGATCTGTCAGATCTCGTCCAGATCCACCTTTTTTTTTTTTTGTTTCCCAGGTTCGGTCACCCTTTCCCTGTGTAAACATAGCGACCGACCTCCTTTAGTCGCACCTTTTGCTCTATTAGGGAGTGACCAAACTCCTTTGATCGTCCTTTTGGCTCTATAAAAGAGCGACCAACCATTTTCCTAGGTTAACCAAGTGTGACCATACTTTCTTGTCGCACTTTCTCCCTTCATAGGGAGCGACCGATCGCTCTGTCTCCCTCTTTAGGGAGATACCATTATCTTGAGAACCCTTTTTGAAGAGTTATCTTTAAAAAAACCCACTCAAATTTGTTTGTTGTGGCCCTCTTCAACACTCCAGATCCACCTTGAATCTGCCTTAGATTCCTTGCTGTGAGTTTTACAATTTTTTGTGAAATTATTTGCATGTTTTCTTGAAAAACTTTCCTCTCTTTTTGTATGCCACTCATCTGTCATTTTTTGAACTTCTTGTTGATTTGGTCTGACCATACCTCTCTGCCTTGACCTCCTCAAGTAGTCTACAGATCTTGGCATCTCCCTGAGAGATTGTTTGGAGAAATTTCTCTTTGATTGTTTTTCCACTCTTGCTTTGATTGCTTTGAGTGTTGATTGTTTTTCAGTCATTTGGAAGACTCTTTTCAGTTTTGAAGCTTTGCGTTTTGCGTGTTTCAATTTGGAATCTTTGCTTTCTTCCTTCTTATCTAATTTTCAATGCATTACACATTATAGATTGAAAGAAGATAAATAGAAGGAATTCTTTTCAAATTGCAATTACTTGAAAATAAAAAGAGAAAGAATAAACTTTTGTTGGAGTGTTTTCAAAAGTAGCTTAGGAAAATTGTTTGCTTTCAGATTACAAAAACTTCATTTCATCGTTTGGCATTGAAAAGAAAATTGAGATTGCATGTTGTTGAGTGCGTAGTTATCATTATAAATGAGTAAAGAACTCCCCTCCCTGCTTTAGCTAGCTTTCATCGAAAATGAATTATTGCATTGCATCATTCTCTGCACCTTTTTGGAGTCAAGTCCTTTAAACATCATCAGTTTCACTACCGCACCCTTGAGTAAACCAAAAGCCATAAAATCAAGCGCTTAATAAAAATGATCTAGCAACCTTGCTTTTTAGGGCCTGTACATCAACATTAGATCACGATAGAGCTTTGAAATAGGCTGAGGTGAACTCTCCAAAGCAACTAAAACCAACTTAGAATCTTGCGGTAGTGAGAGAAAATCCAATTTTCGTATAAGCATAGCCGACACCCCCCTCTCATACAGGGGATAAACATGAGGTCACATGCAAGAGAGAAGCGGAGATTACCCCTATGAGGCTTAACCAAACATAGTGGAACGTTAGTATATTGGGGGTTCTTTTTGATAATCCACTGTTTTCATTTGGTCTTGGAGCTTCATGAATCTCGAATCCGTTCGGGGTCCTCTGGAGGTTTTTTTGGTCCTCTAGTTCTTAGTCCTCTTAGAGAATTTCAAACTTGATATCCTACCCATACTTTTGGACTCGACTGTCGACTGTACTCGCCCAAAGGCTGACTGCGAGTTGGTGACCTTAATGGCCATAATCCTTAGGGTATTTACATACGGTGACGGTGAAGGGGAGTCTTTACTGTACCTGGGTCAGACGTTGGTCAAACTCACTCGGGCCCCTTGGAGGGTCACCCGCGACTCTTGCCATAAGGGGACTTTCACTAGGGCATAAGTCCGTTAAGCAGATCGCCAACGTAACTAATCCACCCGTTCATCCCAGCCCCTTCTCACATGTTGCCATGATGTTGGATTTCATCTCCAACTAGTACGTTCATTGTGAGAAGTTATTGGTTTGTTTTCTAGATTTTATAGTGCGTGTTGTTTGTTTTCTTAGTGGACCTTAGGGTAGAGTCTGTTTCTATGGTGTCAGTCCCTGGGTATACCAACGAAGGAATCCCTTTTCGGGGGATATCGTTTGTTTCTCCTTCTGCGAGACACATTGGTCCACCTTACATTGCAACTTTGACTCTTCTTGGTCTCACGATTGGGTTATCGGTTTAGTTTTTTTCCACTCTGGTGAATGTCAATGCTCCTAGTGCTCCGAATGTAAACACTCCACCCTCAGATCATCAACCTCATGTTGATCCTCCACGTTCTTCACTCGTAGGGTCTTCATTCTTCCTCTTCACCCAATGAAAGCTCTACAACTAGTAACCAGGTGGACAAGAAGAAGAAGAAACGAAAGATTAAGAAGAAGAAAAACAAGAAAGAAGGAAAGCTTCCAACCACTATTGAACATGTTGGAAGTGATCAACCAGCCTTTGGGCATCATGCTGGGAATGTTGATGGTGTCGTCACGTCGAAAGATCGCAAGCCCAAATTCCCTTGTAGGGTTTGCAAGGGTGATCACCTTCTCAAGGAATGCCTTGGTATTCCCAAGGTTGTAGAAGTGTGGTCTTAGGTTTCTTCTCAATCTACGTCATTAGCCGTTGCAGGTCATGCTGGTGACAACCCATCAATTAGTAATTATGTTGGAAATAAGAAGGGTAAAGTCAAATTTTCTTACTTGTTATGTAAGGAGATGCACCACACCTACATTTGTCCCCGCATGGATGCAGCTTCATATTTGTTGAAAAAGATTGTTGATGTTTTGATCCGGATCTATGCAAAAACACAATGAAATACATAAATACACATAAACGCAGAGATGTAGCGGAAATAAAACTTCATTTCATTAATAGCAAATGACTGAAATATGCTTACAGACAGAATGGGAATAAACTAGCTAGGACACTGGTAGCTTATCTCTGAGAAGAGATGTGGCGGCTACTGGCCTCTGAACTGTGTTACAATGAGGCTCGAAGGCCTATTTATTATTGAGAAATAATGGAAAACCCTAAACATCCAAAGACCTAACCCTAGGAGATGAAACACCAAGACTATGGGCCCCGTTTGGGTAAATTGGTACATCAACTCCCCGGGGACGTAACTTTGACATACGATCTCCGTTTGACGTGCTCAATACCTCGTTAGAAAGATCTATCCGAGGACTACAACTTTGATGTTAGCAACATCGAAGGAACATTCATATTGCTCCCCGTTTTCCCCAAAAAACGTTGTTTAGGGCCTCAAAACGGCTCCAAAAGTCAAGGACCCAAAAGACTGCTAAAAATAGTAAACTATGCGGAAACTAAAAAACTGAAAGAAGCAATGGTGGGGGTCCAAGTGGAATAGGTGGGTGGCCACCAATATCCACCTGGATCATGTTCAACAACAACTTCCAACAGGTTACTGTAAACTCTCTTCCAACTCGCCATTAGTTGATGAACTGGTCAATCCGGTTCTCTCCTCGGTTATTCCAGTTGATCAAGTGGTCAATTTGGTTTCATCCTTAGTTGACCCAATTTATAAAGTGGTCAATCCGATTTCGTCATCAGTCGATCCCACTCTTCCATCGAAGAGTGAAACCCCAATGATCGATCCGAGTACCTTCTCGGTCGATCCGGTTCATCAAGTGGTCGATTTGATATCTCCATCAATCGATCCCACACCTCCTTTGAAGAGTGAGGATGTCGCTTAGGTATTTCTTATCACTGCGAATTCTTCTGGACAAGGGGGAATTCCTCCCGTTCCAACAACACCCCCTCTAAGCAATGCAATTACCATTGATTGGAATGCTCTAACATAACCTTATCTATCTTCTTACGTGCCTTTTCAAATCTCGAAGTTTGTGGTAGGCATATTCCTAACACTATAATAGATGAAGAAGCTTATGTTAGCATCCTATCCTGGAATGCTTGGAAATCTCTTGGTTCACCTCAGCTTGCGCTGGTGACTCAAAATTTGTTGGCTTTTAACACAAGGGTTAGACAACCTTTAGGGATCCTTCCTCAGTTCCCTGTTACTTTGGGGGGAAAATGGTGTACATCGATGTGATGGTAGTCCACAACCCCTTGGAATTTAATTTGCTCCTCAGGCAAGACTATGTTTACGCCATGAAAACTTTTGTGTCCACACTCTTTCGAGTGATGTGTTTCCCTCACAATGGAAGCATAATGACCATAGACCAACTTTCATTCATTGGCCCTCATATGATGGCCAACCATCCAACTTCCCTGAATGGTTCTTATATGCCAACGTCATCCGCCCCGCCGCAGGTCAATTATGTGGCAACTTGTCCCATGCATTCTACTCCGAATGAGAAGGAATCTCTCCCTTCTTCTGACTTAGATTTGATAATTGACATGGTGATCTATTCGATAGGGATTTTAGAGCCTGATCTCCCTATTGATATTTTGGTAAACCTCCACGTGTAACTCTGACAAGAATAGAATATTCTGAAAAGCAAGGAGAAACCCTAAAGCCTTGGACATAACCCTAGAAGATAAGTCGGCTAAAGAAAATAATTAATATCGAGTCTTTAGCCTCCAAAAAGAGAAGCCATCCCCAATAACTAAGAAAGAGTAGTATAAACACAGGATGCCAGAGCTCATTTCTACACACACAGCTTGCAACTGCAGAAATTCAGTAAACGCGCAAGTTTGGAGAGTAGCTGCAACTACAACTACTGCAATTAGTATTTTCGGTTTTAGGCTTGGACTTTCTCTTGGTTATGGTTTGGACTTTTTGCTTGGTACGCTAGCTCTGGAGAGCGTTACACTACCTTGATTAGATTTTGGATCTAGGGTTTGCTTCCGAAATTATTCTCTCTGTCAAGGTTAAGGTGCTCGGGGGTGGCTTCGGCCTATGGTTGGGTGACAATATTGCTATATTGTTTATGGTTAAATGAGCACACCTATTATTTTCTAATAGGTTATTGATCCACACTATCTTCGGACAGTCTAACCACTAGAAGATAGATTTGGAGGATTTGCTCAGTGACAGTTGCAGTTGCAATCAACGTTTTTGCTGTAACAACGAAACCCTAACCCTCGTGTTGAGGCACCTTAAGTGAATAGATTGACCTAATTTTCGGATATCCTAGTGCGCCCTAACCTAGCACACCTCCTGGTATTCTCAACAAGCTAAGACATCAAGCTTGAGTTTTTGGTCAAAGTCAAAGGTTGACCAAGTCAAAGCAATCATGACTTACTGTATGAAGTCAGAAAACAAGTTAGAAGGGGCTTCTAACTCCAGAGCATGGAAGACAATGATCCTCATCCTTGGCAAGAATAAAGAGTTGGATATTGTGAAAGGAAAGATCGTGGAACCACAATTTGAAGAAGGAAAAGACAAGGAACCTCAGAATGTTGCAGTTATGGAGAAGTTCAAGGACAATGACATCAATGCCATGAGTATCATAGTGGACTCTGTAAAATACCACTTGATACCCTACATCTCTCATCCTGACTCCTCTAAGAAGATGTACGATGCCCTAACTAATCTCTTCTCAGTTAGAAACATTGGACAAGTAATGAATCTGAAGAATGAGCTTCGTGACATGAATGATGATGAAAACATAACATCATACTTTGTAAGAATCTCTCAGTTAAAAGATACAACTACAAGCTATTGAAGAAACGATTTCAAGGAACCAATAAATATAGTACTCAATAGCATTCCGAAGACATGGGATGCATTTGCCGCAAGCATGAACACAAGAAAGAAGTATCTTATATTTGAAGAACTTTGGACTTGATGTGCACAAGAAGAATCAAGGATTAACACAAAAGAGAAATCCCAAAAGAAATACGATGATCAAGCCTTCACAACAAAAATCAAGAATTTCATGAATAAGAGGAAGTTTGGCTTAAGGAAGGAAACAAACGAAGCATCAGTTGTCGAAGAAAGGGAACCCTCAAAGAAGGCCAAGCAGGATAAAACATACTTCTTTTTCCAAGTCAAGGTAACAATATTCTTCAAAGTTCTTGTACATACCATGTTTACATAGTTTCTGTACATATCTTGCATATCTATTTCTTAGAATATAAGATGTTCAAGAGAAAAAATACCTAAGGAAGAATAACAAGATAAGGATTGCTATCACAATGACCACAAGTCAAGCAATACACATGAAAAGATGAAGTACGTTGACAACCCTTGGTAACAATTTCTGTGGAAGCTATTATATAAGTAACAACTGCCTGATAAGCTGAAATCAGAATCAAACTTGAAGAGACCCAGAGGAAGTCAAAACAGAAAGAAGTCAACAATCAAGAGGAAATTAGAAAAAAACTTGTGACACTTTGTAGAAGGCAATAAAGATGCAGATGAAAGCGTGGACTCTCTTAGATGGAGGGAGATGATTACAAAATTCCAAAAGAAGATGATATGATCCATTGAGGGTTATGAAGTATCTGTCCATGTTCCAATTGAAAGTAGCAGCCATGATAAGTAGCACGTGTTTAGTTTGACTCTAGAAGAAGTCTTCTTCAAAAAGAAACCTTAAAGTATCCTAGGTTGTCCATCTACATCCATAATTCTATGATGAAAGGAAGAAGTTGGAATCTTCAGGGCATATAGAAGAACCCATGGACCCAAGAGCTAAAGAGAGACATGAGGAAGAACATGAAGATTCCAAGAAAGAAAGAAAAACAAGAACAACCAGTTATTATATCGAGAATCACAAGACTACTAGCTTGCTTTGAACCCACTAAGAAGCAATCAAGCAGAAGAAATGGAAGTTATGATAAAGAACAATGTATGTAATAAAATGTAAAAAAAAAACTTATGAATGGAAGCATTGCAAGATTCAGAGTTTCTTCTAGAAGGAGGGAGAAGACTATGACAACATCATGTTCCAGTAAACCAGATATACCTCTTGTGGTATCCATGGATTAGAATTTACATGTAAAAGACTGTTCTTCCTAATAAAGCAAGTGAGAAAGAAGCTTATACCAGAAAGAGACCCATGTATGCAGATATAAGAAGACCTTGTATGGATTCAAACAACTTGATGTAGAGTATCTCATATACAATAGAAGCGTGGTGAAATATTTCTATGATAGAGATAGTGTATCATAATAGTTACTCAGAAACTCTGGGATGATGGATTGCTAATCCATGGTAAAAATCTCATGATGACAGAGGAAGCGCTGCTTGGATATGTTTCAGTTTGAGACTAGCCACTATGTCATGAAGAAACAAAAGTGTTGAATTCGACCATGATATATTGTAATGATCAGAGCTATATGAAGCCTTCAGAGAAAACTAGTGTTCCATGACAGACCGAAGTACATTGAGATCAAGAATTATATTCTCCGGGATGAAGTCCAAAAAAGAGAAGTGGTTCTCCAATATATCTCCATAGATGAGCAGATAACGAATATTTTGGTAAAGCCTCTGCCTAAGATGAAAAGTTTGAGTGCTCAAGAAACAAGCTGGGGCTCGTGGAGACGAAATCCTTATTGAAAAAGGAAGAGATTATTCCCAGGTTGGGAGGGAGCACTTATATGTTATTGATTTATGGACAATCATTTTTCAGTTTGAAAAATGGTCCAGGATGAGCAGTTTCTTTCCAGTTCGGAAAGTGGGTTGAGATTTTTGACGGACAAGAATTTTCCAGTTCAGAAACCAGATCGAACAATCATTTTTTTAATGAAAATGGTTCGATAGATTGGTGATGTACCATAGACAACGATTCCCCTTGTGTCCAGTGTGGGGGAATGGTCTAGGACATTCATTCTTCTTGGCAGTCACTCTGAGTAGTGGTAAAGTAGAATGGTCTGCCTCGCCGGGAAATCATTATTTCAAAGTTCACAGTTGTGAGCAGTTTCCAAGAATGGTTCGTTTTGGAGGTTGGTGTAGGTCAGTCATTTCCATTAGGAAATGATTCAGACAGTCATTCCCTAGGAAATAATCATTCTATCCAAGTTGCACTATGATTAGTGCCGAAGGAATGACCCAGTTAGGTGAATGATCCAGGTTCAACAATCAGGGACAGACATTCCCTAGGGCAGACTCATTCTCTCCAAATTGCACTATGATTAGTGCCAGAGGAATGACCCACTTAGGTGAATGGTCTAGGCTCAGAAATCAGGGACATTTATTCTTTTATGCTTGAGAAGAATAGTTCAGATAGCCCATGGCTGATGCTTTACCTCCTTAGGGCAGATGCTCTTCTAGATCTCACAGATGTGAGTGGAAGAATGGATCAGATGACTCAGTTTGTATCATGATATTGTTATGCAGGTTGATATTGGATGATATGATTACCGTGGAAACTGTATGCCTCTCAAAAGTAGCTGTATGCCACTGTGGTATATGTGTTCCACTAGTTGTGACGATGTTGTTAATGTTTATGCCATTATTATAGTTCTTTGCATTTCAATAGATAATAGCAACATAAGAACAAGATCACTGAGAAATTCACATTCACAAGAGACACAACATTTATCCTGGGAAACCCTCTAGGGGAAGAAAATCCAACAAAACTTCCTTAATATAAATAGCCAATACAATGCCAAGAGATCTTATGCTAAAACAAAAGTCCTCTCCCAAGATATGCGCCACTCTCTCTCTCTCCTTTGTCGGTAACAGATCAGAACTTGTCTCTCAAACTGAGCAAGTGAGTTGTGATCAAATGAGGCGCTAGCCTCTTGTATTTATACAAGTTCTGGAATGTGTGAAGTGTCTCTTCACTGGCAGGGACGACTTCTCAATCTGGGTGGGTAAACCCACCTTTATTATATTTCTGGGTCTCTTAATGAACTGCTGGGGCTGACTTCTTATTCTACCTATTATAATTGTCTGTTGACCAATCCGAAGAAGGGGATTTGGTCCTATTACAATAACCAACATGGTCAATCCACAATGGGGATTGATCCTATGAATAAAATATCAATAATAATAAGAATACTATTTACAGTTACATTATTTCAACACTCCCCCTTAACAAGAAGGGTATTCTTTAGCAACATCATGCGAGAGAGAGAGAGGACAACATCATCAACAACATCAGGTGGGAGGACAACATCATCAATATCATCTTGGCTGGCGTATCTATAAATCATCAAAAGTTTTCTTCATCGGCAACATCGTCATTCTCGAAAGAATGCCATCATCATCTGCATCAATATGTATCAGTATAAAAATGATACCTCATCACAACACTAGGCTGGCTCATCACAGTACTACACTGGCTCTATGTCACAGTTGTTAAGCTGGTAGCTCAGTGCAAGTCACATCTTGCTTTACGTCTAACAACTAGGTCAGAAGCAAGGTATACATCATCTTGCTTTACGTTTAACAACTAGGTCAGAAGCAAAGAACACATCATCATCTTGCTTTACGTCTAACAACGAGGTTAGAAGCAATGAACAGACACATCATCTTGCTTTACGTCTAACAACGAGGTCAGAAGCAAGGAATCATCTTTCTTTACGTCTAATAGCGAGGTCAGAAGCAAGGAACACACACATAATTTTGCTTTACGTCTAACAGCGAGGTCAGAAGCAAGGAATCATCTTGCTTTACATCTAACAACAAGGTCAGAAGCAAGGAATCATCTTGCTTTACTAACAGCGAGGTCAGAAGCAAGGAATCATATATACTCCCCCTTTCAGGGAGGGTCCTTTCGGACTATACCAAGCTTATCTCGAAAGTGTTCAAACTTTACACGAGATAGAGGTTTGGTCAACACATCAGCAACCTGTTCATCCGTGCTAACATACATGAGCTTCAAGGCTCCTCTCTGCACCATGTCGCGGATGTAATGATAGCGAATCTCTATGTGTTTCGACCTGTGATGGAATACAAGATTCTCTGTCATCTTTATGCAACTCTAGTTGTCACATAGGATCGTGGTTGCTTCCATCTCTAGGTTAAATAGACCGGTCAACAAATTTCGAAGCCATATAACTTCGCAGCTAGCAGAACATGCGGCAATGTACTCTGCTTCTGCTGTGCTAAGAGAAATACTGGATTGCTTCCTACTCTGCCACGAGATCATGGCTGATTCCAAACTGAAACAACATCCGGAAGTGTTTTTTCTGTCAGCAACGCTTCCTACCCAATCTGAATCAGTGTATCCACTCAATTTGAAATTATGATCTCCGTCATAACTGAGACCATAATCTATCGTACCTTTAAGGTACCTCATCACATGTTTTGCAGCCACTAGGTGAACAAGTTTGGGCTCTACCAGAAACTGACTCAAGGTGTTCATGGAAAAACAAATGTCTGGTCTGGTGTTCGTCAGGTACATCAGTGATCCAATAATCTGTCTGTATAGTGTGGCATCAATCAAATCTGATGAAGTATTGACTAGTAGCTTCAGCTTCGCTTCCATGGGTGTATTCATGGGTTTGCATTCCAGCATGTCGAATCTCTTTAATATCTCGAATGTGTACTTCCCTTGGTTAAAGAAGATCCTCTCTGGACTCTGCCATACCTCAAGACCTAAGAAATAATGCATTAGGCCAAGGTCTTTCATTTCAAATTCAGAGGCAAGTCTCCTTTTACATTCAACGATGAGTTTTTCTTCTCTAGTTAAGAATAAGTCATCCACATATAGCAGTAAGATTACTGGATCATTATCCATAATTTTGAAGTAGAGATTTGAGTCTTCTTTACTCTTCGGAAAGCCTAAGCTCGTCAAGAAACTGTGTATACGGCCATACCAAGCTCTAGGAGCTTGCTTCAATCCGTATAAGGCTTTATTCAATCTGCAGACATGAGACTTCCTGTCTTCAACCTCAAATCCTTGAGGTTGCTCTATATACACTTCCTCTTCGATGACACCGTTTATGAAAGCTGTCTTTACGTCCATCTGGTGTAGCTTCCACTTCATCTTAGCTGCAAGGGCTATGATGGTCCTGATCAAAGTGTATCTGGCCACGGGAGCGAATGTCTCTTCATAGTCAATGCCTTCTTTCTAGGAAAATCCACAAGCGACAAATCTTGCTTTATATTTCTCAATACTTCCATCAACAACATGTTTTATTTTGAAGAGCCATTTTGATGATACCACATTCTTACTTTTTGGTATGGGAACTATTTCCCATACATCGTTCTTTATTATGGATTGGTATTCCTCTGTCATGGCATCTGCCCATTCCTTCTTTTGAATGGCTTCTTCAATTAGGTAGGCTCTTCATCTAGGAGATCACACATCAAAGCCGTGTAACTGGAGAATGGCTTTGGTCTTTTCACCTGTCTCGAGGTTCCTTCTGGAATACCATACTTCTCTCCATCTTGAATAAGCTCTCTTGCCCAAGCGTGCTTTCTTTTATGGGAGAAGGTCATTTGAGGAGGTTCTTGAACTTTTGTTACATCATGGTCTTCAAGATTTTCCTCATTAGGGGAAGTTACAACTTCCCTCACTGGTTCTGCAACTCTGGGAACTTCCCTCACGGATTCTGTAATCCTGGGAATTACTGGTTCCTCTTCATACACTTCTTCAAGATGGCATCTTCTTGATTTCTTAAGTGTTGCTTCTTCATCAAAGGTCACATCCCTGCTGATCTCAATGTGGCGGTGACCTGGTATGTAGATTCTGAAGGCCTTGGAGACCACACAGTATTCCACAAATATTCCCTTCTTTTCGGAGGATTCCAACTTGTTTCTCTTCTCTTTCAGAATGTGTATGAAGACTAGGCAGCCAAATATTTTGAGATGGCTTACCTCTGGCTTCTTTCCGGTGAACATTTCTTCCGAGGTCTTGAACCCAAGTGCGCTATGGGATAATCGGTTCTGCACATAAACAACTGCCATTGCTGCTTCTGCCCATAAGCACATAGGAAGATCTTGATCATGGATATAGTCTTCACAGCTTCCATAATTGTTCTGTTCTTCCTTTCAGCTACACCGTTTTGTTGAGGATTATAGGGAGTAGTGAGTTACCTCTTGATCCCAACATCTCTGCAGAAGTTCACGAACTCTTTTGAGGTATATTCTCCTCCATTCTCTGACCTGAGTATCTTAATCTTTCTTTCGGAAAG
>SNQJ01S0004012.1:322778-343411 GCA_010110895.2 Picea sitchensis | reverse complement strand
TCCTTCATCTTTATTGAGTTTTCTGAATCTAGCTTGTAGTTTGATTCTCCCACTCCTTTGATGGGATATTGGTAATCATCTCCAAGTGTTACTTTTTGAGAAAACTTCTTTTCTGAAATATAAGAGAGAGTATTTCTCTTACCCGTCATGTGCTTTGATGCACCACTATCAATGAGCCATGTGTCCTCTCCAGGTGTTACCGATCCTGAGAGGGCCGAGATCAAGACATGGTCCTTGATCATCTTTGTAGGTGGCTTTTCATCTTCGACTATGTGGGCATGTTGCCTCTTATGTTTCCTCTTGTATTCTTCTCATCTGACTGGACAAAAATTCGCCTTATGTCCCATCTTATCACAATGATAACATTGTATAGATGAGAAATCTCTTTCCTTGCGTTGTCCTTTCTTCTGAAATCTCCTTGGATGAGATTCTTTATTGCATTTGTTTGATGGTTGAGGCTCTCTATGAGTCTCCCTTTTGAGGTATGGTTTCTTCCTTCCTCCTTTGGTGTGGGTGGCTGGGGCTTGATCATCATCCTTAGCTAGTAGCACTTCACGATTCGCTACTCTTGTTTCTTCTTGGATGCATTCTTCCCATAGGTTGTCAAACTTCAGTTTCTCCTTTCTGGCACATATCGTCTGGATGAAGGCATCCCAAGGTCTTGTAAGACCATTTAGTGTCGTCATTATGAGTTTGTCTTCGTCTATGGTATCTCCAATAGCTTGTAGTTGTTATTTGAATTCCAAGATTCTGGAGAAGTATTCCTGAATCATTTCTCCTTTCTGCATCCGTGTATTCTTCAGTTGAGTTCTAAGATTCATCTTCCGGTTTATGTTCTTTCCTTCATATAGTTTGGTCAAGGCATCGAACATTTCTATTGGGGTCTTCTTGGATGACACATAAGGGATCAGATGGTCCTTGATTGAATATGCAATGATTCTTTTGGCCCTTATTGTGTCCTTCTGATGCTTTTGCCTTTTCTGTAGCATCTTCGGGTTCCGGTAATTCTTCCTTGACGAATCTTGCTAGATCATTCTCTTCAAGAATGAGGCCAACCCTATACTTCCAGGCATGGAAGTTTTCCACTCCTTCTAACTTGTCAACAAGCTTAATGCTTGCAGACATCTTTACCTAGAGCTAAGAAAATGACCGAAAAATGAAAGTGCTCAAAATCAAAATTTGAACTTACCAGGAGATGCGCTTCGCTGAGGCGAGTTGCCTGGTGTGCTTGGATCTGAGAAAATCCAATTTTTTCCCCTTCAAATCTGATCTGCGGATTTCTGGACAGGTGCTTCTGGTACTTCTGGTACTGGTTTTCTGGTACTTTTGGTACTTCTGTGAAACTAGGGTTTCACTTTCCGGGAGATCCAGCCACTGAAAAGGTGCCAAAATAATCCTTGGGGGAGGGCACAACTTTCTAGGTGGTCTTGAAGTTGAAAAACTTCACTTTTGAAAAACCCTAATTTGCAGGTACTGCAACAGTGACGTTTTTCTCTTGCAAAATATGCTTCCTTCAGGATGGCTCTGATACCATGTTAATGTTTATGCCATTATTATAGTTCTTTGCATTTCAATAGATAATAGCAACATAATAACAAGATCACTGAGAAATGCACATTCACAAGAGACATAACATTTATCCTGGGAAATCCTCTAGGGGAAGAAAACCCAACAAAACTTCCTTAATATAAATAGCCAATACAATGCCAAGAGATATTATGCTAAAACAAAAAGTCCTCTCCCAAGATATGCACCACTCTCTCTCTCCTTTGCCAGTAAGAGATCAGAACTTGTCTCTCAAACTGAGCAAGTGAATTGTGATCAAATGAGGCGCTAGCCTCCTGTATTTATACAAGTTCTGGCACGTGTGAAGTGTCTCTTCATTGGCAGGGCCGACTTCTCAATCTGGGTGGGTAAACCCACCTTTATTATATTTCTGGGTCTCTTAATGAACTGCTGGGGCCGACTTCTTATTCTGCCTATTATAATTGTCTGTTGACCAATCCGCAAAAGGGGATTTGGTCCTATTACAATAACCGACATGGTCAATCCACAATGGGGATTGATCCTATGAATAAAATATCAATAATAATAAGAATACTCTTTGCAATTACATTATTTCAACATATGTGTCACTGGTTAAATAGTCGTGTGCTACTTGGTGTGGTTGTGTACCACTGGATAGTAGTTGCGTACTACTATGGATAGGCATAGTTGTGTTCTATTGAAGACTGTCACTAGTGTTGGAAATGATTACCAGCTAGATGAATAGTTAGTGTGCTGGTGGATAGATATTCTCCAGGTGGAAAATGGTCCATGGCAATTAGTATTCTAGGACGTATGTCTGGGTTAGAAGAATAGTCCTTGTAGCCCATGGCATGGCTTCCAACATCTGTTGGAAAATTTATTCTTCTAGGACATATGTCCAAATTAGAAGAATAGTTCTTGTATCACTCTGTGGAGTGAGTGACTTATTCGACATCATCCCTGATTACTTAGATGGAGTATGGCTTCGAGAAATGATGTAGTTGATTCTATTAGATGATACTGATAGTGATGATGGTGCTCGTGATTTGATCATGAGATAGTCTGTGTGGCTATGATGATTCTACCAGTTGAATGGTATGTTTATCCTCAAGACCATTGTTTTCAATACTTCCCTAGCTAGGAGGGAGTGTTGATATTATGGTAGCTGCAGGAGGTATTAACCTCCATGTGTAACCCTGACGAGAATAGAATATTCCAAAAAGAAAGAAGAAACCCTAAAGCCTTAGACATAACCCTAGAAGACAAGTCGACTAAAGAAAATAATTAATATTGAGTCTTTAGCCTCCATAAAGAGAAGTCAGCCAAAAAAAAATAAGAAAGAGCAGTATAAATATAGGATTCCAAAGCTCATTTGTACATACATAGCTCACAACAGGAGAAATTTAGTAAGTGTGCAAGTTTGGAGAGTAGCTGCTACTGCAGCTACTGCAACTAGTATTTTCAGTTTTAGGCTTGGACTTTCTCTTGGTTATGGTTTGGAATTTTTGCTTGGTATGCTAGCTCTGGAGAGTGGTGGCCTACCTTGATTAGCTTTTGGATCTAGGGTTTTCTTCCAGAATTATTCTCTCTGTCAAGGTTAAGGTGCTCAGGGGTGGCTTCGGCCTATGTTTGTGTGACAATATTTCTATATTGTCTATGGTTAAATGAGCACACCTATTATTTTCTAACACTCCCTACCCCTATCGTACCCCTCGACATGTATTCCTTCCATAGTGTTGTTCTTCTGTCTAGCGAAGATCTCTTGGAATCCATGATAGAGGTTTGTCCCTTAATGTGTATTCCTTCCAGAGTATTATCCTCTTGGAATCCATGATCAAGATGATAACTACGAGCATGGTTCCCATTTATGTGTCAAGCTCATTAAAAAATGAAACGAACAGTCTAGGGATCCAACCTAGCAACGAGCATAGTTTATTTTCGATTTCAAGTTCGTTAAAAAATGAAACCGATTGCCACAAGTATGGTTTCCATTTTTGTGTCAAGCTCGTTAAAAAATGAAACCGAGGTCCGAGGATCCAACCCAACAAATGTTAGGATATTTAGACACTTAGGAGTTAGTTAAGATCTACTTGGTCTAATGTGTCGTTAGGTAAAAGTGTGTTTCTTAGTGTGTTTCTTTAGTATGCATTAGTATGCATTTGTAGTTAGGCAATTTGACGGTCATGATATGTTCTCGACATAGAGTGATCCGACGGTTCATATTCTCCTCAATCTTAACGACCATTGATCCGTGGCTTAACACTCAATTGTTCCATGATCTTTATTTAAAGAGCATGGAGGGTCATTTGCCGAGGATCAATTCTGAGAAACCCTCTTGTAAAATCTCTCTGTAATATTTTTATTTTGCATTAATAAACTACTCCAAGTGTCCGCATTGGCTGGGGCCGTGGATGTTTCCCTGTATGGGTTTTACCACGTCAAAACATCAGTGTGTTGATCTTTGATCTAGTTTTGTGAGTAGTTACTGAAGGTGTTCATCCTCTGTTGGAATACCTGTGTTGTCGAATATGGTATTAGATCCTATTTGAAGACCCGCTCCTATTATAGATCGAGATCGTGAAGCCGAGTTGTATCATCCCCATTTTCTATCATTTTCATACATTTTTGGGCTGAGAGGACTGTTCCATTGCATCTGAAACATTCATTTCAGTTAGGAACACTTTTCGTTTCACTCAAAAATGTTTTCGTTTGCCCAAGATATGACCTTTTCAGTCATATCTGGAGGTATAAAGCTCGAATACACATTTTTAAAATTTTTGCAGAGTATTATTTTGGTTTTATATTATTTATTTCCGGGTTGCTACTCTTTTAGATCTACGTATGCTCTCTGCCCTGTGCCCTGTGCATTCTCGACAAATAAAAAATAGATAGGAAACGATGCATCTTCTGGGTAAGCTAACCGAGATCTAACCCTTCTTGTTATTGAGCAACAAAATCTTTTTCTTGTGTGAAAATAGTTCTTTTTTAGCATGCTCTCCAAGGCTGTCTTCAACAACAACAACAACAACAATCCCAATCCTCTTGCTAAACAATACAATATGTTTTGCTAGACCATTTGGTTAAAAATTTCCTTATTAAGTAAGAGGTCTTGAGTTCAAGTCTCTCTTTTTGTTATTTTTTTTGAAAAAATTCATGCTGAAATTGTAAAGTGTATTTCACTTCAAGTATAAAAGTGAATCACTATAAGTAACTTTAATATTTTATTTTAGAGTTATTTATTTTGCATGCAATTTTTCTTTTATAAAGTAACTTTATTGTAAAAGTGATCCCCACTTCTCTTTATAAAAGTGAGTCACTTCATAAAGTAACTTACACCACCACATGGTCCTTTGGTTACCGTTTATGCCTTTTAAAAAAAAAGGGCATAACTATCACATCCAAAGTCCGTTTTCAGTGTCGTTTTTTTTTTTTAAAACCGCTTAACTTTTCAAGATCTTTCCATCTAGATCATCAATTTTAGTTTTTAAATCCATATTATCTGGATATTTAATATGACTTCTACAATTAATCTCTTGCTTACCAACACCAACTTCTTCCAATGGAAATCCCATATGGAGGATTTATTAAGAAGTAAAGGCTTGTACCGGATTACCTTAGGAAAGGAAACAACAATCACTGATGTTGATAAGAAAATCAAATGAGATAATAGGAATGATGAAGCACATGTATTAATCGTAATGTCCATCTCTTTTGATTTAAGGTTTCACCTTCAATCAAATGATCAACCCAAAGAAGCTTGGGACAAGATTGAATCCGTGTTTGGTAAACCCAATATTATTCGAGCACAACGGTTATAAAATCAAGTACTGACTTTAAGTCCAAATGATTTTTTTTGCATTGAAGACTATCTATCTAAGTTTAAAACACTCAGAACTTTATGTGAAGAATGTAAGATAAAGATATAAAAAGATCATTGCATCTATCTTATTCTTTCTAAGCTAGGTAGTGAATATTTTGTGTTTGTATATACCTTTTATTCCATGCAAGAGGCTCTAGGGACAACTTATAAAAAACCCATTCTTGAGAACTTTTGTGATTCTTTGATTAGAGAGAAAGATAAGCTTGTACAACTTGGAGTGATCAACACTGTGTGTACCTTGAACAATGCTTTAGTCGTCCATAAGAAAGATAAACCAAAGAATCCCAAGAAACAACATCCTCCCCACAACAAGAAGCAATATAAGGGTTCCAAACCCACTCAGACAACTTCCGCTCCTAATTGTGACAAATGAATAAAATATAAAAGTAAGAAGACTGACATACATTGCAACTTTTGTGATAAAGATGGTCATGATGAGTCCAAATGTTTCAAGAAGATGGCATCTTTAGAAGAAGTGATGAAGAAGCACAATATCAATATTGATTCTACTACTTCTTCTTCTTCTCATGGACATGCACTTTCTTCTTCTGGTTTCTCCTTCAATACAACTTATACTTCTTCTTATGATGAGTGGCTTATTAATTCTGGAGCATCTTATTATATGGCTAAGGATAGAGACATATTTTCTTCTCTAAATGAATGTAACACTGTTGGTCACTAATTACTGGTTCTACTCTATCATCTGAGTTATTGACCCAGGGTTCATGTCTTTCAGGTTTCCAACAAAAACCTCTAAAACTATTGACCCTCCTGGTAAACCAGAAGGCAACGCAACACATAGAATGCGTCGCGCTGTCTCACCTGAGAAAACTTTAATGGGTGTCTGCAAGACTCATGTGTTTACAACTAGAATTGAGCGCGAGATATGAGATCTGTATTCTGGACCATTTATTATAACTTGTGATTGCAACCTACTGTTATTCATGACTTATTCCCTCAATATCATAACAGTATTTAAGCAAGAAGTGTAACAACTCATTCATTCATTAAGCATAACAAATAACTATTGAAAAGACGGTAAATATATGCATGCATTCATCTCATTACAAAGATGTTACCGTGGTTCACCCCCTTGCGGGCTACATCCACAAAGATTTGGCTCTTGGCTCTTTTATTATGGTAGTTCTGCATATCCGACGCCACACACTTACAATTCTCCTCAGATGGGTAAGATTTATATGAGGCGAACTAGATCGCACCAGGATCCTCAACTTGTGATCTAATCCTCAGATCTTCCTTCTCTCCTCTCCTCTAGCTCAACAAATTACAAAATAGTACATAACAACATTACAATTCGCATGGACCTGTGTGTATCTTTGATGTAACAATGCAAAACTGAACTAATAAGAAGGAACCCCCTATGATACCTACGTATCTATATTTATATATTTCAGTCTCTTCAACTGTTTGTAATATATTACCAAAACCCTAACCCTACCGATGTTAGGTCTTCCTCCCATGCGCGCGTGTTGTTCTTCCTTCCAGCTGTTGCTTTCTTTGTGCACGCCTTCTTGCATGCTCGCGTGCTGTGTTTTCCTCCAGCTGTTACTTCAGTTTCTTCATGCTTTCTTTCCCCATGATTTTCTTTCTTTCCACTTTGGCTTGCTGCCAACAGGCCCCCAACACTGACACGTGGCTCGTCCTGAGCCACCTAATCCTTCTGATCTTCCTCGATCTCCTTTGTGATCGTCTAGAAATTTTACTTGAGCTCTGTTGTTTGTGTCAGTGCCTGCACGGTCTTACCCTTGATTGTGTCCACTACCCGGACTTCCACTTCGTCACTTAACAATCCTACACATTCTGTCTGGGTCTATGCTATATGTGTCTTAGTTTCCTCTGCCTATGCTAGTACTTCTGCTACGTGCACCTGTAATGGATCCATTTGAGCCTGACGCTCCTGTTTCTGGGTTTGCACAGAGATTAGCTCTGCCTACAATTTATTAATCTCCTGCATCCCTTTGACACGTTCTGGGATTGGTATGGTCTTCTTCTTCTGCTTGAGCTCTTGGATCGCTGCATTGATTATTTTCTCTTCCTTGTCCCATCGTTGGACCTGTGGATCTTCTGCTTTATCGAACAAGTCAGCTGCTGTGCTAATTTACTACTCTATATCCTACAACTGCGCTGTTGCTTCCTGCTTCCTTTTCTCCTTCACTACCCATGGAGTGGTGGGTATGAGCTGTTCTTGGAGATTCTCGATCTCCTTCTGATATTGCTTGATGTCCTGCGCAACCTGATCAATATTTTCTACTACTGGAAGTTCATTCCCTTGCGTGGTGTTTGAGAGTTTCTAAAAAATTCCTCATACTCTTCATTCTAGTTCGTTCCTGCGTTCTTTTTCCTCCCGAGTTTCGAACTTGGCCTACTCACAAACTTTTCCCAGCGCCTCTCGCTTCTTTGTTGCTTGCTGTAATTCGACTAAGTTTCTATGTGCGTGAGACTGTATCTCGTGGTTGATGCTAACTTGCAACTTGTGTAGTGCCCTTGATGGCATCCACGTCAAGACCAATTGGATGTGGTTTAAATCCTTCAAGGGTGTATGCCCCATGATTTCATCCATGCGCAACATGCTAGGTGTGATGTAGACCGTTGCATTTGCATGTGGTAATGAGTGGATTGGATATCGTTCTTCTACCTCCACTCTTTTGTCGGTATGTGGTGCTGATGGCTCTATGCTCCTGCTGCTACGTGCTATTTGTACTTCCTCAAATTTCTTAAGGAATTGTCCCATTTCTGCCAGCTCTTTTTACAGTTTGTCCCTGTGATGTGCTGCATGGTCGAAGTCCTCGGCTAGGCAATCCTGGACCATTCTAGTGATCATGTCCCCATCGTCCTCCGTAATTGTGTATTCTAGCAGTGCTCGTTCTGCCTTTGACTTCTTGCATGCGCCTCCTTCCTGCGTTGCTGGTCTCTTATTTCCCCCTAGTTCCTGTGTGTTGGGATTTGAGGCAGTCTCCTGCACTCCCTCAGTCCGTTTTTGCTATTCCTTGGTCCACTGTGTATTCTCCTTCTTCCCCTTCTGGGTTCCTGTCTTCTTTGGTCCTTCGTCTATCTATGTCGGCTTGCCTTGGCTCGTTCTTGGTCTCTTGGGCACTTGGATTTCCAGAGGCTGGGTTTCCCTCTGCTTTGCCTCTGTTTCTATTGTTCTTTCTGGCACTTCCCAGGTGATGGCTGGAATCTTCCATTCGTCGGGCCATTCGCTGATGAACATATTGATATCTCCCTCTGTAATGCATTAGCACATATGTAGCCATTGTTTAGATAGATCCCGCCATGCCTGTATCCACATTGCTTGTTGTGTGGCCTAGAAATTGGCAATGTCCACATATCGCGTGACAACCTTGGGTGTTATTCTCCACATTTGGCTTATGGATTCCTATATGTCTCATAGGTATGCTTCAAATATGATCCCATTCTTCCTCTTATGCCTGGCATTTGGCCCTGCTTTTAGTAATAGATACCTCACTCCTGCTGGCTATGGTCTGGTACAAAAAACTACATACCCTGGTTCTCGCCATCCCATGAAGGCTATTAAAGTAATCAACCATGAGTAGTGGAACTCTGTGCCTAGGTCCTGTGCATCCTTGCAATCCTCTAGGAATAAGTTCAGTAAGTATGGCGCCTGACTTATTGAGGTGCCTTCTGCGCACTAGGCTGCAACTGCAATAACTCCAGTTGGTACTTCCTCCCTGCGGCATTTTCTTAGCAACTTGTAGGCTGAGGTTTTTGTGCCCAATTGTGTGGTTGCATTGTTGATCCATTTGATGATGATGCCTCTCGTCCCCCTGGCAATGCCATACTTCTTCTTCATTTCTTCCGCCAATGCTTTCTCCTTGGATTTGTCGTCCAGAACCAACGCGGGATCCATACCCCGAATTGGTAAGCCTGTTATTTGCACAATAATCTCAATAGTTATAGGGATGGGTTTGTCTAGCCATATGTCCCCTCCATGTGTGATTTCTAACAACTACTTGACGCATGCTGTTGCGTTCTGGACTCTGCCAAAATGTGGTAGGTTCAACAAACCTAAGATTCCTATTTTCTCTAGCCCAGTTGCCCACTGGTATGGCTGGTTAATCGGTTCTCCAAGCTAAGTTGTGCCTATGGTCTATATAAAGACCCTTTGTGCAAGTTCCTAGAACTTGGATTCATATTCTACATCATGGTATGAGTATTTGAGCTTCCCGATGTGACCCAGTAGCTCTGGTCTTGCCTGTACCCCAGCTGGTATGCGTGGTAGAAAAATTTCTACTACAGGTTTCTTGTGGGGTGAACTTGGTATCTGTATCTTTTCCTTCGGCTACGGTGGCTAGCTCGAAGTTCCAGCGACTTCCGATTGTCCCTCTATATGCCATTCTGACCAAGCCGAGACATCGTCTGTGGTCTCCCCTACTGGGTGTTCTGAGATGGTCGTTTGAGACTCATCTGGCTCCACTACTGCTGTCATATTCGACGCCGTGCCATTAGCTTTCGGAGATGCTTCTGTATTCTCTAGTTGCACCTCCTTTCAGGTTTCTGCTTCCTGCGCCACTGCGGCCGTAGCTACATTGGTGACCTCCGCTGCTAGCTGTTGGATTTCTTCCAGTATCGGTGTGGGTTGTATTGGTATCCTCTATGAGGATGGGATTTTGTCGATATTGATGACCTCCGATGGCTGTTGTTCACCTTCTTCAGCCTATCCTCATGACCTGGTTTGAACTCTGGTTTGTTTGGCGGTCTAGCTCTCTTTTGCTTGCTTGGGTGACGCCATCGTGGCGAGTATCAAATGGCTGCTAGACTCGAGCGGTTTCTGTGGTCTCCATGAACTCTCTCTGTTTTTTTTCGCCTCTATCATTCTTTGTTTGCTATGTCTTCATGAATATACTATGGGATCCCGCATCCATGCGTTGTATGGCTTTCCCATGAATCTTATCGAGTACGCTTCCTTGGTTATGGGTTAAATGCACCTTAATTGCGGATTCAATGCATTTTTGGTGGTTTCGTACTTACCATTACTCCTATTGTCTTGTGTTCTGTTGGTGCAATTAATGTGTCGTCCCATCGGTCCTTGCCTCTCTTTAATTTTTCCTAGTGTCGTCCTGTCATGATTCTTTTGCCGCCTTTCTTTTTCCCACTTGTTTCCCTTTGTATGTAACCATTGTTCTTGCCTTTTCCAAATTCATGTTTCTAACTTTATGTGGCCTTTCTATCTCTTCTGACGTATTGGGCTCTTTTTAGTTTTGTTTCCTTTTTGATGATTTTTTTTTTAATTGCACGGTGGGTGGTTGACTATCCTTGTACAACTTCAGTTAGCTCCCGTTGATCATTCCTCTGAGTTCTACCCCTGTTAAATCTCTTAACTATACAATAGCTCCGTTTGTGACAGATATTACTTCGTATGGTCCTAACCAATGCATTCTAATCTTTCCTGGGTGCTGTAACGATTTGATGTCATACATCAATACTAGATCCCCTTCCTTGAATAGTTTCTTCTTGATGTATCTATCGTGCCAAGCTTTGTCTCTTGCTTTCTGCACTTGTTGATGGAATTCTGATAAGATTCAGTCTTCCTCCATGGTCAATAACTGATTCAGTCTCTCCTGTACTGTGCCTCGTTCTGTCATTTGTGTGATAGCTGCTATGCGCAACCTGGGTACTAAAAATTATAATGGTACTACTGCTTCTTGGCCATAGACCAGTTTAAATGGCGTGTGCCCTGTCAAATTTTTGCATGTAGTCCTGTATGCCCATAATACTGCTGGTACTTTGAGGTCCCAATCGTCTCTATTGACGTTACAAATCTTTGTCAGTGCGTTCTCCATAATATTTTTGAAGGCTTCCACTGTGCCATTTACCAGTGGATGATACAGTGTGCTCTTTTGATGATGGACTTCAAACGCTTCAGTTATAGCGCGGTTGGTGCTGTTAATGAAGTGAGTGCCTTGGTCGCTCATCAAAACTCTTGGGCACTTGAATCGAGTGATTACTTGTTCAAAAAAAAAGTGCGCTGCTATTTCTGCACTACAATCTTTTACTGGTGTGTCTTCCACCCATCTTGTTAAATATTCCGTCGCAGTGATAATGTACCTAGCCCCTGTTCTTTTTGCTGGTGGGTTGCTTGGTCCCACAAAGTATATTTCCCACTTGTCAAATGCCTGTAATGTTACTTGTGGTCGTAATGGCATCTCGTCCCTTCTGTTGGGTTTGCCTACCCTTTGAAAAACATCACATGTTTGACAATACTCCTTCGAGTCTCTGTGAATTGTTGGCCACCATAGTCCTACGTGCAATACCTTCTATGCGGTAGATTTACCTGCATAATTCCCTCCTACTATTCCCTCATGGGATTCTTCTAAGACTCTTGGTATTTCATGCTCTAACATGTATCTTCACAAGATTCTATTAGTTGATTAGTCGGCAACACAAACTACCAGGTTTTTCTTTTGTGTGATGCTATAGTTTTGCAGCGCAGTACCTGTACTCAAGTACTGAATGATATCTGTGAAGTATTCATCAACGATCTGTACTGAGAATAACTGTGCATCTGGAAAGTTGTGTTCTAAATTCGTAGGTTCTTCTCCATTTGTGACCCTTGACAAGTGGTCAGGTCCTGCATTCAATTTCTCTGGTTTAACTATTATTTCAAAGTCGAATTCTTGGAATAGTAGTAACCATCGATAGATTCTCCACCCCAACACTGGCTTGTTGATGAGGTATTTCAGGGTTGAGTGATCTGTGAACATTTTAAAGTGCTTTCCCAATAAGTAATGTCTAAATTTCTATAGTGCATAGACCATGGCTAGGCCTTCTCTTTCTGTCATGTTATAGTTATGTTCTAAGTCCGATAACTTTTTGCTTGCGAACACTATTGGATGATCCAAGTCCCTTGTTCCTGGATGCACCAAGATAGCTCTGAGTGCTATCGCTGATGCATCTACATGCACATGGAATGTCTTTTCCCAGTTTGGAAATACTAATATCGGCGCGGTAACCATCTTTTCCTTCAAGGTATCCAGACTGTGTTGACACTCGTCATTTCACTGAAACTTCGTATCCTTCCTTAATATCTTTTCCATTGGTGCTGTGATCTGTGCATATCCTTTGATGAATTTCCTGTAATATCCTGTGTGTCCTAACATTTCTCTTAGCTGACAGACTGTTTTTGGTGCTAGCAAGTTAACAATGACTACGATCTTTGCCGGATCTACCAATAAACCTTGTTTGCATACTATGTGGCTCAATAGTATCCCAAACGGTGTTCCAAATATGCATTTATTGATATCCAGTGATACCTGGCACTGCCTGCATCTTTCTAACATTAGCCATAAAACTTCCACATGGTTTTTCAATAGGCTGTAGATTGTCCAATCATCCAGGTATACTTCAAGAAATTGATGGATGAATTCCTTAAATGCAACAATGACTACTCTGGAGAATATTGTTGGTGCATTCTTCAGTCCAAATGGCATGACTGTGTACTGATAAGATCCCCATTCTGTCGCAAATGTGGTTTTGTGTCTGTCCTCCTGTGCTATCTTAATATGGTGGTATTCCGAGAATCCATCAGTGAATGAGTAAGCTTCATGTCCTCCCACATTCTCTAACACTTCATCTGTGAATGGTGTAGGGAATGGGTTGTGTAGGCATGCATCGTTCAAATTCCTCAAGTCGACACATATCCCGATCTCTCTTCCTTGTTTCTTGTCCTATACTACCATTGGGCTTATCCATTCTCACTCCTCAACTGGTTCTATGATGTCGGCTTTGAGCATCATGTCGATCTCATCTTTAACTTTCTGTTTATATATGGGGTTCAGTCTATAGGGTCACTATCAAATAGGTCTCACTTCAGGTCTGAGTGGTGTCTTCATTTCTTCCAGTTCTCCGGCTATACCATTCATCTCTGTGAATGTTGTGGGAAAGAGGTCACTGCATCCGCGTAACAACTTTGTGATACTTTCTACTGTTTTCTCATCCCATTAATCTCCAATGATGGCCATTTTGGGTTGCTTCGCTGTCTTGATGTTAACTTTCTTTACCTTGATTGGCGTGGAAATGACTTCTAATTCAATGGTTGGGCCCTCCACATCTCTTTAGCCTTCTACTTCTTTGATCTAAATATCGCGCAGATTGTCTTCATCTCGTGCTTCCTCCTGTACATGGTAACATGACAACAGTTCCTTGATTGTTTGTTTATTCGGCTGATGCTCTTCTGTGATAAATTCTATTTCTGGTTCTTTGAGGAATATTAGTCCTCTGATCCATTTAAGGGCTCCATCTATGTTGGGGTTCTAATGCACGAATGAGAAAGTAACTATGAAATTTTATCGCAACGTCGTCCATGTCGTAGTTCTTTTGCGCAATTCCTAGTCCGTATACCAATTCGCTGGTATGCGCTCTAGATTATGTATGAAGTGATGAGGCCATTCCTTTGGTGGTGTCATTTTCTACAACATTCTACATGACTCCAAGTGTTCCGTTGGTGCTCCATGTCCTTCATATTTCTGTTATTTGTTTTTTTTTGTTCTGTGCCGAACCTTACGCGTAGTAACCACTTACATTGGTACTAGTCAGTGATTGTCTCTTTGTGTGCGCTCCACCATATTTCTGGTGTGGCCTTTAGTGCTAAGTCAAGTGCTAACAGTCTCTGGTTCTCTAACACTACATCTTCGAACTGTGTCAAGAATGTTTCCAAATCATTTATTTTGTGGAAGCTGGGTGGTTCTCTGATTTCTATGCCTATCCATCTTACTGTACAATCTATTATTGTACATCTTTGCGTGGATGCTTCATGTAGCATCTGCTGCCAGTTCTCTAAACTGGTGTCTGAGTCTGTTGCACATGAAGTAATGCTCTGCCAACTGAGTACCCCATCTGCAGTTGGGTTTACGTAATCCTCATCACGCGCAATTGTTCTGTACAACTGGCCGATTTCCTCTAAGTCTAGGCAAGTAGGTTCTACAAACCTCCCCCCTTCTGATGGGTCTAATGGCACGATGCCCCTATATTCTCCGGACTCAAATGTCATTTTCCTGGTCTTCAAATTGATTATGTCCTAGTTGTCAAACGCCCAATCCATACCAAGCAATGCCGGGTAAGGTGTTGTGCCATCCACTATTTCAATGATTTCGAAATCTGCTTTAGTGCACACTCCATCAAGATCTACTGTCACTCCTTTCAGTCTACCTATTGGTAGGACTCTGTGCTGGTTTTCTAGTTTCAATTGAACAGGTGAGTATCCTAATGTGGGCTCTCCCATGCATTGCCATGTCTTCTTTGGTAATACATTCACTTCGGATCCTAGATCCAGTATAATGTCTCCCATATTGAAATCCCCAATGTTATCATTCAATCTAAATTCTCTACTTGTTCTTCTTTTTGTGTGTAGGTGATTAACTGTTTTAGGTTCTAACTTTCCTTCCGTCTTACTGCTACACTTTTTTAGGATGTTTTGCAATATTTTCACAGATGATGGATCACTTGATACTTTTACACATGATTGAAAAAGGCCTTTGATTGTACTTACTTGTCCCGTGGGCTGCATTTCGTTGGTATGATCCAATGATGGAGACATCTCATATTATGGTGCTTCCTTGTGTGGCTGCGAAGTTGAAGTCGACGCTGTGTCCTCCTTCTGAAATTCTTGTCTAGCCTCCTTAAAGGTCTCCTTTTCCTTTTGCGCGTCGAACTTCTTTCTTGGTTCAATGTTCTTATTTACCCATTGGTTCTGTGCTGGTTCCTATTGAACTGTGTCAGTGCTTGTTTTAGCTCCTCCATGGCTAACTATGTTGATATTTCATCCTTCATCCCTTGCTTCGGCGGAAATCCAATGAACATTTTGGTTGTTCTATTTCCTCTTTTCCTGAATCTTCACTAGTAGTGTTAGACATTCCTCTATATCGTGGTCCAATGCACGACAATACATACAAGTTGTTGGTGGAAGCGGACATTCTCTTGCATAATGTCTCGGTTGTTGACAATTGTGACATGTGACTGGTCCTCTACCTCATCCGAAACCTCCTCTGGCTCGTCCTCCTTCTCTGTAGCCTGCTCGATCACCTCTCGGCGTGTTACAMTGAGGTTCTTGATTATACTGCGCGGTATTGTACTTAGGCTGTGCTGGGTTGTACTTTGGCTGCGCCTTATTGTATGGTTTCTGCACAGTATTATACTGCTATTGTGCAATATTGTATGGCACTGGGTCTTGATTGAACTGTGGCGCTGCTTTCCCAGTCATGATTTCGGCCTGTCCCCTATATGCATCTGATGTCCTTTCTCCCATAAACTCCATAGTTCTACAATCTTTATCGTCGTGGCCCACTGACTTGCAAAAGGTGCAATATGAAGTCTTTGAAACTATTTGGTATTTCTGCATCATCGTGCAGTGATAAAGGTCTTGACCCAATTTCTTTCATATTTCGCACCATAATCCTCCCGTTGGTAATGGATTTGGCATTTTTGCTTCCATATACTGCGCGAACGTTGGACATTCATTCTTGTGGTGTCCTTCCGTCCTGCACATGGTACACCAAACAACTTCTCATTTGTCCTTGTTCTTATTTTGGTTCTACTGGAACGTGAGATTCTTTAAATCATCTTTCAGTTCTTCAATAGCTGGGTCTGTCTGTTGGTACTGGTTTTCTTCCAATTGCAAGTCTTCCTTTAGAGCCTCTACCTGCGTTTGAAATTTCTATTGTCATAAAAGGTATTTTAAGTGTGGGAGTAGTGAATTGACAAACAGGTGTCGATGCTGCATATCGGTCATGAGGTATTTTAACTTTCCCTTCAGTCGCTTGAATCTCTGGTCAATATCCCATAAAAAATCTCCTAGTTTCTGTCTTATTTAGATCATCTTGTTCATGTACTGATCCTCTGAACACAGCTTCTAGAACTCATTAATCAGTAACTTCTTAATGTCTACCAGTGGCCTGGTCATCCTAGGGGCACTGTTTGTGTCTAGACTCATGTACCAGTCTAGTGCGCGGTCTCTTAGCATAATAGCTAGCTGCACAAGTTTGGTATTTTCATCAGTGATATGTTTTTCTTCCCAGATCTTTGCACAAATGAACAAGTGCTTCTCAGGGTCTTCTGCTGCTTCTCCCCAAAATTCTAGTAACCTGATGGTAGGATTGTGTCCTTCCATTCTAAATAATGAACTACTACCGCCTCTGCGTAGTGTATATACTTGACTAGTGCTGCCTGAACTGGCTCCTCCAGTTGTTGTTCCTTGTGTAGATGTACTTCCTACTGTCAGACTTCCTCCAAACTGCGGTTGTCTAAATGGTGGTGTTCTCTTTGTTGTATTAGTCACACATGGGTTTATGGGTTCCACACTAACATTAATATGGATAGGATGGATGCCTTCTCCTCCCGTTCTTGGGCCTCTTGTTTTCCTCTCATATGTTGTGCGAAGGATTTCCTCAATCTGCTCCATAGCCCAAATATCCTCTAACTCTTCCTCATCACTCACCAAGCCTTCCCTCATAGCTATGGATCTCTTCTTGGTATTTACCTTGTATTGGTAGGGTGCTCCACTACGTGTCTTTCCCATTGACGCCAAGATCCACTTGATCTGGTCATCGTCCATCATGATCGGGTCCAAGGGTTCCTCCTCCTTCTTGCCTTTATCCTTCCCTCCTTCCATTTATCCTCACTTTGTAAGTGCTTCCCTGCTTCCCCCATGCACACGGGGAAGTTTAGCTGTCTGATTCCATTGTCATTACCCCTTTGTTATATAACAATATCTTAATAGAAGTATACAATGATTGAATGTACCTTCCTCAAGGTCTGCGTAACAATTCTTGCTCCGCTACGCTGTATGACTTCGCTGTGTCCACGACAAACTCTGTTATGAATCCTGCCACAATATTGTCAAGCCAAAAGTTCACTGCGCGGGTGAATTTGTTGTTCACCTACTGTAATTGCCCAATTTGTACTGGGGTCCAATCTAGCTGTTGAATCCATTTTGTCGTGTGGTTATCCTTCAACCTTAGTATCCACTCCTATAGTAGACGTGGGAAATCACAGAAAAAGACTTCGTGTAAATCAATAAACACGTATTTGTCCAGATATTTGCAAGGTGTGATTCTAGGGTTTCTATTGTCTTTCTGTGCAAACTCTAGCTCTTTGGTTCTCAACCAAGTTTCGATTTCTTCTTTTGTAGGGTTCCACGGTCTCAACATCCCCTTCTAATGGCTCATTGCTCCTTTTCTTTGCTTGTTTCCTGCTCCTCCTATCTCATTTACTCAATCCTCCTCTGTTCCTTCCAACGACAATGGAACCATTTGTTGGTCACTAATTACTGGTTCTACTCTATCATCTGAGTTATTGACCTAGGGTTCATGTCTTTCGGGTTTCCAACAAAAACCTCTAAAACTATCGACCCTCCTGGTAAACCAAAAGGCAATGCAACATGCAAAATGCACCACACAATCTCACCCGATATAACTTTAATGGGTGGCTGTAAGACTCGTGTGTTTACAACCTAGGATTGAGCGCAAGATATGAGATCTATATTTTGGACCATATATTATAACTTGTGATTGCAACCTATTGTTATTCATGAATTATTCCCTTAATATCACAAAAGTATTTAAGCAAGTAGTGTAACAACTCATTCATTCATTAAGCATAACAAATAACTACTGAAAATACGGTAAATATATGCATGCATTCATCCCATTACACAGATGTTACCATGGTTCACCCCCTCCCGGGCTACGTACACAAATATTTGGCTATTAGCTCTTTTATTGTGGTAGTTATGCATATCCAGCGCCGCGCGCTTACAATTCTCCTCAGATGGGTAAGATTTATATGAAGCAAACTAGATCGCACCAGGCTCCTCAACCTGCGATCTAATCCTCAGATATTCATTCTCTCCTTTCCACTAGCTCAACAACTTACAAAATAGTACATAACAACATTACAATTCGCATGGACCCGTGCGTATCTATGATGTAACAATGGAAAATCGAACTAACAAGAAGGAACCCCCTATGATACCTACGTATATATATTTATATATTTCGGTCTCTTCATCCATTTACAATATATTACCAAAACCCTAACCCTACCGATGTTAGGTCTTCCTCCCATGCGTGTGTGCTGTTCTTCCTTCCATCCATCACTTTCCTTGTGCATGCCTTCTTGCATGCGTGCGTGCTGTGTTTTCCTCCAGCTGTTACTTCAGTTTCTGCATGCTTTCTTTCCCCACAATCATCCTTCTTTCCACTTCGGCTTGCTACCAACAAACACCAAGAAAACATTTGTTGGTGATGATAGATCTCTTAGTGTTGAAGGATCTGAAACAGTTCAAGTAGAAAACGATCATTTCAATGATGTATTATGTGTTCCAAGTATTTCTTGTAACCTTCTATTAGTATATCAAATCACTCATTTAGGTGAGGGTAAAACCATAGAGTTTTCTGTTGATGAATGCAACTATGTGAGACATTCTCCAACTTACAAACCTGTGAGGTGTGGATCATTATAGCTATGTGAAGCCTTTCTCTCAGCTTACAAACATGAAATAAATCCCCTAAGAAGGGTACATGGTTCCTGCCTAAGATAGAGCTAGGAATGTAGATATTCCTCCATTCAGAGAGTGAGAATAACTCCAGATGATTATCTAGTGGGAAAGGTGATTTGATGAGTTGGACGTGCCTGTGGCTGAGCAATGCGAAATCCCAAAGTGCAGGGTGCATCGTCATGTGAAGATAAATGAAGATGATGTGTTATCCTCCTTTGAGAAACAGAGTTGAAGAGAAAACTCTAGATGATTCTCCTGTGTGAGGCAGTGGGAAAGAATATCTGTAGAGTGGACGTGCCCGTGGATGAGCATAGGTGAACATGTGTAGATCTAGTTCTTCTGTGTAATGCAGTGATCCAGAGCTATGACATCCCTATGGATGTGCCCCTAATGGATGAGAACTAGTGGGTGTATCAAATCCTTTGCTATATGCTGTTCAAGAGTTAGACCTGCCTATAACCCTAATTGTTATGTAAAGGGTATAGGTCGGCCCCACCTTAATGTGATTAATAATAAATGTAAAAGATAATTAATATGGTTAATAATAATAATAATATTAATAATTATAAAGTGACCTAGAGAGGTCGGTCCTATTGAGCCAATATACGCCTTTGTTGATTGGACAAGTCTAATATAAGTAAGGGATGATTCCCCATTGTGGAACCATATCTTCCTTGTGAGTTTGGAAATTTCAGCAAGAACACTTCTTTGGAAAAAGGTGTACACCTCTCTTGGGTGCTAGAGTTCTAGGGTTTAAGCACCCTCTTATCTGTGGTAGGTCTTTCTTGGAGGTGAAGGTCTTAATCTTGAACACTATAGCAAAGGATTTGGATGGGTTTTCTTCCCTTGTTGAGAAGGGTTTCCCAAGATACATTTTGTGTTCTTGTGCATGGTGATTCTTCTTGTGATCTTGATTGCTGCAACATTTATGGTTATGGTTAAATGATAAAATGGAATAAACTTCATGATTAACCTATCCTATTGAAAAATCAACTTGGTATCAGAGCATAGGTCTTGAAGAACCCATTGCGCAAGCTACAAGATCTTATCAATCATCTCTCCTCTTCTGCAGAACCGTACAACCCTCCTAGGGTTTCCAGAAAATCCGTACGACCTCATTCTCAGTGGTGATTCAACCCTTAATACCTGGACACTGGCGATACTTTTGGCATATAAGAGTATGACCTCTTCCAACACATCTCCATAAGATCTCAAAACGAAATTTCGAGAAATTTTGATTTTTGGACCTAGGGTTTCAAGGGTACCGAAAATTCCTGCAGAATATTAATTCTAGTGTTTCTGAAGAAACGTTTTCCTGAATCAGCAAGAATCTCAATGATACTACCAAATTGGTTATTGGCAGTCATAAGTACAAATAATCCAAGGTTGCTAATTCAACCTAATCATTAGTTTTTCAAAATCCTGTCGACAAGTGTTCGAAGAAACCAATCAAATGAAGAACAAAACATTAGTAGAAGATAGGCTTGATGGAGAAAGCAGCTTCAACCCCTGGAAATCAAAGATTCTAGTCACCCTTGAAGAAGATGATCTCTTTGATCCAGGTGGATATCGGTGGCCACCCACCTTTTCCAACTGGCCCAAAACATGTTTCTGGCAATTTTGGTAATTTACTATTTTTAGCAGTTTTTTCGGGTCCTGAACTTCCAGGGCCATTTTGAGGCCCTAAACGATGTT
>SNQJ01S0004012.1:297862-309734 GCA_010110895.2 Picea sitchensis | reverse complement strand
TGAAAAAGGTTTTTAAATTGTACTGGATACTGATTCACCCCCCCTCTCAGTATCAACATATCATTCTTTAATGGCCAACGATACTTGGGATCTTGGTCCTCTTCCAAAAGGAAGAAAACTTGTCAGATGTAAATGGGTCTATAGAACTAAGTATGCATCAAATGGAAGTCTTGAAAAACACAAAGCTCAGTTAGTTTCCAAAGTATTTTCCCAAGTTGAAGGAATTGACTATAATTAAACCTTTGCCCCTATAGCCAAAATGAATTCCATCTGCCTTGTTCTTGCCCTTGCTGTCTCACATAAATGGGAGGTCCATCAGATGGATGTTAAATATTCCTTCTTGCACGAAGATTTGCAAGAATAAATCTACATGGAACAATCTCCTGGCTATGTTCAGAATGACTCTAGCCTTGTTTTTCACCTTAATAAATATCTTTATGTCTTAAGCAAGCTCCCCGAGCTTGGTATGCCAAAATGAACAACTTTCTTATTGACACCGAATTCTCTAGATGCCATTCCAATCCTAATGTCTGTACCAAGAAAGTAGGGAGCCATCTCATAATCCTTTTCCTTTATGTTGATGAACTTATCCTTACTAGTAGTGACTCAAAAATTTTAAACCATGTGAAAACCAACCTTAAGAAGAAATTTGAAATGACAGGCTTAGGGTTTTTGCACTATTTCCTTGACCTCCAAGTTTTTCAAACCAATGAAGGAATTTTTCTTTCCCAGTCTAAGTATACTTGTGATCTTCTTCATCGCTTTCACATGGATGATTGTAAACCAACCCCTTCTCTCTTCCATTCTGGAGTCAAGCATGCTGCCACTTGTACTTCTCCCGAAGTTGATGCCACCTTGTATCGTCAGTTATTTGGTAGCCTCTTATACTTGACTCATACCCGTCCTGATATTTCCTTTGCTATTGGTCTTGTTCTCGGTATATGCAAACACCCCATGAAAGCCATTGGGAAGCAACTAAAAGGATACTTTGCTATGTCTGTGGTACAGTTCAATTCAAGATACATTACAGTTCAGGGGGGAATCCTTTATTGGTTGGTTTCACTGATTTAGATTGGGCCAACGATCCTGATGATTGAAAGTCTACTGCAGGTTATGTTTTCAGCCTTGGTTCAGGACCTGTCACTTGGGCCTGTAAGAAACAACATGTTATTGCACTTTCTTCAACAGAAGCAGAGTACCAAGCAAGGGTGAATGCAAGTCAGGAAGCCTTGTGGCTTCGACATATCCTTTCAGTGTTTGGATTCCAGCAACAACATCCGACCAGCCTTTGGTGTGATAATCAGAGTGCCATCAAGCTCGCCAAAGACCCAGTTCAACATCAATGCAACAAGCACATCAAGATACACATGCACTTCATCAAAAAACTCATTCATGATCAAGTTATTGAAGTGCTCTTTTTTCTTACAGAAGATCAAGTTGCATACATTTTCACAAAGTCTCTTATAGAAGCGAAGTTTTCCAAACTTTGATCTATGTTAGGAGTTCAAGAAGTTGTCATTAAGGGGGGATAGTCTCTAATGCCTCCTTCCTTCTCCTATTGTGTCACTATTGCAAATCCTTTAATCCTATCCCAAGTTGTTATTAAAGGGGGATGTTAGGATATTTATACACTTAGGAGTTAGTTAAGATCTACTTGGTCTAATGTGTCATTAGGTAAAAGTGTGTTTCTTTAATATGCATTAGTATGCATTTGTAGTTAAGAAATCCGACGGTCACAATATGTTCCCAACATAGAGTGATCCAATAGTTCATATTATCCTCGATCTTAAAGACCATTGATCCGTGGCTTAACACCCGATTGGTCCATGATATCTATTTAAATAGCATGGAGGGGAATTTGCTAATGATCTATTGCGAGAAAATCTCTTGTAAAATCTCTCTGTAATATTTTTCTTTTGCATTAATAAACTGCTCCAAGTGGTCGCATTGGTTGGGGCCATGGATGTTTCCCCGTAGGGGTTTTACCACATCAAAACATCAGTGTGTTGATATTTGATCTGGCTGTGTGAGTGGTTACTGAAGGTGTTCGTCCTCTGTTGGAATACCCATGTTGTCGAACAACAAAGAGCAAAGTTTATTTTCGATTTCAAGATTGTTAAAAAATGAAACCGATCTACAAGCATAGTTCCCATTTTTGTGTCAAGCTTGTTAAAAAATGAAACAGAGGTCTAGAGATCCAACCCAACAAAGAGCATAGTTTATTTTTGATTTCAAGCTCGTTAAAAAATGAAACCGATTTCCGAGCATAATTCATTTCCTGTGTAAAGCTCATTAACAAATGAAACATAGTTATTTTCCTGTGTCAAGCTCATTAACAAATGAAACATAGTTATTTTCCTGTGTCAAGCTCATTAAAAAAAAAAATAGTTGCCTTTGTCATTGAGTCAAGTCTTTCATAAGAACTCGTAACTGAACCTTCATTTTATCTGCCTATGACAATTCATCCTATTTCTTCCTCTGGTGAAAATTTTCCTATTAGTAGCCAACAATGTAATTTGGCATCGAAATTGGTGATGGGAGAAGAGTTGGCAGATGAAACGAAGCTTGGGGGGCATGTCTCCAACCTTTGATAATCATTCTAGAGTTAAGCTGCTAGCTTCTCAACATGGGGGAAAAGTACCAACCACCCACATTTGGACTTTACATTGGGAAGTGTTGAACATAGTTAGATTTCGATTTTAAGCTCATTAAAAAAATGAAACCAATTATGAGCATAGTTTTTCTAGTTTCAAGCTCGTGAAAAAATGAAGCCTACCCAAGCATAGTTTTACTTTGTTTCAAGCTTGTGTAAAAATGAAACCAATATCGAGCTTAGTCTTTGTTCTTTCTTGTGCTCATAAATACATGGGAATAGGTTACCGAGTTTAGTTTTTGTTCTTTATCGTGCTCGTAAATACATGAGAATAGGTTACCGAGCTTATTCTTTGTTATTTCTTGTGCTCACAAATACATAAGAATAGGTTACCGAGTATACTTTTATCTCTTTTTTGGACTTGTAAAAATTATATGAAAATTGAACTCTTTGGAGTCTCCTTTAAGATCTTTTTAGACTCTCTAAATATGAAAAGATTGTCAAGTGGGCTTGTTTCCTTTCACACTCATTAAAAGGTTTAAAATGAATTATTTCGAGTGATAGTTTACCCCTTTTTCGACCTTGTTAGACTAAATACGAAAAATGAATAATCTAGTCAAGCATGATTAGAAGAGTTCTCCTATGTATCGTTTTATACTTTTCCGGGCCCTAGAGACTAATTTTACAATTTTTTTTTATTATGGAGTCTTCTTTACGACCTTTTCAGACTCTCTAAACATGAAAAGGCCATCATGTTTACCTTCTTTGGACTCGTTAAAATTTACATCGAAGGACCCACACATGGGACCGTACCCCTCCTTCAGGTTCGTTAAAAATATGCCGTGGGAGTCATCGCAAGATGAGCTATATCAAGCCTCTGTTATCCTCCTCAAACTTGTAAAACTAGAAAGAGGTACTCACCAATCATGGTGGGGACTTTTTAGAGGGTTTTTTTCTTCTTGTTATCTTCATTATCTAGCATCTATTATTACTTTGAGTCTCCCTTGAACAATGCACCTGTTCTATCATCATATATAACAATCAGGTCATCCATTCTCTCTCATTGACCACCATTTCCATTGTGTGTCACGTTCCACTAATAGGTCCATGACCAATGTTATAGACTTTGTCTGAGTTAATGTTGTCAAGTCAAGTTATTTTTCGTGCATACTTGATCAAGGGAAGTTTTTGTGCGTCATCCACTTGTAGTTCCTTTTAGTCTATTTATCCCGACCATCCATGTGTTAGTTGTGCTCCATTATTATGATTTTCACACCATTTATCTTTACATGTTTCACGTTGATTGATGGGGGATACATCAAGGCCCTCCTTTGACGAATTTCACCCTATCGACTCCAACTCATTATCCACGATTGAAATATAGAAACCCATCAATACCCTGGGACTTGCAGACATTAGTGGTAGGTCTCCTTGCATTTCGACAATGGGTTTACATCATTGTCTCCTATCGAGTGAATCTACGAGTGTTCGAAAACAACCCATTTATTCACACTTTGTATATTGTACTAGGTATCTTGGGTTCCATCATCATTATCGGTGGACTCCCTCACATCTGTTAACGATATACATTAATGACTGGTAATCAAATGGTTTCTACCATGCTCGACTTCAAATATTTTATTCATATGTTGTAGATTCATACCATTTGGATCAAGGATGAAGACCTTGGGATAAGATCACACTTCTATTAGATGATATTCTTTCCCAACCTATGATGAAGGATATTCATGAGCACTTCACAAAGTCATCTCACTGATTTCTATGATGTGACATAGATCCACATTTGTACTTGGTCGTGGCTATGATTTTACTTGCATCTTGCATGGATTTGTTAGAATAAAAGAGATGTGCTCATTTTCACCATAGAAAATATCTAAATATTTTCACCCAACCATAGGCACAAAGGCCTGCCCTGAGCACCTTAAACCTTAATAGACAAAATAATTCCAGAAGCAAACCTTAGAACCAATAGCCAACCAAGGTAGCATACTTCTCTCTAAAGCTAGTGTACTAAGTAGAGAGTCCAAACCATAACCAAGGTAGAAAGTCCAAACCATAACCAAGGACCAAGTCACTACTGTAGCAGCTGTAGCTCTCCTCCAGTCATGCACACCACTTGTCCTTATGTAGTTGTGAGAGTGAGTGAGTACAAATGATCTATAGCGCCTTCTATTTATACTTCTCCAAGTCATTTAACTGGGCCGACTTCGCTTCCTAGAGGCTAATAACTTAATATTAATTTTTCTCTTGAGCTAACTTGTCTTCTAGGGTGATTATCCAACGTTTTTATGGTTTCTCTTCTTCCTAGAATATTTAGTCTCATCAAAGGTTACACGTAGAGGTTAATACCTCCCACAACTAACGTAATATCAACACTCCATCCTAGCTAGGGAGGTATTAAAGGAAATGGTCTTGAGAACAAACATACCATTCAATCGGTAATATCATCATAGCCACACATGCTATATCATGATCAAATCATGAGCACCATCATCACTATCCAACTAGATAGTCTCCATGGAAATTGGAATAATGCCATCCAATAGAAAACAATTGTTTTCATTCATAGTAGTATACAACTACTAGCCAATGGTACACAACCACTCCTAGTAGCACACAACTACTAACCAATGACACATTCACTACTAGTGTATCACATATGTCACAATAGAATATAGCTACCGTCCAGAGACATACAACCTCCACAAAAATCATATCATTTGATATCAACCTGTATCAACAATGTCATGATATAAAACTGAGTCATCTGGGCCATTCCTCCACTCACATCTATGAGATATGGAAGAGCATCTTCCCTCAGAAAGTTAAACATCAACAATGGGATGTCTGGACTATTTTTCCCAAGAATAGAAGAATAATTGTCCCTAATTGTTGAACCTCAACCATTTAACCTAACTGGTCCATTCTTTCAACACGATTCATAGTGAAACCTGGAGAGAATGAGTCTTCCCTAGGGAATGCATGTCCCTGATTGTTGAACCTGTACCATTCAACCTAACTGGGTCATTCTTTCGACACGATTCACAGTGAAACCAGGAGAGAATGAGTCTGCCCTAGGGAATGACTGTCTGAACCATTTCCTATGGAAATCATTGTCCTGCACCAACCTCCTACATCAGACCATTATTTGAAACTGCTCACAACTGTGAATTTTGAAAGAATAATTTCCTGAAGAGGCAGACCATTCTTCTTGACCACTTCTCAGAGTGACTTCCAAGGAGAATCACTGTCCTAGACCATTCCCCCACATTGGCCACAAGGGGAATCACTGTCTATGGTACATCAACAATCTGTTTGACCATGAATGCTCGTTTTGGACCATTTTCTAAACTAGAAAATGAATTTCCATAAAACATCTTGGACCACTTTTTGGACTGGAAGGTGACTTCCCAACCTGGACCATTTTCCATAATGGAAAATGAATTTCCATATATCAATAACATATCAGTGCTCCCTCCTAACCTGGGGAGTAATCACTTCCCTCTCCAATAAGGAAGTCATCTCCACAAGTCCAATCTTGTCCCTTAAGTACGCAAACGTTTCATCTTGGACAGAGGCTTTACCAAAATATCTGCTATCTGTTCATCAATGGAGATATACTAGAGAATTACTTCTCCCCTATAGACTTTATCACGAAGTAAATAACACTTGATCTCAATGTGCTTCGACCTGTCATAGAACACTGGGTTCTCTAAGAGCTTCACACAGCTTTGGTTAACACAACATATCATGGTCGAATCCAACACCTGATCAAACAATCTAGAAACCAGCTTACGAAGCCACTCTGCTTCCGTACAAGAATCACAAGTTGCTATATACTCTGCTTTTGCAGTGCTGAGTGCAATATACTTCTATTTCTTGTTAGTCCATGATATCGTGGCAAAGATCAAACTAAAACATATCCAAGAAGAAATTCTTTTTTTATCTGCACTTCCTTCCCAATCTGAATCGATAAATCCATGCAACTGTATATCATAACTCAAACGTCCCACAAAGACATTACAAGTCATGCTTTGAAATTATTCAATTCTCATGGCTAGGTTACACTTGGAACTATTTTCACAGCAAAGCAAATATCCAGTTGAGTATTCTCCAAATACATCAACGAGCCATTCAATTGTCGCTACATGGATGGGTCTACTGGATCAGAGTCTCTCAACTTATTTATATCTATCATCATGGGAGTTTGACATGGATTTGCAATCCATTATCCCAGACTTCTAAAGAACCATTTCAATACACTTCCTCTGTTAAAGGAAGTTTTCACCATGCTTCTGCTGTACATGAGAGGCTCTGCACCAAGTCGCTTGAATCCATACAAGGTCTTCTTCCATTTGCATACATGTGTCTCTTTCTCGTGTACCTCAAAACTTTGAGGTTGCTCTATATATGCTTCTTCTTCAATTACTCTATTGAGAAGAACAATCTTTACGTCCATCTCATATAAATTCCAACCCATGGATATTGTAAGAGATATAATGGCTTAGGTAGAGGTATATCTGGTTACTAGAACAAAAAAAAATGTCATCATAGTCTTCTCCCTCCTTATGGGAGAACCCTCTATCCCCGAATCTCTCCTTGTATTTATTAAGTCTTTTTCACAATTTGTCACATACATTGTTCTTCATCACAACTTCCTTCCATTCCTTCTGCTTGATTGCTTCTAGTGGGTTCAAATCATGATGGTAGTCTTATGATTTTCGGTATAATAACTGGTTCAATTTGGTTGTTCTGGATTTTATTTATTTCTTGGAATCTTCATGTTCTTCCTCATGTTCCTCTTCAACGTTGGAGTCCATGGAATCTTCTATAGATTCCATGCCCTTTCTTTCTGAAGGTTCCAACTTATTCCTTTTGTCATAGAAACATAAATGTGGATGGAAAAAAGGATATTCAAGGGTTCCTTTCGAAGAATACTTCTTCTAGAGTCAAGCTAAACATGTGTTTCTTATCATGGATTTTACTTTCAATGAAGAACATGGAAAGATACTTCATAATCTTCACGTATTATTCAATGGATCATATCATTGGGATTTTCTCTCTCCTAATCCCGACTTCATGCCTAAATGACCAATATCTAGAAATTCCTTGTTTTTATTTTAAGACTTCATGCTTCTGGAATTCTGCAATCAATTCCCTCTTATCTGAGAGAGTCCATGCTTCCATCTGCTGCACCTCTCTTTTCTTTCTGTAAAGTGTCACAAGCCTATTCTGGTTTCTTTTTGATTACCGAATTCCTCTGAGTTTGACTCCCTCCGAGTCTCTTTAAGTTTGTTTCTATATTTTTTGGTTGCTGCCCATTTGGAAATTGTTACAAGCATTGCATCATCCTTATAAACGTCTTCTATGAAAACTACCACAAAGATTGTTCATCAAATATTTTTCAACATATTTCACAAGGGTACCCGCCTGGAACAAGACAAGAAGCAAAAGAAATATCCAAGACAATATGTTTATGATAGGAAGTCGAAACAAGAATAAGGACAAGGATAGAGGCAATTTTTACAATCCTGGAAAGACATATTCATGATAGCCTTCATGAAATACCCTGCTTGAGACAATTAGAACAACAATGTTTCCGATACATTTTTTATATGAAGGATAGTTTCTTGGTAGCATTACTAAGATGATCTTGTTTGAGAACAAGAACAAGAAATATCTTTTAGAGGAGGTGTTAGTTCATATTTGCAAATAAGTACACTGAGTAGTATAAGCTACTAAGTAGTTATCAATAATCACTTAAGTGACAATAATAAATATGTCAAACTTGATATGCAAACCTAGAGTCTTTCTATTGTTCCACTTGGATTGCTTTTCTTCTAAGACAAGTATCTTTTCTGACCTATCCCTTAAACTTAAAAAATATGCTTTCTTGACAGAGAAGTGAGTTAGAGAATATGATCTCAACGTTATAAGATCTTGAATAAATTCAACTTATAAATTTGACTGGAAGTTCATAATGCCATAACAACTAGAGATATATCAAGTCAAACCTGGAGAATTTATTGATATTTTGAATGCATTGAATCCAATATCACTTCTTTGGACAAGATCCCTTCTACATTCCTGCAAAAACACTCATGCTAATCATACAAATTAAAATAACATGTATAGGTACATACCTTTGTTACCCAACAGTGGCGATAAACCATAGAATGAATTTGCTGGATAATATATTTAGTTGCTAGATGATTGGTAAACCTTATAATGTTCCATTCAATAGATTTCTCTTGGGAACAACATACACTTTCTTCATGCTAGGTATTCTATCTTCATCATTGCCTTCCATTTTGACTTTTGACTGGTCAACCCTAGATTTTGACTTGGTCAAACATTGACTATGACCAAAATTCCAAATTTGACGTCTTGGCTTGTTGAGAGTACCAGGAGGTGTTCTAGGCTAGGGCACACTAGGTTATCTAGGAATTAAGTCAAGAACATCACTTAAGGTGACTCAACACAAGGGTTCAGGTTTCATTGCTGCAACAAAAAATTGACTGCAACTGCAACTGCCACTGAGCAAATCCTCCCAATCTACCTTCAATGGTTAGATTGTCCGAATATAGTGTGGGCCCATAACCTGTTAGAATAAAATATATGTGCTCATTTTCACGATAGACAATATCTCAATATTGTCACAGACATAATAATTTTGGAAGAAAAACCTAGAACCAATAGCCAACCAAGGTAGCGTACTTCTCTCCAAAGATAGCATACCAAGAAGAGAGTCCAAACCATAACCGAGGTAGAAATTCCAAACCATAACCAAGGACCAAGTCACTACTGCAACAACTGCATGTGTCCTCCAGTCATGCACACCACTTTTCCTTATGCAGTTGTGAGAGTGAGTGAGTACAAATGAGCTCTAGCGCTGTTTATTTATACTACTCCAAGTCACTTAACTGGGCCGACTTTTCTCCTTGGAGGCTAATAAATTAATATTGATTATTCTCTTGAGCCAACTTGTCTTCTAGGGTTATTATCCAATTTTTTTAGGGTTTCTCTTGCTTCTCGAAATATTCTAGTCTCATCAAAGGTTACACGTAGAGGTTAATACTTCTCGTAGCTACCGTAATATCAATAGGATCCACAGTGTATACGTTTGTGGCCATGATCGTGCCATGATCGGTTCTTTATGGATCCATGATGTATTCTGTTGTGGCCATCACCCCATCACTTGTGTCATGCATGGATCCACAGTGTATTTATGGTGGCTATTCTCTTGTCTTTCTTACCGAGCATGGGTATGCCTACCTCATAAATATTTTTTTCTGTAGGACTGTCGATGCTCTTCTCCAAGCTTCTTTGCCAAAGCTCCATGACTTGATTTATAAAGTGTTTTGGCCATCAGACACCTCTTTCGACCTCAGACTTTAGGGGGAATATATTATAGATTTATTTTTCATCTAATCATTAGGTCATTATCACCTAAAGATCACCTAATCACTAGGTCATTATCCCCTATAAACCCCTTATTTTAACCCTTAAAACCTACCACTTTTCCCCTAAGTTTCCAACCAAATTCCCACCTGGTCACCCTTTTCTTTCACTAAGGGTGAGACAAAAAGGGTTGTTCGCTCCTTTTTTCTTTCCAAAGAGAGATCAATTGCTCTCTCTATGTGTTTAGGGAGTGACCAAGACTAGAAGATCCTATTTTTGGATTTGGTTTCGATGGATGATACTTCCCACTAATTTATCAGGGTTTAGCCTTGAGAAGGATTCCATTATGAGATCAATAATATTATCCTAATAATTATATGGCCTTATCCCTTAATCCCTATAAAAACCAAGCCATTTTCCATGGTAAGGGAGGAAGAAAGAGCTAGAAAAGTTACTCTGGTGATTTGGTTGGAAGACTTGGGAAAGGAGCTTGGAAGGAGGCCATCTCTTCACTCTACATATGTAAGTTGTAATATTGATTCTTTGATTAATAGAAGACATACTTGATGTTTCCCTCTATCTAATTGTTCATACAAGTTTATGTATTCATTGGTAGAGAATTAATATAATTATGTGTTATGATATACTATTAGATCTGTTGTCAACCCTTTCATGATTGCTTTGATCATTGGGAGGTTTTCATCTTCTTTGGTTTTTTTCATGTATGAATCAAATCTAGGAACATCCTTAGTTTATGTCTCTATTCCTGTCCTAGGTGCTGGTAGAACCTAATGGAGCTCAGCTTCTGCAGGGTGAAAAATCTCTACAACAAACATACTTGGAAAAATTATATATAAAGAGGTTATGGGACGAGACTCATCAAAGTACACAATCACATATGTGAGAGTTCTTCCATAAAATTACAAGTGAGGAGTTCAACTTATGTCAAGGAAATCGAGTTCAAGAGTCCATTGTTTTTTCACTCTAAGCAGAGTGTTGGGAACTCCCATGATGCTATATAAAGCGAAGTAAATGGACCTCTTTTTTCTTAAAATGTAGAGGGTTGGAAACTTTTATTTGGCCATGTGAGGTAGAATGGTCAAGAGGAAAATTTTTCTTTTTCGTGTTCAATGTAGAGTCAAAGTAGAGTCTTATGCACAATAATGATCAACTCTTGACCAAATCAGAGTATTCATGATGATGACATAGTATGGTACCTTAAGAAAGAAAATCTGTGTGTGTTGAAGGCTTCTCATAGAAGCAAACATTGGTGAGTGAAGTGAGCGGAGTGGAAAAACCGTTTTGGCATCAAATGGAGTCCTTCCTTATATTACAAACATGCCATTAAAGGAATATTTCTATAGATTTAAGAAGGCCAAGTCTTGTGAATGAATAAGGCAGATCCCCATGACTCACAGAGGTGGAGAACCATGACTTGGGACCGAGTCCTCTAATCTGTGAAGGAAAAATCGTGTATCTCATTGTTTGCACTCTTTTCGTCGATGCGTGAGAAAAAAGTGAGTGCTTACATGCCTAGTTGGGCTCTGCTAGTCATGACAACTGTGATGTAAAAGGTTAGAAAGAAAACAACTAAAATATTAACAAGAATTAAACAAAAACTAAATAAAAACATGAGCANAAGAAGGCCAAGTCTTGTGAATGAATAAGGCAGATCCCCATGACTCACAGAGGTGGAGAACCATGACTTGGGACCGAGTCCTCTAATCTGTGAAGGAAAAATCGTGTATCTCATTGTTTGCACTCTTTTCGTCGATGCGTGAGCAAAAAGTGAGTGCTTACATGCCTAGTTGGGCTCTGCTAGTCATGACAGCTGTGATGTAAAAGGTTAGAAAGAAA